>JAFIDM010003189.1:22036227-22053262 GCA_023159025.1 Thereuonema tuberculata | reverse complement strand
CGCAAAGGTCTCCCAGTAGAGAAGCAGAGTATAGGACTTCGTCTCAGTTGGAGAAGAGTGTAGAAGTTCGTCTTGGGACAGCAGCCCAACCGAGTCTCCCAGTGGAGAAGCAGAGGATAAGAGAACGTCTTCGGACAGCAGCCCAGCCGGACCTCCCATTGGAGAAGCAGAGGATAAGAGAACGCCTTGGGGCAGCCGCCCAGAGTGAAGTTTTGTTAAAGCCAAGCCCAGTGCATTCGCTAGTATTGACGCCGAGACGACAGCGCCCATTCCCGGTAAGGAACCTGTGAAGACCGCTAGTCGTTGCGTTAGGAAGGCATCGTGAGAGAAATCCGACGCCGAGATCCTAGCCCCCGTCCCCGGAAGAACTCTGAGACGACCGTCAACCGATAGGAAGGCATCGTAGAGGTTAACGAAAGCCGTGAGTGCAGCACCCGTCCCCGGAAGAACCCTGAGACGTACGCTTGCCGGAAGAGGACTGCGTAGAAGACAGCCTTTCCATAGAATCCTATCGATATTCGTTTTACTTGTAAATAACCACCGTTCTTATATAATAAAGTCTCTTTGGTTTTTAAATTACCTTGGCTCTAGTCGCATTCCGTTACCCTCCGCTACCGAGCCTTTACAAAAGCACGGTAGCAATATATCCATCTAATATATATATATTAGATGGATAAATGGAGTGACCAACATAACTTTAATTAAGTTATTGACAGACTCAGTACCAAAGCTTAAACCTAATGTCGGCCGTCATCTATTTTAAGAACAAGTCACTTACAATAATATAAAAAAAAAATATTTAACCTTTACGATTTTTAAAATAAAATATGGGGTGAGACCAAATTGTATACTAAATGACATCCTAGTACAGCTGTTTCACGCTAATATGGCGATCATCAGCTAGGAGCAGTCATCACTACACAACCAGGTCTCGTTACTCGGGCCTATATGAGAAAATTCGGAATCAATGTGGAACCCGAAAAACTAAACAAGCAATAAAAAACTCGCCAAAAGGATAAATTGCGAGAAAATTCATGTGCACGCTTCACGCAGCCTGATGATCGCCATATTAGCGTGAAACAGCTGTACTAGGATGTCATTCAGCATATAATTTATTAATCTTTACCTGCACAACTATGCACTAAAAAAATTCCTAGAGGCCGCGTGAAGCGTGCGCACGAATTTTTTTGCAATTTATCCTTTTGGCGAGCTTTTTAATGTTTGTTTTAGTTTTTCGGGTTTCACATTGATTCCGACCTTTACGATTTTTCTATATATTATTTGTCCCTTAAATGGAGTGCTCTGAAGCCAATCAGTGTAAGTCAATAAACCAAAAAATGAAATAGGTTTTTTAAAATTATGTACCAAAAAATAACAACGTTTGTAAATTTGAAGAATTTTTTTATTGAAAGATAACATAACTATACACTTGGAGAAGTGATTTGGGAACTTGTCAACCGAAAGTGTAAACATTAGAGTATGACTTACAGAAAAAATTTCAATTTTTAAAAAAAATGACTTACACTGATTGGCTTCTCAGCACTCTTATGTTAATTACTTGAAATCTGAACTTCCGACTAGCGCTTTAGAAAAGTATTTTTTCCTCACTAGGTGGCATTACACCATAAAGGCGCTTCTACAAAATATACTTTCAGTTTCAATTATATCCACAGACAGTCGAAAAAAATAGTTAAAAATGAGAAATTAATGGCGTTATTCATTTATAACAAAACGTTAATTGATTTTTAACTAACTATATAAGTTAATAATAAGACTTGAATGATAGTTTGGATTAAAATACGACAATTCTCCCCATTAAAAATGCAAAAATAAATAGATAGAAAAACATATAATAGGTCACAACTGAAATTGTCATGTTCAATTGCATCCGAAAATGAAAGAAATCTAGGATTTATTACCTGTTTTTTTTTTCCTGGAAAGTTCATCCGTTGTCTGTTAGACCCCTACCACCCACAATCCGGAAAGAACACGCCTTTTTTTTTTGGTTGAACTACTACGATCCTCTTACTCCTCTCATTCTGAATTATTATTATTAACAATATTATTAATTATTATTATTATTAATAATAAATATAAAAAATAATTATTATTTATTATTATTATTATTATTAATTATATATGCTTATTATTATTATTATTAATAATTATATATGCTTATTATTATTAATAATAAATATAAAAAAAAGACTTGCCAGTCTTTGGCTAGTTCAGTTATCAGTGAATAACAAGGTTTCAATACAGCAGTAAGTAAATTTTCTCCCTTAACTGGAAGAAAATAAAAATGCTGTTTACTAATGACTACATCTAGCTGATGACTGCCAACTACAGAACGTTTCATTCACTTTCTGTAATGGTAAAATGAATATCCTCAGCAATTCCTCTGAACCATCCTATAATTTTCATAAAAAAAAACGTTTGCTACCTTGTCAGGATAATTCATATTTGTATAAATTTTTAATTAAGGGTTTTTTTGTTCTTATTTGAGTTTTTCTTTACTTAAATATTTATCTAGAAAATATTTATTCTAATATTTATGTTTACTTTTTTTCAGTTATTTTTAAATTCTAATATTTAAGTTGTTTAATTTGGTGCAACTGAGATTTAATCCATTGTGTGATATTTTTCTAATGATCTCATAATGGGAAGGAGATGACAAGAGGATTAAAAATTAGAGAATGGGATTTCGAACAATTGAAAGCTTAGAGTAAACTACAAGTTACGAAAGAAGCCAGACATGGAATATGTGTCGAAGTCAGCTGATCGACTATGGTTTCCTTTAAAATTGCTTTCGGAGAGGAATTATAAAAAGGAAAGACTATTTAAAGCAAATCTAGCTCTACAAGGCAGTATTTACATCAAATATAAAAAGACAAGATGTCATCGAAGTCTAATCCCAAATTAAAGTGGATTAACCCTAAGTGTGCAAAAGGAAAGATATGACCAGATCTGCTGATATTTAAGTACAGAATATGAATAATCAAGAAGCAGATGTTCAAATTATTTAGAGAATAAGAATCTTTGTTCAAAAATAATGACTGATATAGAAATCAACGACGTCTCGTCGATCTTTACCTTAACTTCTGTTGGAAAGAAAATTAGGAACACATTCAACCTGGAATGGTAAAGAATGTGGAATATCCCATTGAAAAGCACATTAGTTGGAAGCAATTGAATTGAAGTCGATATAACAGTTTTGATTCGTTGGCTTTATCTTAAGTCTTGTCTTCAGTACGGAAGGTCACCAAGATATTTTGCCAGCGAAATGTGCTCAGGCCACAAAACAAAACGTAAATCATTTCTACATATGTCTAATCGTTCGTAATCTAAAATTTAGGTGTAAAAAGAGGGCTGTTTTTTTTTTTTTTTAAATTACATGTTCAACAACTAAGCAGAATTACTTGTAGTTATTAATGGAAAATGCATACAAGAGAGGCTTTAGAAGTTTAGTTTTAGCAAAGGAAGTTGAAATTAACCTAACTAAGCTAAAAGGAAAAGACATTTGTGTTAAAGATCTACTAATTTACTTCTTGATATATACTAGCATAAACCTGGCAACTGATTAAATTCAATGAGCTCTATTAATTGATGGGGATTTTAATATTAATATTAAAAAAAATAATATTAATATTATCTATTCAAAAGGCCATATCTATTTTACTTTAGGTATAGCAATATTTGTTAACTTGTTTTCATATATGATATTAAAATTTTTATTAGATTTATCAAATCTTATTTGTATTTTAAGATATATTTAGTTTAATATTTTTAAATCTGAGGTGTCAGCAGCAACTGATTTTTTTTTTTTTTATCCACAATTCTACTGTGTTTTTGATTTAACTTTAGGAGTTCAGTTAGCAACTCGCTGGCAATGCTTCACCTCCAATTGTTTCAAAGAGAGAGGGTACACTTGACAAAAATACCAAATGATATACTGAACAATAACAATATCATCATAGCAGTAGTTGCACTGTCCACCATTGCTATCTCCATACACATTTATCAACTGACTGGGAGATCTACTTATTTTGTTTTCGTTAAAGAAATGGTCAAAAAGATATCAAGTGCAGAGCAGCCATCAACTATTGAAAAGTACCACTTGAGCTGGAAGTGGCCACATTCAGTTGAGGGTATCATATTTATTTGTTCTTAATATAGTCAATTCAGTATAGACTGACCCCATGTTTGTCCAGTTACCACTCTTTTCCTAACCTGGACAATGGCCACCTAAAACTGGACATGACTTGGACCAGAAGTCGGATTCCCCCCCCCCCCCCCAAATAGCCAGGCTATGGCGAGTTCACTGCAGTATGACTCATAGAGCCATGACTCCCTGTTTGTGCTGTGGACAGCAATACACACACTCAGACGTGGGAACCCTAACAGCTCCCCTTTTCACAATGGTACAGGATTGCTGATAGCAGTAAGATATTACTAACAAGATGCAATGTTCCATTGATCTCATCATAGCTCCTCTTATACTGAATACAGCCAATTGGCATGACATACATACACCAAAAAAAAAAAATAATAATAATAAATTTAAATGAATATATCCAGCTTGATCACTTTATGAATCTATTACTGTGCACCAATAACTTAAGAAGTCAACAATGGAAAGGTCCAATATTATACAGGAACCTCTTTAATTCCAGATATAACTGTATCTACTGCATATCCGATTGTTACATTGTTATGTCTACTTCCTATAAAAGGTTTCCAAGAGTTAAACTAAATGTACAACAGCTTTCTAAAAGTTGAACGCTTAACATTCACCAAAAATTAAAACTCTGACAATAATTTATTTCAATTGTTTTTACTATTTACATTTATTTCTCATAGTTACAGGAAGACGAAAGTCCGATCTCTTAATTTGTCCTTTTTTCTGCTTCAACATAACTAAAGTCTTCATCAGAAAAAAAAACAAAAAAAAAACTTAAACCTTAGAAAGCTTTTGTTTTTAAGAAAACACAAGTAAACACACTCACAAAGCAATATATATTTTCTGTCAAAAAAAAAAATCCATCATTTTAAGATAATTTTGTTTTTAGTGATTATGTTCGGTTTCCAACCACAAGCATTTAAAAAAAAAATCAACAGAAAGTTTTAAAAAAATACTTTTATTTAATTGTACTTTTATTCTATTTTCTGATCATAACAACTCTTGCCGTACTGATTCTTCATTTAGTATAGAATCAGTAACTTTAGAATCTTCAGGAAAAACTAAATTATTTTCTAAACTACTGGTAGTACTTGAGTCTTCCTCTTCCTCTTCTTCTAATGCATAAAGCAAATTGTCATTCTCATAAGTTGGAAAATAATACCTATAAAAGCAAAATAAATTACATAAATAAGAAAGGAATGCAAAGATGTTAGATGTATTTTATATTCGTTTGAGAAAGATAAATCTTAATTCCTTATTTAAATGAAGAATGAGGTAAGTCACAACTGTTATACTATCAAATTTAAAAAAAAAGAAGTAGTAGTTATTAAAAGCTTTAAAAATAAAGGATTCATTCACTAATTGTTGGATTTGCAGTTATGTTTCAAGATAAGAAACCTCTTATTATATACAATATACTATAATAGCAATACAGGACTTTACTACGATAGTGCAGTTAATACCATTAATTTAGTGACATCTATGTAAACTGAGATAGAACAAAATAAGTTCATAATAATAAGAGTAAAGATATTTTAATTATGTTGTCTGGATTTGCTATATTTAATAATTAATTAGCAACAAAGGAATTTAATATTATGTTAAATAAACTACAAATAAGCAGGGAATTGTGAAAATTAATTTCAGGATCTTATTTTCATTACTCTACACAAGTGTCCAAACCCTAAGGATGACCACTAGTTCTAATGGTTACAAACACAAAGTCAGATGAAACAGCTTGTAGAAACATAGCACACATGCAAATTTGTGAATCATGCACACAGAGGGTCAAGGGTAGCACTGAAATGGCTAAAAGGCAAATTGATGAAGTAGATGAATTGTATTTGAAGCTACTGTTTGATGTGAAGGAAAGAAGTGACAAATGTGAAATTTTCAGTACGTCACAAAGACATCATCTAGATGATTTAATGTGGGAAAGAATTATAGGAAGAAGGCCATCGAGTCACTGACGTTGCCAGGGAGTTCGAAATTGCTCCTAGTCTTGATCCATGCTCTGGGCAATGTTTCAAACCAACGAAATGTGTTCCAGATGCAAAAGAAGAGGTCGCCCTCGTTCTAAAAAGACACGTGAAGACAGATTTTTATCTGTAACAGCAAAACATAATTATCACACCACTGCTGGTCAGCTTGCGAGTCGCTTCCATCCCAGCACAAGAACACATATCTCTACAAACTGTGAAGAGGCATCTACGGCATATCTGGCTATATGTCTGAAGGCCTGTATGAAACGCCCCTCTATCCAGAGCTCACAGTAGCACATGTTTGCAGTGATGTCAAAACTCCATCGAAGTTTTACAAGTCATCATTGCACCACTGTACTCTTCAGGTGAGTCTTGTTTCAGTTTTTTCTCAGTTTATAGACATCAGCTGCTGAAAGTGGTAATGAGTACTATCGCAACAACATACAGGAAAGGGACAGCTAAGGCGGTAGTGAGGTTATGGTGTGGGGAGGCATGATGACTGCTGGTTGCACTGAGCTACAAGTGCTGGAAAAAAGGCTTATGACTAGTGAGAGATATTGTCAGTATGTTCGATTGAATGATATGTTCGACTGTTCATTGGTGCAGTAGGTGAAGACTTTCTATTCATGGATAAATGAATAGAAAGCAGTGTAGACACTTCTGGAGACTGAAGTAATTCATCGCATAGACTGGTCAGCAAGGTCTCCAGATCTGAACTCCATCGAACATGTATGGGACGCAATGAGGAGACACATTGTTGGACTAAAACTCCTCTCCAGAAACCAAGCAGGGACTCATTTGCTCTCTGAAGGAGGAGTGGACCGATTTGCCTCAGGAACTCCTGCATAATTTGGTGCTAAGCATGCCACGACCAGTGGCGTAGCGAGCATAACTGGCGCCCCCACCCAACGAAAACCATGTAGTAATATATGTCTTGGGGACCATTTGGTACCCCTCTGCGAGTGGCGCCCAGGGCATGACAGACCCCTTTGCCCCCTATCACTATACCACTGGCCACAACATTGTGTGACCTGCATCACGATGGCCATATTGCATACTGACCTCCACCTGACCTGATAACCTCCACCTGGTTATCTGTCAGCACCGAACCTCCATTCTTCAATTATGTCCTTCAGAAATTTGTGAGTTTTGCAAAACAAACTTAATACAACTTGCTTTTTACTTCATTTATAACCATTTTTTTTTTTAACTGTCATATCATGTGTTTATATTCTGGCAATACATCTATATCATATTTGGCTACAGGCATGAACTGTTTTTCAAAAACTGGTACTATGTCAATATCGTCCTTTCTTCGTTTTGGACGCCTGTGCATTTACTATGTAATTTTCATTTTTGTTTTTTGTCCTCTTTAAAATTTTAAGGAAACCAAAAATTTGGTGCCATGAAGACCAATTTGAGGAAAATTAAAGACAAAAAAGTCTGGTCAATATTTGAAAAACAACTGCATTCTTCCTATACACATATTCCTTATTTAAGATATCTAATTATTCAATATGCAAGGCTCCTTATGCTTTTTATGCAACATAAATACTGTATTCAATAAGCAGTAAATGTAAGAACCATCCAAACCCCACTGCTGTAACTGTAGAATTCAATTGTAAGGGCAATCCCAATATCATTTCATAAACTCACAAAAAAAATTAAGATTATCTGTGACACAGATGCGTTCTTTTTTTTTTTTTTTCAGATGACAACAATATGATTAAAGAATAAGCCTGCATTGTTAGGATGTTTAATTAGTGGTGGTACCAGGACAGACATTTCCCCACTTGATACAAGATAATTACTGTTTCAAGATAATTACTTCACTGTTGCTGATTGTTTGTATTCTATCTAGATGATTGGTAAATCCAGATAAAGTTGCCTTTATAAGAAAAGCAAAGTAATACTTTAATGAATTTTATTTTTAATTTTAAATAATAAACATCTTTCAATGAATAAATCTGGTATTCAAGGTTGTTTTTTTTTTCCCTCCTCAGCTTACTAAAAAGATAGTTACAGTTAATATATGTTTCTTACCAACATATCCTGAATACTGATTGTAACCTCTATTACATACTTTTTTATGTGTAGCTTTCCGAAAATAATTGAAAACTATTTTTTTTTTCCCCCAGAAATAGCTCATTTTAAATTTTTCAAGTTTAGAAAATGGCAGGTTTTTTTTTTTTGTTTTTTCTTTTTTCATTAGGCTGCTGAATAAAATATCCTAACACTACAGAATACGCTTCATCCAACTAATTATACAGTGTATATCTGTGGGACCAGGTCAACTCGGTAACTTCTTCTTAGATGCCATTTTTGAGAGCATATTATATGTTTTCACAAGAATAACAGTATCCTAACACATGGTGGGCACTAGAATGCTTCACATGTATAACAGAGGGCATGCACCTGATATTAGTACTAGCAGCATGTGACATTGAATTCGAATTAGTGACTGCGCTATAATTCACAATAGCAGGCAGGAAAAGTGGTGAATTCCAGTTGACATTAAAGCAACTTGTGTCTGTCATTAAGTTTATTTGAGTCAAAGGTTAACATCTCTGCAGCAAGATGCTTGATGAGGAATATGGTTTTCCTCCAAAAACCTGAAGCAATGACTGCAATCAAGAAGAAATTTGAAGACTCTGATTCTATTGCAACAAAACATGCTGTGAAAGGGTCACACACCACAATCATTACCGAAGCGTCCAACACATTATCGCTGAAGCACTGGTGAAAAGCCTGAAAAAGTCAGTACAAATTGACCAGGTCATTTGACTGTTGCTACTGTATGCAAAATTGATCGGGTCTGATACATCCAACTGATACACCCTGTATATTAAATTTCTATTAGCTTTAAGAAATAATGCCAAAAATTGTTCTAAGGAGCCAAACATTACTAAGTGTCAGAAGCAGTTTTAGGCTGTGAGAGGTCCTATTTGAGTGCCGAAATGCAGTACTATTTTTATGGGAAATATTATAGTAATTTATTCAATATGAAAACCTGAGAGGTCCCTTTCATACAAATTTACATAAAGATGTTAGACTACAGGCAAAGTATAGATTGCCGATGCTTAAAATCCATCTTTGATAATAATAATAATAATAATAATAATAATAATAATAATAATAATAATTATACTCTGTATTGCTTCATTGAGCTGCAAAAGGCAGCATTACTTAGTACTTGTAATGTCTCAATCCCAAGTCCATTCGTCAACCCTTTCCTTTCAGAATAACCAACTGCAGCGACTCTTGACTACAGACACTTATCTGCCAACTATTTGTTAAAGTACTGTTAATAGACTGAGCTCTGTTATTATTTGAGATACGCCCATAAAGCTGAATATTCCAAAAATAATTCTAATAATAATAATAATAATAATAATAATAATAATAATAATAATCACACAGGGTGTCACATACCTACAGAGCAAGAACACTGAAACAGCGCAACCTGCAAACTACCGCCCAATCACTTGCCTCCCCACACTTTACAAACTCCTCACCTCCTGCCTCGCAGACAAGATCTACACACACATCGAGACATATAACATTCTTTCCGAACAGCAGAAGGGCTGTCGCAGGAATTCCCAGGGTTGTAAGGAGCAACTCCTTATTGACTCTGTAATCCTGCGCCAGGCACGCGCGAAGAATAGGAGCTTACATATCGCATACATCGATTACAAGAAGGCATTTGATTCTGTCCCTCATTCCTGGCTCCTACACACTCTTCATATCTACAAAATACACCCCAAGATCACGGCATTCTTAGCTGCCACGATGAAGAGTTGGAGCACAACATTACACCTACGCACCTCTAACACCTCCATCACTACAGATCCCATTCCCATAAGGAGAGGTATTTTCCAGGGAGACTCCTTGAGTCCTCTTTGGTTCTGCCTCGCCTTGAATCCACTGAGCCATATACTAGATAACACAAAACACGGTTATAGGCTTACCACAGGCACTGTGACACCATATAAAATCACACACTTACTCTACATGGATGACATTAAACTCTATGCCACAAACAATGCACAACTTACTAATTTACTACAAGCCACCACACAGTTCACCAAAGACATTGGGATGGAATTTGGAATTGACAAATGCCGCAAGTTACACATAATACGTGGGAAGACTTCGAATTTGGAGGGTTTTGAACTGGACCATGGTTTGGCCATCCAATCCATGGAAGACGGAGAGACCTACAAGTACCTGGGCTTCCAGCAAGCGCGCGTCATTGACAACGCAAACATCAAAAATGCACTGAAGAACACATACCTTGCTCGAGTTTACAAAATCCTCAAAACACAACTCAACGCCAGAAATAAAATTAAAGCTATCAACACTTTTGCCGTTCCCACACTAACATATTCGTTCGGCATAATTCCATGGACAAACACCGAACTCGAAGCACTACAACGCGCAACACGCACTACATTCACGAAACACAACATGCACCACCCCAAGTCCGCTACGGAAAGGATGACTCTTCCACGCAAGGAGGGAGGCCGAGGACTCATCAACCTCATCACCCTACACGAAAAACAAGTACATACACTTAGGGAACATTTCCACCAAAGAGCAGAAGACTCCTCACTTCACTCAGCCATTGTCAAGGCTGACACACACCTCACACC
The DNA here is from genome assembly GCA_023159025.1 of Thereuonema tuberculata. NCBI lineage: Eukaryota > Metazoa > Arthropoda > Chilopoda > Scutigeromorpha > Scutigeridae > Thereuonema > Thereuonema tuberculata. Next base: position 22,042,448 of record JAFIDM010003189.1, on the reverse strand, counting down.
CCTGAACCTCGAAAACTCTTCTCCAACACTCACCACCCCTGACACCCACACTCAGCAGCTGCGTGAATCATGGGCTCGTAAGGAACTCCATGGCAGACATCATCATGAACTCAGCCAGCCTCATGTCGACATGGAAGCGTCGAACAGATGGCTGACGAGTGGTGAGCTGTTTGGGGAGACCGAAGGGTTCATGATCGCAATACAGGACCAAGTCATCTCCACACGCAACTACAAGAAACATATTCTACACAATGCAAACACACATGACGACAAATGCAGGAAATGCCACACTACGCATGAGACGATCGACCACGTAATATCAGGCTGTCCCCTTCTCTCTCAAACAGACTACCTCCACCGACACAATCAGGTAGCATCGATCGTTCATCAACAACTAGCACACAAACATTCACTTATTACGTGGTCGATCGTTCATCAACAACTAGCACACAAACATTCACTTATTAAGAGCACGGTCCCGTACTACAAGTACATACCAAAAAGCGTATTAGAATCACCCTCATATAAACTATACTGGGACCGCCCCATTCACACAGACAAAACCATACATCACAACAGACCAGACATCACACTTGTTGATAAGGTCAACAAACAGACCTATCTAATTGATATTGCAGTGCCTATCAGCAAGAACATGCAGAAAACTCACGCAGACAAGATCAGTAAATACACTGATCTAGCACACGAGCTCCAGAAGCAGTGGAGGCAGGATCGAGTACGTGTTGTACCCATCATTCTGTCTGCCACTGGTCTGGTGCCTCACACATTGCACCACAGTCTCAGCACACTAGGACTTCACAAAAACACTTATGCACAACTGCAGAAGGCTGTGGTACTCAACACTACACGCATAGTTAGGAAATTTATGGACACAAGCACACATCCCTAATCATTCTTGCACACATCTTTACACTTGGCAGTATGTGCTTTGGTCCTTGACCCGCCATATTGTTTTTGCTGGGGAAACCCAAGGTTTGAAACATAGAATAATAATAATAATAATAATATAACGTGAATTACTCTGGTTGATCCCAAATTGATGAATCAGGAACTTTGCTAATGTGACTTGTTGAAGTAAAATGCAATTCAAGCTCTTCACTTGAAGCAAACTTTTCATCACAGGATATGCAGTGATGAAGAAAAACCTGAAATAAATTATTATAAATTAGTTTAGTTTAATATAACAAAGATTATCCTATCTAAAAACAGCAACAACTATTACCATCACACTCTACTAAATTTGGATCAACTATACTTTGTTTTCCAGATAATTTTGATGATGGTAAATATACAGACATTAAATACATACAGCCAGTTCATTCCTCAGACTTGCTGATATTAAAACTGGAATAAGAAGCTATGAAGCTATAATGTATAAACTTTTAATAACTGAGGGAGAATGAGAATTTCAGAATAAGACTTGAAATGTACACTCACTTCCAAAAGTTAAGCACGGAGCGGTAAAATGCGAAAAATGGACAAGTACTTCTTTGATTGACATGAAATGCTGCAAGTAAGTAGCTCTATGTTTATTCATGAAACAAAACAAAGAATTACATATTAGAGATAAACAAAATATTGAATTTTCAAAAATTATAAGATAACGTCATATTTGCATCATTAACAAAATGATGTTTAAATTCAAAACAAACAATAAAAACCGACATTAATAAGGTATGTGAGCACCCCTCACCTGCATACAAAGTTTACAGCGTGTGATCATGCTTGTTATGAGGTGATCAACCACCGCAGAGTCCAGTAATCGCCAATCTTCCTGTAGGGCAGTTTCCGAATCTCTGAGAGTGGTTGGAAGTGGGAAACGTCGACATACAGCACGGCCGAGAGCATCCCAAAGATTTTCAATTGGATTAAGGTCCGGTGAATAAGCCGGCCACTCCATACTGGCAAACCCCTCACTCTCCAGAAAGTCGTCAACAATGGCAGCTCTATGGGGACGCGCATTATCGTCCATTAAAACAAAAGAAGGACCAACTGCTGCAGCGTACAGTTTCACAATGGGGTCTAGGACTTCATCTCGATACCGTACAGCCGTCACAGAACCTCGCCTGTAGATGTGCAGGTCGGTGCGATATCCCAATGAAATCCCTGCCCAGACCATGATGCTTCCACCACAGAATGCGTGATGTTCGGTGATTTTCTGGGGCCGATTGCGTGTGCCTTGTTCCCTTCAGACCCTTATAAGCTTATCATCGGGTTGTAGGGCAAATCTGGACTCATCTGTGAACATAATGTTACCCCAATCAGACATAGTCCAATTCACATGCTGGCGGCAGCACTGTAATCGTTCCCCTCTGGATTGGACGAATAAAGGAACACAAACTCATGGTACCCAGGCGTACAGACCATTCATGTGTAGCCTTCAACGAACAGTAGTGGTAGATATCGTCTTACCAATGGCCACAGATGTCATATATGTGGAGGTCGAGCTTTGATTCCACTTGGCTACAACAGCAATATATCGATCTTCTGCGGGGGTCGTAACCCTTGGACAACCGGCTACAAGTCTTCGAACAACTGTTTGGTTGGTTTGGAATTGTTTCATAATCGTGACATGATGGAATGATGAACGCCGAAGAAAGAGCAACATCTATTATAGTGTCCTTCTTCAATGTGTCCGCCAGCCTGCCAGAGCTCAGAATCTTCCATTCGTCTTCTGGAAGCCTTAGAAACACGTCTAGCTTGAAAACAAATCATAAGAATGTTCTAAACACCTTTCATCAGCACTTACATGCAACTCCTGTCACCCTTCACAATGCAGGCTTCTTATACGACTACCTGTTTTGCATATTTCTTGACGCAAAACCGTGATTGGCTATTACCTATATAATTTGCATACTTCCTTCTATCTTTGCAGCAAATGTGAGCTTCTTTAATTCAGATTGGCTTACGGAAATTAACTTTTTCGTCTCCGGGTTTAACTTTTGGAAGTGAGTGTAAAAAAAAAAAAAATTAAAATTGAACTTATTTCGTTAATTTTGTTTTTTTAAAGGCTAGTTTTATGTCATAAAAAAGAAATTATAAATACTGTGATTTCTATTAAGTTAAATTATATATTAAATTAAACTTCTGCTTTAATAAATAAGCTGTGTTGTTTCAGTAATTTTGAAATTACAAAACAATTGTATCAGGTTTTGAACCTTAATTTTAACTCTGATTATTCTGTAATTTCCTGTCAAGTGACTTTCTAAATACAAACAAATAATTTTACTAAGTGCTCTCTCTTATTTTTAAAAGACGAATCAAATTCTGTTGATTAAAATGTTAATAAAATTCTTAATTTTGTTGATAAAAATGCAAATGAAGCATTTAAATACTGTAATTCTCTATTAAACATATATTTCCAAATGTTTTCTATGCTATTACCTAAGCAAGTAACTGCCTTTCAGTTTGCACTTAATATTATATAGATTACCATTAGCATCAGGAACACATTCTAGTATCTGTTAGGCAAGTGACTGATTTAATGCCAATGCCATCTTAAAGACCATTCCTCAACCAGAAATCAAGATGGAGCCCCTCCAATACATAGTAAATTTTTATCAATCAAATGCCTGCTGAATACAATGCTAACCTTGAAAAAAGACTGCTTCAAACAGTTCAGGAAATTAATACATTTGTTTGAATGCAGGTTACATTCAGATCTGCTAATGTGGAAGACTTGAATTATAGAATATTAAATAAAAATCAATATTGATCAAGAAGATGAAAGATAACGATTATACAATGGAAAACTGTTGTGTTTTGTTATTCAATTAGGGTTGCCACCTCTCCGGATTTGACCCGGAGACTCCGGGTTTCAGTGAGTTATCTCCGGGCTCCGGGTTTAATTATTATTTCTCCGGGTTGTGTAAGTAAAATTGAATATGTACATATAAATAATAAAAATATAAATAATTTACAAACAATACTCAAATTTGTTATAGTTAGAACATGGGTAGAGCGTTGTAAAGTAAAAATTCAGATATTTCCAACATTGCAGAACATTGTTTAAAATTAGGGCACGTCATGGATCCAAACGTTAAAATTAAGTTTAAAGTTTTAAAGATTTAAAATTAAGGAAAATCCTAGAAAGCTGTATTATTAAAAACGCTAAACTACTACTATATAATCATTAGAATTGTATTTAATTTGCAGGAATGTGAGTTTTGAATTTGTTAATTTATATAAATAAAAAAAATTGAGTGTGTGGGTTTGTTTGGTTTGTTTTTTCTTTTGGGGGGGGGGTTAGTTATCGTCTCCGGGCGAGACTTAGTTCTGAGGTGGCAACCTTATAATTCAGTGTATATATTATGCATGATCAGAACATCAGATTCTGAGTGTATGTGCAGTCGCAGTGAGGAAGAAAGATGGCAAAGGCTGAGGATATGCTGTATACCTACAAGTTTTCCCATTTCAATTAGTGGGAACATGAACAAATATAAATATGCCATTAATGGTGACACAATAAAAAAATTATATTAAAATATTAATAAGAAAAGATTTTAAAATCAATTGATCAAGGCGATCCCTTATCAACTGGCGGGAAAATATTAATAAAAGTAAAATGCCGAGAATCGGATTAAATTAATATCTCTGCTACCATTCCGTTTTAAAGGATTACGAACAACCGAAAGATAATAATAATAAGCTAAAGATAAATAGTGAATGAAACCCAGACAAGTAAAGATTAATAACATGAATTTTACTGTAAGGCTAAATGTAAATACACATAGTAAACAATCAAAACAATGGGCTTAAGGCTCACTGAGAAAGCATCAAGTTAACTTAAATGAATATAGAAAGTATATTCTCGAAAGTCTTCCTTAGTGAAAATGTTCAAGAAAAAAATTAAGTGTCAATTAAACGAAAAAACTTCAAAAGTCAGAAGTAGTGTTGATTGAACGTACGGTTTAACACTTATTAAAGATGAAGAAGATATTTGCTAGCAAAATGTATTCTTAACAAAACGAATAGGCCTATACAAACAGTCACTTACGCACATCATTGCTGCTTGCAGTACACCATGGGATCCCAGGTTTGAATTAATGCATCTAATTCACTCGCGGATACACATTACACAGGTACCGTCGTCGGACGGATGAAAACACTTCACTGTAATGACTCACTGTAGCACCTTTAAAATACATCACTGGAGCTTATCCCAGTTCATAGATTCTGACGCGGCGGTCAAGTCGCGGAGGTGGGTTTGACACTGTTCCGCAGGTAATTCGGCGTCCAGCTAAGTACTACCATCGCTGTCTTCTCAGCAATCGTTACGGGTTAGCGGACTGCAAAACTAAGTTGGCTGTGGCGGTTAACCGACGTCATCCCGTCAGTCTCTGCTGTTGGTTTTTTGTACGGCTCCGACCTGTTCACCAAGTTCGCAAAACCATCAGTTCCCGCGGCAAACGTGCTGAGCTGTTTCGGCAGTTGAAGGTACAGTTGCGCGATCGGTTTTCTTATCCGTCACCGTACCTCTCCTATGTCACCAATCTTAGTTCTTATTTATAATGAAAGGGTAGAATTAAAAGGAAGGAATAAAAATAAAAATAGCTTAAATAAGTGTGGAGACTACATTTTGTTCGACCAACGGCTTAACTACTCCGACACCAACTCATTTATTTTTCTGGAAAGATAAAATAATTGAAAAGAATAACTGATTACGTCACCAAAACACACAAAAATTAACCAATAACGGGACAGGCGACGAAGAGACGGGAAAGCCGCGAAGGAGGGGGTGATTGACAGGCCCAAAGACAAAGTAAAACAAAACAGAGGAAGTTCTCAGATAAACAGAGCAGCAAAGAGAAACAAGAGGGCAGGTGGTGGTATCAGGCCGTCTTTTAATTTTCCGGACCAGATGTAGCCCTTTGACCCAAGGTCACTGGGGTCGGTCGTTTCCTCATGTTTAGAGGGGGTGACCCTTGACCCGTGTCTCGGGGTAGATGGGTGGTCCACGGAGTGTCGCCCTGCCGTCTGCGAATTGTTTAGGGTTTGGGACCGGTGAGGGTTGGCTGGTCTGGAACAAGGGGAATTTAGGGGAATTTAGACGAGAATTCTCTCGTCGTTTCGAAGTTGGAAAACACAAACTAAAGAAATTTCAATTAGTTCAGTAAAGTAATAATATTGGTTGAAATTCACAGGATAAAAGAGGGGGGGGGGGCGAATATATGAATAAAGATAAAATAAGGGATAAAGTG
>JAFIDM010003189.1:21991234-22006983 GCA_023159025.1 Thereuonema tuberculata | reverse complement strand
TAAAGTGGCACGGTTAATTATATAAGAATGAAAATATACCGTGACAATGGTACATTATTGAAACTACACTTTTCTAAAAGTTTGTAAAAGCTTTTATCAGTTCATAAGTTAAATGGGTATTTTATAACTGACATATTTTGTATTATTGATCTTAACTGATGAAAAGAACACTATATTGAACACAGAGCTAAATATATTACAACATGTATAATTCAAAGTTATTTTCATTCGATATTAAACTTAATATTTCTTCATCCATTACTGTATGCAGTTACTCAATTTGTTCAACTCTTTTAAACACTGAACTATATTGCCTGTAAGAACTGAACTGCATTAAATACACAGCTAATGATACAGTTATTTAAAGTGCAAAATATTTATTTGGTTTTTCTTAGTTCGATATAATTCATTATTTGTTAGCTTTACATAATTTCATCATAAAGAAAGAAAGAATGTTTATGTAATTTAAATCCTTACTTGTCTTCTAATATAATTTACAAGCTTCACTTGCTGATAGAATCCAAGTTGTAATGTTTTGGTGAGTGACTTAAAGTTAAAATTATGTTCGTTCTGGAAAAACAAAGATGAAATTTTTAAATTATTATAAAGATTTCTATAAAAAGATTAGCTTATAGCTAAGATAATTAGCAAAATTATAACTTCCTAAAAAATTTTAACATTTAAATTTATTTTTTAATCAAGAAATTAAGAAATTACACACTTTAATAGTTTTTTTTTTTTTAAATGTTAGATATTACCAGTAACCATAAACTGTTAAAGTTTTCAATTTAATAACAACAAACTTTACATGTGGAAATCGTAAGAACATCACAATTAAAAACAAACATGCACGTAAGTTAGGATTCACTGAACTGTATTTAGTAACTATTTTTGATACCGAGAATCCAGGACAGCTGTTTCAGGTTTCCTAACCATCATCAGCTGGATTCACCCAGTATCTATAGCTCAGTGATCTCAAGAAACACATAAAGAAACCAAAATTCAACAAAATAAAGACAATCCATATTAAAAAACAACAATATATAAATTAAGAATAAAAAAGGCCAGTCATTTAATCCCCGCTAGCAGCCTCTTAGCTTATAAAGGAAAATTGTAGAAAAAGAAAACGTATAACAACAATATCATAATAATATTATACTAAAAACAGCTCAGTGAATCCTTACTTATGTGCAAGTTTTTTTTTTATTTTTTTATTGTGATGTTATTTTTAAATTAATCTTAATGATTATTATAATTTACTTACATTCATATGAATATATAATGAGTCAACAGATGGCGTTGAATAAGAACAAAACAGGCAAACAGCTCCAGGACTTTCTTCTTGCCAATCTTCCCACTCTCTATAGAAATTACATTTGTTATTTTATTTGAATTACTGCTGCTCTTATAAGCAGAAAAGAAAAAATGTAATAATAGTTATTACTAACACACAAATCAACTAGTCAAATCTTCAATTGACTATCTATAACTCCAAATAAATACAAATACTTCAACTTTAACCAATATTTCATCTTTTTTTAATCTAAAGACTTTATCGAGGTATATGAAGATAATGAGATATTTAAAAAGGAAATAATAGAAATGGAAACATTAAACAAGATGGGAGTTGTTTACCTCTTGTGTAGAGATTGTAAAAACAATAAAATAGGGGACTACATCGGAAATACGGGAAGGACACTTAATGAACGGCTCCAAAAACATATTAGAGCATTTACACACAATTACCAGAATGTATGAGAAGGGGCAGAACACTGTTCGAAAATGAGACACAATCTTGATCCATTAGTTTATGTTATATTTGAAGCTAAAGATAGACATATGAGAGAGATATTAGAATCTTGCGTAATCAACTGTTGTAAGTGTATTAATAAGGATAAATCTCTTTAAGATGAATGAAATATCCTTAGGCTTTTTTTACGTTTTTTTATAAAACGTAATAAGAGATTAAACGAAATTTTAAAATTTAATTAGTAAGTTTGTTTCCTACTAGATTTTATTTTTAGTGTTGATTTTGAATTGTTTTTAATCACAGGTTTTGTTATTTTTAACAAAGGTTTGATGTAAGGTAGCACAAGATTAGTTTATTATTGTATTATGTTTGATGTTTGTTTTATAGAGAAGAGAGTTTCTTTTCTTCTCTTACTTTAATTTTTTATGTAATATACCTCAATAAAGTCTTTAGATTAAAAAAAGACGAAATATTGGTTAAAGTTGAAGTATGCATATTTATTTGGAGTTATAGATAGTCAATAGTTATTACTATTGAACACATCAGTGCAAGAAACTATCTCTACTTACTCATCATTATCACAATCCCAAGCATACAATTCACGATCATCCTCAGCTTGTAGAGATTCCCAATTCTTTCCTAATTCCTGTCAAAATATGAAAATAATTAAGGCACTTTAGATAAAGCATATTCATAAGGCATACTCAAATTTTATAGGATTGAGTAATAAAAATGTCAATGTACTGTAGGAAATATTAATCTTTCCTAAAGAACAAATTAGGCCAACAATATTTCCTTTATATTAGTAGATCAGTAGCTTTTTTTTTTCAAAATAGAAGTCAACAGATGACCATTATGTTAAAGTAAAGAAATAATGGTAAAACGGACTTCTATGATTAAAATTAATTGATGGAGGTAAATCCAACATTTTCAGAACACTATGTATCGTCACAGGACACAAGACAAACAACATATGATGACAGTACAGGAACAGTTAACAGTAATGGCAGGCGTTTTGCCCACCAGTTCCCATATTACAAGCTTTAAACCTGATTATGTGGTAATATTCAGCAAATAGATGGTGGGATATTCTATTGTGGTGGGCAGACCTGGATTAACCATTATGCAATATAAAGCACATGCTTAGGAAGGGAGGAGGGGTTCCAGTATATTAGCTGTAGCCGTCAGATTTTAAGAAATTCCAGATTCATAAAAAGGGTCTAGAAGCATAGTCTACATATTTTAAACAGATGATGAAATTTACGGATATTAACAAAATTAAATTTATTTATTTATTTATTAAACATTGCTTTATATATTGAAATTTGAAAGAGGCATATATAAGTCTCTGGTAAGGAGCTAAAATGGCATCCAGAAAACACACAGAACAATTTAACCAATAACATGCTCAAATGACACAGTCACTCACTGCCCATACTCTCCCTAATACACGACTCAAGTCTCCATCAATCCCTTCTCCCACAACCCCACTGTCTTCTTTGCATCTTATAGAAGTCAACCAAGCATAATAATTTTACCTGAAACAAAAGATTTATAACACAGAAAGATAAGTATGATAAACTGAAGGAAAAACTTACCAAATAATTTATAATATAAAATTTATCATATATAGTATTTTTTGGATCTATTTTCTTATGTAATTTCTTCCTCATGTGTTCTTTTAAAGTTAATCGATCTTTAAAAGTCTTCTCACAATAAAGGCACTGTAAACTAAACAAACTTGAAATTAAATACAATAAATTTATAATAGCATATTTAATAAAAATTTAATTATAACAATATAATAATAACTTGATGCAATTAAATCTTCTGAGAACTGGAATAATAGTAGTCATAATCCTTGATTAGTGCCTGACCATGCTTTTTGATTCATGATGCAAAGGACATTATGAGCTGCAGGAGTAGTTATAAGTTGAAGATTCATGACTTGAAGATGCCACATTATAATACTCACTGTCAAAAGACAAGGCAGTCAAAATATGGCTTCGTAAGTCAAGCATTATTGTTATATTATGGTCAGTCAAACATCTCAATTATTATCAGAAACATGACAAATAATTTTAGAAAGCCTTCAGCTAACTAGCACTCATGACCAATAGGGCTATAACATAAGTAAACTCTGATATGGTTGTAATGATCTTATGGGTGCCCACATGCAGGGGCAAGGGGTGCATTTATTCCCTCTTGGAATTTTCATTTCAATATAAAACATGGATTTTTTTTCTCATAAGAGGACTAAAATAGTAAAAAAAAATGGTAAATGTTATTATAACTTATTACTTAAGTTTACAAGTACAATTTCAATAAACTTCAAATTTTAAAACTTTTTTTACTCTGTCAATATGTTTGCCCCCTTCTGAAAAAATTTTCTCATGACTGATGTTTGTGTTGATAGAAAGTTCATAAGCTTTCAAGTTACACAGTTTCTCTCCAACTGTGTTTAGTGTACACTGTTCAAGTTACATACATGTACATATAAAATGGCACACTGAAATGAAAGAACAAGCTATGAACAATGATAAATAATTAAAAACTTGACTTCATAACGTTCATGAGCAATAAGAGGCCATTTTTTCACCATATAAGATTATTCTTAGATATAAGCTTAACCACATAAATAAACAATCTGACAATCCAACAGAAAGTATCAACAGGTTGTATAATATTGGTGATAGATGTTAGTATATCAAATGCCAACAGAGAAACCCTACAGTAATAGCCGCAAGGTGGTGATGTTACCAAAACATCTTCAGAATATGTTGTAATGACCTTCAAGCAAAATTTATAAAGGTAATTTTAACAGAAATTCAACTTTCCAGTTCCTCGACCTAAATAATAATAATAATAAAATTATTAATAACTTTTAATATGAATTATGTTATCCAACTACTCCATCAGAGTCTGACGATATCAATAAATTAACGATGCCATTATGTAAGCATATTGCTCCAAGATGTATATCTGAAAAGATTAAGATTAAACCAAAGACTTGGTCTTTTACATATAACTCTTCAACTTTCATTTAGTCAACATTAAAAAAAGAAAATCCAGTCCTAAATCTTCCATAAGATACGATAGTTTACTAGAGCATTCTTTACCTGAAAGATGGATTCCCAAAGATGATGGCAAACACATTTTCATGAAAGCAGCTAAATTCTAAAAAAAACCTTGGTTAATTTCAATTACTGATTGCTAAGTAAACTCAAATTGAAAGAATCTTAGAGGAACTAACCAAAATTATCAGGATATTATTTGGCAATCAAAAATATGAATGAAAGAGGAATTACAAATTAACGAGTTTTGTACATTTTCTTTATTAATAGAGAGCCTCTGACATAGAAAGAATTCAGGATAAAAACTGAATTTTATTAAGAAAAAGGGAAACAAATGTAGAAATAGAATAGAATCAGACAGAACAGCATGAATTATAAAAAAATTGAAGACTTTTAGAAGTAAAATATAATTTCTTTTGGAAAATGTATTAATTGTTGAGAACCTAAAGCCAGATTAAGCTAAAAAATAAACTAAATTGGTGGCTTTTTACAAAAATTAGTTTTGATTAATAAATATGGCAAGCTCCTGTTTTGCCTGTGATAAAAAAGATAAATAAAAAAAAAAATAACTGAATATGTTTGAAACTGACACCACTAAACTATAATTTTCTTGAACAAACATCTGGTGAGTGGATTTGCTGATGAGTCCACAAAAAGGACGAAACGGCCGTCCCAAACTCTCACCGATGAAAGCTCAGATATTTTTCATTTCTGTATCATTTTCTTTATGCTTTTATATTAATTTCTTGCATGTTAAATTTTTTGTTTATATTAAACCAGGTTGGGCTCAACCTTGGTTCTTTATATTCAAATTCCTTTGCACCTGACAGTTCCGAAGGCCAGGATTTGAAGTTTTGCCTGTTTTGGTTTCTTTTTTTAAATGTGTTTTACTTTGGAGGGGACCACAGCTAGGTGTGGCAGTGGTTTCCCTTATCTCACTATCTGAGTGTTTCATCTGGTGAGTGGGTTTGGCTAAAGATTCCACAAAAAGGATGAAATGGCCGTCCCAAACTCTCACCGATGTAAGCTCAGATATTTTTCATTTCTGTGTCATTTCTTTATGCTTTAAATAATTTTCTTGGTTAGTAAGTCATAATTTCTTTATGTAAAAGAAGAAAGTGTAATTCAGCCTTTAAGATATTTTGAAACTATAATTAAGATAACAGATGAAACATTAATATTTAAATTAAAAAAAAAATACCTTTTTAATTTCTCTTCAAGAAGATCTAAGTATTCTTTGCTAAACACTGGAAATGCAAAAAAATAAAAAATAAAAATAATAATAATAATTTGAATTTAAAAATTATATTATAAAATATTATAAAAATTGTAGTCAACTGCAACTGAGTTAACTGAGATATTAAAAGGTGACTTTTCTTTTTAATACTTATTTGGGAAATGCAAAAGCAGAAAGTTAACACAACTTCAGAAAGACTCAAATTTAGTCTACAAATGTTCTATGTATGATAGTCTACAGCTACCATCCATGTCACACAGTGAAATAATATTCTAGCATATCTGATCTTTACATGTCTCCAAAGCAGGAGTTTCACACTTGCAGCCACAAAAAACCTTTGATTTTGAAATTGCATATTTTACAGGCTGTCTTTAGTTTTAGTTATAGATCATAGGTTGCAATGTCAGGTTTTGTTACCACTCAACAGTACATTACATTACATTAGTTCTAAATCAAAAATTAGTGTTTTTATGTCATAGTACAGTTATAAAATGGTCTTAAGTTTGATCAGAAATTGAAATCAGCATTATTAGAGGAAAAGAAAAATTAGAATTTTAATGTTGAAGTTCACTAATTTTATTCATCTATTTTGTTTTGGCTTATATTATTCTTGGCTATTAGATTAAAATTAGTTTGAGACTACTGACCTAAATGAAGAAATCACATGCGGCCAGATTTTTCAGATTCTATAGCCCGTATCATACACACATTCCTTCCACAGATAGTGGAATAAAACTTATCCTGTATATTATAAAAATATGTAAATATTGCTATTTTGCTGATGAAATAACAATTGTAATATTTTGACACAATATTTAAAAAGCATAAAGGAATGAAACTGCCTTACGGGGGGCTTTTGGAAATGATTTACAATAGTAGTTTTTTATGCCTTATTTATTATGCAACAAGGTTCAACAAACATGAGATCTCTTAATATATTCCCCACCTACATTAATGCAGCATTGCCATCTTCCTGGTAACTTCATAATGGCATTGCAGACCCATTCTTTAGGGGCACTACGCCACCAGTCATGGACAGCTGCCTGCAGTTCCTCGTTGTTTGCGAATTTTCGACCTCACAGTGAGTCAAAACTGCAGCAATTCATAGATGTTTAGGTGCGGTATGTGGTCAGGAAGCTCCTGCACAGAAGACCGTGTACAACTAGGCCAAATGGTTCACCAGCAGCATGGATACTGCACACAAGAATGTGAGTACTGGTCGTCCATCAACATTACGACCTCCCAGGAATATTGAGATCATGTCGGAATTGATTGTGGCTGATAGGCACATAACCTTTGATGAACTGGAGTGTGAGACAGGCCTCTGGCACGCAACCCTGCACACCATTATTCACGACAATTTGAACACGAAAAAGGTGTACGCACATTGGGTTCCATGGAACTTGATGCAGGCACAGGAGGACAAAACGGTGGAAGTCTGTTATCGGCTACTGAAAATGCCCAATGAAGATCCAGATTTTTTTGAATAATCTCCGTCTGTTTATTCTTTATTCAACAACATGAAGGACTCCCTGTGAGGTCGAAAATTCGCAAACAAAGAGGAACTGCAGGCAGCCATCCATGACTGGTGGCATAGTGACCCCAAAGAATGGTTCCACGATACCATTATGAAGTTACTAGGAAAATGGCAATGATGCATTAATGTTGGTGGGGAGTATATTGAGAGATCCCATGTTTGTTGAACCATGTTGCATAATAAATAAGGTATAAAAATCTACTATTGTAAATCATTTCCAAACGCCCCTCATATATACTTTTATCATACTTAATTAATTTTTTATGTTTGGTTTTTTATTAACAAAAAAAATAACAGAACCACTATACCTATATTGTCTGGTTGTCCAACATTAAAATTATGATCACTTGCCAAATGATCAAATAGTATAGACCTAAAAAAAAAACCAAATTCAGGCTTTACAGAAATACAAAATCTACAATTGGACTGTTATAAACAATTCTAAATCTCTCTGTAATTCCTGATATATTCATCCAAAAATTAAAATGTTTAATTATGTATGAGGGTCAGTCATTTAAAAACCGAACATATGTGATTGTAGAAATGTCAGTGATCCTTGTAAGTTATTTCCATTGTACAGGAAGCGAGTACATTGGAGAACCTAGTCTGCCTTCACCCATGACATCACATATCACGTGACGGACAGTGCATGCGCCGAACAGCACTGGTGGCAGTATAGTCACTGTTTAATCATCAAAATGGAATCGAACAAAGAGCAGCAGCATTTTTTAACAATGGAAGGTGTGGGAAGCAGCCAGATGCATATGCGGACGAAAACAGTATATAGTGATTATTGCATGAGCCTCACACAAGTACACATTTGGCAAAAATGGTTCCTAGATGGCTACACGTCCCTTCGTGACAACGACCAGCCAGGACAACCACAAAAAGTGACTGGCAGTGTTGTGGCATATATGGATGAGTTGATTAGAGGTAACCGGCATCTGCCTGTGGATGATGTCGCAGCACTGGTGGTTCTGAGTCACGGTACCATTTATCAAATCATCACCAAGAGGCTTCGGTACTGAAAAATCTGGGCTCAATGGGTTCCCTATAACATTAATGAAGGTCAAAAGGGCTATCGCATGGCCATTGCTCTGTATCAACTACAGGGTGACCTGTTTTTGCTACACATTGTTACAGGTGATGAGACATGGTGCCATCATTACCAGCCTGAAACAAAGAGGCACAGCTAACAGTGGAAACATACCACTTCCCCGCCACCAAAGAAGTCCAAGGCTATACAGAGTAGTGCAGGTAAGGTAATGATGACATTGTTCTTCGGTCAACATGGCCCACTCCTCCTTGAGTTTCTGGAGAAAGGGGCAACTGTGAATGCCGTGCGCTATATTGACACACTCACAAAGTTGCAGCAAGCGATAAAGGTTAAACGCCCTGGATTGCTCTCTGAGGGTGTCATTTTGCTCCATGACAATGCCCGCCTACATACTGCTGATGTTGTCAGCGCCACTATGCAGAAATTCAGATTGGAAGTGTTAACGCACCTCCCTTACAGACCTGACAGGTGCCCTTGTGATTTTCACGTTCGGGGAGTTGATATGTGCCTTAAAAAGGCAAACGATTCACATCGGACGATGACGTGAAGAACGCAGTTCAACAATGGTACTAGTAGCAATCTAAGGCCTTCTTCCACAGAGGCATTCAGTGTCTCCTTTCACAGTGGGATAAATGTTTCAACAGTGACATGCGGTGACTACCTGTTGAGACCAGATGTTTGGTGACCAGATGTTTGGTTTTTAAATGACTGGACGCTTATAGTATTATATAATTTTTCTATATGTCTATTACCTCTTGGTAGTGGATGATCTCGACATAAATCATAGTTATAATTAATGATCAGGAATTGCAGTATTAACTATACTTATAATCTAAAGACATGGTAAAGGATAGTTTTCTGAGTTCTTAAAATGGATTTTTTTTTTATTATATTTAACTTCTGAAATGCTCTCTTATTTTTTTAGATTTGCATTTAGATCTTATTCTAGATTTTGACAACAAAATACCAGTATTCAAGTTGTAAGAAAATAAGCTTAAAATATTTCAAATTAAAAAACATTCTTTAGAGTATATTTCAGCCATGTTCTTCAAGCCTTTGACAGCTTAATGTTATACTAGTAAATCAGATTAGCTAAGAAATAAAAACAAAATATTATAAGTATTGAAATACAGGATTCCCTGTTTTTGTAAACATTAAAAATCAGATTCAGTCAATATTGAGTGAAATAAATTTGAAGCCTGAACACATGACCAAGTTAAAAAACTCCATCTTTTTGGATATATTTCATTTCTTATCGGTGATATTTCGCGGAATTAGTATCTTCCCACTTTTTCAAACCTTTTTTAAAACAACAAAGAGTAAATGTTAGAGGAACGGGTTGAGGAACACGTCACAGTCGTTTGTCACAATCGCCCTAAAGTATCGAACTGGGCCAAGCATTGCATAACAGAAAATCATAACCCAGACCCAAAAGTTACAATCCTTTTCAAAATTAAAGATAAACATAGTAGATACGTGATAGAAGCATGTATCATCAAGACCTTTCAATGCATAAATAAAGACAAAGGATATATGGTAAATCCAAACACCCTATCATATTTCCAGGACATAGTAAAAAATCAAAGGGAAAAATTTCTATAAAGAAAGTGAACTGGTACATTGTTAGTAATAATTGGTTTTGTTAAAAATCCTTTCATTATTGTAACAATAATATATCTGTATTATACATACCAGTATCAGTATTAAGAAATGTAATGGAAGTTACTCTTTGTTGTTTTGAAAAAGGTTTGAAAAAGCAGGAAGATACTAATTCCGCAAAATATCACCGATAATAAATGAAATATATTCAAAAAGATGGAGTTTTTTAATCTAATTTTAGGAGTATAAGGTATAAGATATGAAGTACATGACCATGTAAAAATTTTAATCGGTGTGTTATAATAAGTAAAAACAATTTACAAATAGGAACCCAAATCATGGGAGCATGAGGCAAGAACTTTCATATATTTAAAAAAAAAATAAAGAAACCAGCAAATGCCATAAGGCAAAAGAGAGAGAGAGAGAGAAAGAGACCAGGATTTACATGATGAAGTCAGATATACAATATGTTTGCTTAGGTCACAGTTGCTGAAATCCGTTTGACTGATAAAAAATCTAGACACCCCCTCCCCTCAAAAAAAAAAGACAATGAACTTCACAAATGAGCTGATAGAAAAACAAGGTAGGGATAGCGATTAGTCCAATCACAATGCTTCGCAATACGTAATTTACGTTGAATTATAGCTTTAATTTCCTTATTATTATAAATGTGATTGCTGCAAATGCAAAAGGCGCAATTGTTGTCTCTTTCAAAATATACTTTGCTAGGAACATCTTTTAACAATAGACAAACAGAATTAGGATGCAACCACAAAGGAGATGTATTTTTTGCCTTCCAGACTGTTGTCAGGTGTAGCACAGTGTCAATAGGGAACTAGGTGTTTAGTCTTTAGCACTGATATCTTTTAACTTTTTTTTAATTAAAAGTTTATTTAATTTGATGTCTGGCTTTATTTATTCTTTATTTAATAAAGAAATATGAATTATTATTTCTGACATACTGTATGATAAATGGGCATTTCCTGTAACTATATAATGATGTAGACATGTAACATATTTCAATAGGGTTTTCAGGACTATGAATGGTCAAATGTGCATTATTGAATTTGGTTAGACTATCATTTTTTTATATGTTAATGGGCTACATGTAATTTGCAATAAAAACAAGGTAGGGATAGCGATTAGTTAACCAATCACAATGCTTCGCAACCTCTTCTGATACCTATAAGAAAATATACTTGATATTGCTTTAATTTCCTTATTATTATAAATGTAATTGCTGCGGATGCAAAAGGCGCAATTTTTGCGATTATTGTGATTGTTGCTAAGCTGTATTATAAATGTGATCGTTGCGAATGCAAAAGGCTTAATTGTTGCGATTATTGTGATTGTTGTGATTAATGATAATTTAATGATATTTTAATGATACTTGTTCACAGACGGACAGACAAAACGGGAATATTAGTCTTATGATACTTATTAGATCAGAAAAAAGGAAGAAAAAGATATTTTAACTTTCCAACCAAAAAAAGAAAAGAAGTCATCTGAATCTCAAAAAGACAAACAAAATCTATTCTACCTATTCCATTCATGCCCTGTCCTTAGCCAACTTTAGTCTGGAAGGAAAAAAAAAAATTGTTTCTTTGCATTTTCCTGTAATTATGTTATATCTTTTTGCTGGTGATTTACAGCAAATGATATTGGGAAAAAGGTTATTGGCTTTATATTTTTTTAAATTTCACATTCACTTTTTTTATTCTCTATTGAATAGTTAGATTTGGTTTTCTGCTGGCAATAAGGTCTTATTGTAAAAATGCTCATTATAAATAAGTTTGGCTACAAAAGAAAAAAAAAAAGACTTATTAATCAATATGTCATTGAGAAAAGCTTTTAACACTGCTAAGTAAAATAGATAAAACAAAAAAATCAAACCTATTTCCATTAAAATGCTTTTTACAAAATAGGCAGCCTCGGGAAAAATTTTGATCTTGTCTTTCATTCTGCTGACATTCCAATATATATTCCTGCAACATTCAAAATATTTGAACATTTTTAAATTTGCATATAAACATTTTTTTTTTTTATAAGCAACAAAAGCCTTTAGTAATAAAAAGATGGATATCAAAAAAACAAAAAATCAGTTTAATACCACACCTACTAACTGCTAACAGTTCCTTTTTGAATTACTTGCTGTTCTACTTTTGAACTGTACTTTTTGCAACTTTTTCCAAGTCATAGATAAATTCCAAAACCCAGTGTAAAAAAAAAAAAAAATCCTGAATAGTCACACATTTCAGTAATGAGCCATTCGGCATGGCCAAGCGGTCTAGATGGCGGTCTGCCTTGAGGCCGATGTGTCGGAATCTTGGTTCGAATCTAGGCGTCGGCATGGATGTTACTTTCTCCTTCTGTGTTTTCATCCGTTTCTGCGGGCATAGTGTGAGTTGCCTCCTATGGTGTACCCTGGGCAATGTTTCGTCGGCTAAATGCTTACTTGCTCCTTATTTAGGTCAATAGTTTAAATACTAAGA
Source organism: Thereuonema tuberculata (assembly GCA_023159025.1). Taxonomy (NCBI): domain Eukaryota; kingdom Metazoa; phylum Arthropoda; class Chilopoda; order Scutigeromorpha; family Scutigeridae; genus Thereuonema; species Thereuonema tuberculata. Next base: position 21,994,237 of record JAFIDM010003189.1, on the reverse strand, counting down.
GCCCGGGTGTTGGCGAAAAAAAAAAAAATGAACTGTAGAGTATATATATTATATACTCTATGGTTTCAGACAAAATAGTCACAACTACTACAATTCTTGTTAACAATTAATATTTCGAAATAGCAGCTTGTTGGAAAGCTTCAAAAGTCAGAGAAAAAGGACAATTTTTATATGAGGAAATAAATTCCTTATACATTATGATATAATTCACTTAAAGAAATGATGGAATGAGTGAACACAAAAATAATAACAGCAAAAACTTTAGATGAACACCTAGAAAAATATATTGAGTTTATTTATTACAGCTTTGTTAGTTTACAAATATTTGCTGCTTTGAAAACAATGTGTTTTACAAAAAAATAAAGGTTAAAAATTAGATGTTAAACATTAAAGCATTGCTAATTCGTTAACAGCAGAAGTCACTGTAATCATATTTTAATATAACAAATACGGTTGAAAGAGACAGAAGCTGTCTAAAGCAAGATTAATTATATCTTGTTTTAATTTGGTTTGAATGTTATTTCAATTAACAGTTATGTTACTAATTTACTGTTTCATTTGCATCATAGATTTGATGTTTCTTTGATTGCAGGAATAAGTCCATGTTAAAAAAAAAGTTAAAGGGTCGCCACAACAGGCCAATGCAGGGGGAGGTAAGGCTCCCGGCATTTCATGACCAATGGGACTAGATTGAGGTCGGGAGGTCAGCCTGACGCCTGCCTGCCTTTAACTCCCAGGAAAGAAACCCAGTACCCATTCTACAAAGGGTTGGGTAGGCCCTAGGACCTGTTTGGAGGAGAATGGAGTGTGGAAAAATTTCCGCCCTCTGCCGAGGCTGGGAATCGAACCCTTTATCTCCAACCCGCAGCCAAGCATAAGTCCATGTGCAATTTTTTAATTCTGCAAGAGTTACAAAGGCTAAACTGCACCAGGACCAAGGTATGAAATTGAGGAAAAGATACTGAAAAAAAAAAAAAAAAAAAAAAAAGAAGCTTTTTTTTTCTTGTACACAGACAAGCAAAGAAAACATCCAGGCCCATGCCAGAATTCAAACCAAGGTTCAGGCATATCAGTCACATGGAAGACAACCATTTTGACGATTCGGCTGTCCCAAATGGCACACATCTGATAAATCTTAAAAGTGGGTTGAATAAAAGATATCAGAGTTCATACAAATTCCACTGTACCCTATATTTCTCAATTGAAAACATTTCCCTCCCTTTGATTTGGAATTTATTTTATTCATTAAAACATAAAAAAAAAACAAGGCATTGCAAATATAGAAACACAATGACTACATTTAGAAGGAAATAAAAAAAAAAAGTGATATAATGTATAAATGGATGGATTACCAAATATTTTTTTTGTAAGGTTTCTCGTAACTTTTTATCTTCAGGTACAGCATCACACAGTACAAAACAAGTTATTGGTTTTCCTATAAAAAAATTAAATTGCATTTAAATTTAAATTATATTTACAATAAATTAATTATACATCTGATTTCTGTTTAAATCACAGATGATATAAAAGTTGTCTTATTCTTTTAAGGCCTCAAAGAGGATTTACTGAAAAATATACTTAAAACTAAAAATCTTCTTAATAAGAAATTTAATAAGCCTAAATAATTCGACAAATGATAACCAAGGAAAGCTAAGTAAAAGGATTTCGCACCCCAATGACAAGGAATCGACATTTTTTGTATTATTGTTTATTTTTGGTTGGGGTTTCTTCTGGGGGGGGGGGGGGTCCTGCTTTCGGGAGCAAGACCCGGGATACTTAACCTTTCACACCTTCTGAGTCTGTCATCGGTGGACTTTAGCTGGCTAACGAGTCCTAAAGAGGACGAAACGGCTGCTCCAATCTCTCCCTGGTGACAGCTCGGGATGCGAAATCCTTTCACTTTAAACCTTTCTTCAATACCATTTGTTAAAAAACTTCTTGTAGTTATCATAAATTAACTTAAAGTTTATTTCAAAAAATAAGGGTAAATATATTTAAATTATTTATATAGATGTCACAAAAGCAGCATTTAATTTAAACTTAATGAAATACAGAAGATAATTTACCTGTTGAAGGATCAAGTGCATTTATTTGCCGACAGAGCTTTTTCAAATCTTGATTCCTGGCTTTTTCTTTCCAGTATTCAACATAACTAAATTGAAAGATTAAAAAAAAAAAGTACAAAAAATATTTTAATTGATCATCCAATTCTACTGAATGAATTAGTATTAAAATTTATAATACAGACTATCAGGAATTTTAAATAAAAGACATGAAAATCTTAAAGACTATTTTCTTTCAATAATTAAAACGAAGTGAATTAATAATTTAATTAATATTAAAATATTAATATTTTTAATTAATTAATTAAGATCCAAATGAGATGGCGGAAATCCCAAATGAAGCAATAATTAGATAGTAAATACTAAACTAATTCGAGTTGCCTTACTTCAAGTGTAAATTTTAAAAGTATTTAATAAACTTAAGAGATACTAATAGTATTACATTAAAATCATGTTTTAGACTTTTAACTAAAATACTAAATAGTTTTCATTTTGAGCAACATTAACTATTCAATGTAAAAAGAACTCCTAGAATATTTTAACATAAAGAGAAATCTGCATTTCTATGGCTACTTTAGTTAATAGTTTTTCTTTTTATTTCTGAACAGGAATATCTTAAGTAAAAATCATCTACATATGTATATTTGTGAAGAGGAATGATTATATATAAAGGTAAACTGCTTAATATATAAGCAGTTTATATATTAAGCTATTAATTAAGCTATTAATTGCTATTAATTTGAAAGACATTGCTATGTCTTTCAAATTAATAGCAATCAGCAGCCTCTTCCTAAAGCTGTATCCCATTCCTTTCTGTAGTGTGGTACTGTCTCGCTAATGTTGCAATTCCTCCACGATACATCACATCCTTTAGGTATACCCACAACCAAAAATTGCATGGAGTTAGGTCAGGAGAACATGGTGGCCAGGCAGTAGGGAA
>JAFIDM010003189.1:21938269-21981234 GCA_023159025.1 Thereuonema tuberculata | reverse complement strand
CTTTTTTAAATGGAGAGAAATCGCCAACCGGACAATAAATATGCCTTCTTGTCCGGTTGGCGATTTCTCTCCATTTATGAATGATTACGGACGTTAAACTTGCTTTCTATTGAAATACTTTTTTACTTTTCAAGATTTATTTTTTTTCTGTTATGCAGTTATTAATATTGAATTATTGGAAACCGAAAACATTAAAATAACATCCGTTATTTCAGTCTAGTCTTGTAAGATAAAGTTAAAGTATATTTTTTTATCATTTTTTTTTCCTTTTGTTTCTTAAAAAAAAAAGACTGGCCTATAATTTGTTTTGAGTGAATTTCTTTTTTCGTTAATCAGAAAGCGAAGTTTTTCTTTTTCTAGAGCTGCAGCTAGATTGATTAGATTCTGGAGGAGTTTCAACATCAATAGTTTTTCCTTGTGATGAAATTCCTGGAATTAATGATTTCATTCCACAAAATAAAATTCCTTTCGTTTTTTACTTGTTTTTAGTAAAATTTAAAAGAAATCAAACATGGTTGTTTTATTTATTTTGATTTATAACTTATTTAAATTTAAATGTTGCTTCATAATTTAATAATTTCAATTTTTTGTCCAATTAAAGAGGATTTACCATTTCATAATTCCGTAATAGTTGATCTAAAGTTAAAAAAAGAAAGAGTTGTTGTGCTTTGAAGAGTTGCCAAAAATATAATTAGAAAATGATTGTCACGATTATTTTAAAATTCAGGGGGATAATAATTTACAGTTTTTGTTCTTTAAATAAGTGAAGTTTGGTTCACGATAGTTATAAAGCAAATTTTAAATTATTTTGTGATATTCATATTTCTGGAATTCATTTTAAGTGATTATTATTTTTATTTCTTTTATTAGTAAATAGTTTGAAAGTATCCATCCATTATTATGTGTAATTTAGTTGAACTGAGTTATTGCAAAACTTATTGGTTGCAATACAATTCAGTTCTTTCATATAAAGGTAATTGTTTTATATATAGCCGGGCAGTGATGTGGAATTTGAAAAAAAGCGAATACAAAAACCATATCACTGTTTGATACGGCCATTTTATCCTCACATCATCAGCGGCATAAGTAGAAATAAAAATAACTAAAATTAAGAAACAATTTAGAAAACAAAAACGCAATATTCTAAGAATTTGCTCTTTTTTATTAAGTTATTATATATTAATATAGTCAATTAGTAATATTATTAGTAATAGTTTTTTTTTTAATATTAAAATTTAATTACAATATATATAAAGCCAAGCACTGATGTGAAATTTTGAAAAAAATTTGAAAAAAAAACAAAAAACAATACAGAAACCATATTTCTGTTTTTGCGAAGACACGGCCAATTTATATTTAAAAAAGAAATTTGACAGCTTCAGTTCTAAGTAACTGATAATGCAGAAATTGTAAAGCACAATGAAAAGAAACATAAAAGTAATGTAACATAAAGAAGCAATGAATACATAAAAAATAGGGGGAAACAAACAAACAAATGTGATGTCACAATATTACATTCCAGCAGGAGAAAGAAAAAGCATATTCAGTTTTAAAGATAAAATAAAAATGTTGATAAACTTAAGAATAAGAATTTCAATAACAATGTATTTCATAATAAACTGAAAATAATCCAGGTTATCTCTTCAATGTTTTTATTTCTACTGGGTTAAAAATAAAGCCAATAAGGACATCATATATAGCTGTAAAAAGTTAGGAATATTGTAACTTTATTGCCAATATAATTTTAAGTTTTCGGTAAAAGATAAATAAAAATTAATAACACTTATTTTTGAAAAGAAAGAAAAATTTAACAGATATTTAATAAAAAATAAGTCTCTTCCCGTATTTAATGTTTTCAACTTGGAATAAAGTATAACTTTTTGTATACAGTAACCTTTAATTAATTTTCAATGTTTTTGCTTTTTTTAACTAAAAGAAAATGTGTAAGGTTGCAAAAGCCTATCTATATCCCCCTAAAAATCCGATATGCTTAGTAGGGGCTCCTGTGTTCAGTAGCCTAACAGGACAAAGTGGAAATTAAGAGGGTCAATCTGATGTGGAAAAATGATATTGAAATTAATACTGAAAAAGTAACTGTTCTGCAATGAAAAAAAAAAATATATCATTATCTAAAAAAACAAAAACAAACAACTGATTTATTTCCTTTTTAAATTATTTTTTATATAAACAGCATTAATTAATAGAAAAATAAATAAAAAATCTTTTATAGCAAGTATTTTATGTATGTAGATGATGTATTTGTCAAATGCGTCATTTGATATCATTGCCCAACTTTTAGGATACTGTGAGCAACATTGACAATTTCTCAAGCATTGTGAGCCCCAAGTGTATACAAACGGCTCCTAAACATAACTAACCAAAATATTTGGCAATTCTTCTCTTGCTCAAGATTATAAATATCTTATTAGGAAAAAAAATATTAGGGTTATGCTGAAAAATAGCTTTACACACAACCAAACAATACATTTAACTTAATATATATTAAAAAAATCAGTTTTAAGCTATAATATATCAGATATTGAAATGATTTTAATATGGTGAGAAATAAAATAATAATGTGCCATTATTAAATATAAAAATTTAAAATTATTTCAAATTATACAAACTTTTTTTATGCTGTATATGTAAGAGGCACAAATGTGCTTAATATGGTGCACAGATGGTAAAAATAAACTTTATTGTATATTAACTTTTTAGGAAGTTTTTGTTTAATACCATTCACTTTGAGAAATGTAGAAATTAATGTCATATAGGCTCTAACCTATATATTATAATAAACAAATGAATTATGAGTTTAAAAATAAAAATCATAAGCATTTTTTTTCTTTATACATTAATTCAAATAAAAATAATTATTGATGAACAGTAAAATGTGTACTTAAAATTTTAAGATAATAATAAAAGAGTAGACATATACATTGATTCATAATGTAATTTATTGTTATTGTCTTACAAAAAGGAGTGGATGGTTAGAATATATATTAGTATTAACTTAAAAATGTGTTTCATCTTATAAGGTTTCCTAAAATTATTACACGAATAGCAGTCCTTATTTTAAATTTGATAATTAGAATTCTTGGTAATTACATCATCTTACAATGAAATTACATTTTGTAATTCACAAAACATTATATATTAATGAAGTTTGCTCTTACGTAATTTAAAGAGGAACATGCTTTTCAATCTTACCATTTTGTTGTTGTTTTTTTTCCCTGATTTGTTAAGTACAAAATTAAATGTAAAATTTAATTATTAAAATGGATCTTAAAAAATTTCAACGTGTGATTTAAAGCTGGTTTATTGAAAATTACCATCTCCTTTTCAATTAGGTTCCCATCATTACAGTAGTTTCTTTGAAATTCATTATCCAGTCGATCAGTATGCTAAATGCCGTAAAGTGGTGCATGATTGCCAATTATCTATCACTAAATAGTGGGTGCCACCTCCACTTCCTTTTCTACACTAGATCGCGTTTCCTGGATCACATTCTGAAATTTACTTATCAATGATTCCAATATCTCCCTAATTGCAATCGAGGTTTCCTTTTATTCTACTTTAAGACTTCCTCTGAGGTTGGACTTTAGCTTCTAAGATCAGAGGTTAACCTTCTTATACGGAATTTGAAGAAACAAAACTAATAATCATTTGCTTTTTTTTCTTTTCAGTATTGTATTTCTATTGTATTCAAACCAAAATCCTTAAAACTAGTAATTCTGCAATTCTATAAGCATTTACTCCTTTAAAAGCATTTTCCAGTGCACATTAAATACAAACAATGAAAAACGTGATTGAGAATAATTACTTTTATTTGTACACAGAATGTAAGAAATATCAAGCATTTAAGATGTTCTGAAATAACTTTAAAGCTTAATTAATGAATGCTGTCGTAATTTTTTTTCTGATTGTTTTCTTTTTTCCTTTTAAAATGTTTAAAGATTAAGCTTGAATTTCATCTTCACTTGGGCTTAATTTTAATTTAATATTTTATGTAATTAGTTAAACTGAAAAAAAGAAAAAAAAGGCTTCGTAAAGTAGGACTGTGTAGATTAGAAAACTGATTGGTGATAGCGAAATTAAGTTCCAATCCATGAAATAATGGACTTAGCACTGAGAATGTTTATTTTTAATAAAAGACAACAGCAATTATTTAGTATATGGTATGAAATAAATTGCTGCACTTGCCTATTTATACCATCCTCCTAAAAGTATTTGGATGCCTTCTCATCGCAGAATAACAAGTATAAATAAATAAATAATTTAGTTTTTAAAATGACTTGTAATGATTTTTTTTTTTAAATATAAGGAAATAACTTTAAAATGTTTATTTAAGGTGATTTAATCCCAACACTTAATTGCTCTTCAGAATCTCTTCCATAATTTGCATTATGAAGTGAAATGTGTAATTAATGCACTTTGAATGGCTTATAATTCTTATTACCTTGTAAATTTAAATGCCAAGAATAAACAACAGTTAATTTCCTGGTCATTAAAGGAAGTTATCAGCCTAGCATAACATGGCATAAGCCATATTTGAAGGAAGAAGAAAAATCGGCCTTTAGATGGAAGAGAAAGTTAACATTTAAAGGCTACCGTTTACTCATTTTTCCATTTATTCTAAAAAGGCAAGGATTTTCTTTATTTGTAAGGAGGATACAAAACCAAGCCCATAGCTTTACTTTTAAAATTTACTCTTTAAATATTAATGTTTAATTTCAGTCAAACACTGTAATAGATGCAAGACACATTTCTTTTTTCCATTGAATAATAAAGGGTGATTCCAAAAGGTGTGTCAAAAATTTGACCATAGGTTCTACTCGTTAAATCAAACAAAAAAGTTCAAATAAACATGGGTCCAGAAATGAATAGTTTCCACGAAAACGTAGTTCTCATTATTCATTGTATGGTTCTTTTATTTTTATTTTTGTTGGCACATTTTGATGCAGTAAATATATTTCAAATATTTATAAATTAAAACACAGATATGCAAAACAGGGAAAGAATGATTTAATAAATGGTGTTGAAAAAAACAAAACAGATAAATAAATTAGCGGATGTGAATGAAGTTAAACAAAGCTGCAGCGACAATTAATTGTTTTACCATTTAAATGGCCAATTTGGTGACAGATGGATCAGTCAGGATGGTCTGCATCAATGGCCTCCATGCTCACCTGATCTTAATCCTCTGGATTTTGGGATATTTAAAAACATTAGTTTATTCCAGTCCAATCAACAGTCAGGGCGAGTTGCAAGAACAAATAACCAATTGCTTTTTGGAAATATGGCAAAATCCCAGGGTTTGTGAAAGAATTTGTTTATCAATGAGAATGAAAGTGGAAACATGCATGCAGTCCAACAGAGGACATTTTGTTTATTAATCAAAAAGAAAACACCACATCTCCATAACATGTAGTTTATTTAAAAACTTTTCGGAATTTTCGGGATGATGATACGTCATCCCTTCTTCAAGTGAAATGTAACAATAAATAGAGGACATTTTGAACACTTATTATGAAGTAATAAAAGTTGTTTCTAAGATTTGTTTTGACTCTTATAACCATATAATGAATAATGAAAAATATGTTTTTCGCAAAAACTATTCATTTCCGAACCCATGTTTATTTGAACTTTTTTGTTTGTTTTAATGAGTAGAGCCTAGGGTCAATATTTTGACACATCTTTTGGAACCACCTTGTATATCAACAAACTTTAAATCTTAGTTAAATCATGGACCTGGAATTACAGATTAGAAAAAAATACTAAAGTTGAAATATGTATAGTTACAATAGACTGACGAATTAGCAGTTTATTTGTTTTTTTTTCTTTTATTTTAATTATTGAAAACTTTGTTTGGTCAGAAATCAGTTAAAGTAATTAGTATTACAGAGATAGACCATAGGTGTTTCATTTAATTTTTCAAGTTTTAAGTGTAGCTTTTAAGTCATTAGATCACTTTATTTCTCACTCTTTTCCAAATTCAAACATTTGTTCAACTTAAATATCTTATTCCTTCAATTGGGTGCAAATTGATTGATGAACTAATTGCTGAAGATCAAACTTTTAAAGATATAGAAATAAGTTGGGCAAAGAAGTCGTTTTCACATTGTTACAAATTTTTCGATCATCTGAGAGAGCTAGCTCATACTCTCCTGAAATGGTGAACTCTTGAATCTTTGATTAGAGGGATGTAGTATTTTTTTGGACTTGATAGTAGTATATTTTTGGGGGAAAAAAAATGATGATTTCATTCTTGCTTGCTTTCCTCTTTTTTATTTTTGGTATTTATTTTTGAAGTTTTTATGATTCATTGGGCGTAGTTAATCTTGTCAACCATGCCCAACCATCCCCTTGTCGACCTTTAAATATTCCTTCACTTTCTCTTCAGTAATTTGTCATACTCACAGTATGACTTGCCAGTATTCCTTTCTCGTCAGTAATTTGTCATACGATGATTACCTCTTCCCAATCATTGACGTGCAACTCTTGAGCAGTCTGCCCACTGTAAACACATTGAAAGACACAGTCTTTTCATCGATTTTGCTATTTTTAATTGACCTTCCAATTGCACCCTAAAACAACTTAAATGCATTATTTTCTGTCTATCACTTTGTACAGCTTTCCTTCAGCCAGATCAACCAACATTTTTGTAGACTCCTCAATTGTTAACCCTTACTATATTTCAGAATTTTGAATGCCCCTCTAATTTAGTTCCCACTCCATTGATTTGATCTTTATTTATGTCTTAAAACACAAAATCTGACACTGTTTAAATTCTTTATTTGGCCCAGAATTTTATGGAACCGATCATATGAATTTCAAACCAAGAGGGTCATTTTTTGTTCGTTTTATTTAGAATCATTTAAGATCTATATTTAGCTCCTATATTGACTGTGCAAGTATTTTAGTTAATTGTAATACCATCATCAGCAACTAAATAATAAAAAATTTCAGATTTGTTGTAATTTATTTAGTATTGTTTTTTATTTTCAACAATAATAATTAAAAGGCACACATTACAATATCTGCATTAGATAGAAGCAAAAATTGACTGAAATGATGATTGATAAGTGAAAAATACTTTCACTTATAATCTGTTTCATATTGATTTATAGAAAATCGCTTTCCTAAGTGCACACTCCACTTCCTATAAAGAAGTCCATTTTAGATATGTTATCTTGAGATTGATTAGATATTTTAAATATTATCACTTTTATCAACTAAAAAAAGTCAACATGTTTACATTTCCTAATTACGTAATAAAACTCCTGCCAATCACTGGATGAGGAACTCTATTACTAAAAATTGGGAGGTGTAATGATTCATAGTTCTAGTAATTTTGCTGCATTTCAAGTATGAATGGACTGTAGTTCTGTTTTATTTAAACCCTTTTGTTGATTTTTACATTATTGAAGTACAGAGCAAAGTAAATGTTAATTTCTGTTAATAAGTGATATTTTCAAAACTGATCACAGAGCATTTTTAACAATTTCTTTTTAATGTTTTTATATGTAGTTGGATTTATTTTTTAGGGTATTTTTAATTAAATTTGGCAGCAACTGTTATACGTAAAGATTTTTTTCTTGCATCATTAGAATGATTTCTGAGTGTTCGTCTTTTGTTAGTTTAAAATCTATATTAAATCCGAAAAAAAAAAAAAAATGATTAATACATATAGTGAATCTTAATTTGCTAATATAAAATTTCTAACTTGTTTTAATACTATTTAATTGCAAAGTCTTTTTAAACTGGCAAATTTTGCTATTGCAATATTAATAAAATGTAGTTACATAAAGAAGTATTAGTTTAGAAATGCTGACGAATATCTTTCTTTTATATTGGATGCAATTATGATATAAATAACATTCAGTATCTCGTTTGATTTGATCATGATAATCTTTTTTAGATATTTTCATTTTTCTAACAGATAGAATACTCTTCATAGTATTATTTGTCTTTACATAGGTGACCATGTAATATAAAAAGGCATATCCATAAATATCCTTCAGAGATCCTTCTCTGTGGCAGTAAATTTGCACTATTTTTCAAATTCTTGTTCTAGAATAATTTTTTCAGTAGATTTAAAATCTGCCCAGCTGTATTTCATACAGTATTTCCCTTCCAGTAATTTTGACTTCATACTGCTCAACATAGCAGAGAGATCTGAATAATTTTGTTATTTTTGAGTAGAATTTTGTCTTTATATAAAAAAATGGCCATTTAATTGCCCTTATTTCACATGCTGGCAAGTGCAAACTTAAATCTTTTGAGCATAATAATTTTTTTACCAAATCACTTGTAAAATTATCAAAATCTTTTCATACTTTGAGAAGATTTTTTTTTAGATACTTTGATGAAGAGTTTGGTTTTTTTTTTTTTTTGGGGGGGGGGCAATCAGTCAAGTGTCATAGGATAAAAATGGTATCAAAACTAGAAGATTCGTTAGAGGAGTTTTTCAAAATTGTTGAGCTATCTCAGCTGATGAGTGATATTCTGTATATATAAAATGGTTTGAGAAAAATTTCCTTTTGTAATAAACATACTTTAAAAAGAGAATTTTTCAAAATAGTTTGGGGGGAAAAAAGACAAGCCCATTAATGAAGAGTTTCAGGAAAAACAGCAATATTGTTATAACTCTTGGATTATATAGTCAGGCAGAACATTAATGAAGACCAGTTTCAGTTTCATTGAGTATTGAAAGGGTTAAATGCATATAATGTATATTGAAATAAATGCAATGTGACCATATTGAATAATGGAAATAAATACCTTACTGGAATGGTTTTAGGAATCTTAATAAAATTAATCATTAAAATATTTGTTAAACTTATTCAGTGTTTTCTCTTATTTTTTAAAATGTAGTATTTTAAAAATTAATAATAAGATTCTACAGCAACTATTAACTTTAACAAATAATGCATTAACTAATTGTCTTTTTTTTTTTTTTTTTTTATTTAATTTTCCTGTTAGTGCCATAATTATAACTAGCAAAAAGCTGGGCTTTGTGTAGACTCGTGCACTGTGAAAATTTGCATAATAATACAAGTTAAGATTGAAGGTATTGTAAAGTGACTAATGCTACGACGCTGTAGGACTATTAGAGATTACAAATTTTTGTTTCGGTTTCAGAACTAATGGCGCTTTTGTTATGGCCTTTCCTATGGCTTTTCCAAGTTTTTAAAAACAAATGATTCCTATGAAATACATGGATTTCTATGTGGGCATGCAAAATTTCATACTTCTAGCTACTGTAGATTTTGAATAAAACGGTTCACAAAATGTCATCTAGTTGGGAATGGACTCGCTTCATTTGTCTAAATTAATGCCCGTTATTTTTTTATAATGTTTTTAGATTTTTAGGTGATTTTTTTTTTTTTTTTTTTTTTTGTATATTCATTTATAATTTAGTTACAATTTTCTTTACAACACCTTAATTATCTCATTTGGAAAATACAGTAAAGTAGAAGGAGTAGAGCATCTCTTTATTTCTATGTTTCTGTATAGTTTTTAACATTATATTATAGTTTTATAAAAATTTTAGTGCTTTTCTACTACTGTTACCAAGACACTATCAGTGATTGAAAAATAAATGTAAATCATTAACTTCTCGCACACTCACTGTAGTTACTCCGCTGAGATGGTATTCAGTATAATAGGAATTGTTAAATTAGCTTCTCATCCTAGAAATTTGATTAATTTTGAAGTTTTTGTTCATCCCAATGCAGTACTTTTTTGAAATTTTCCCCATGGTTAGTTGGACTAAGCATACATTGAAGAATCTCACTCTCTGTCATTATTTACAGTTTAAACATCAATTTGTTGTCTTCTGTCAGTTAGCTTAAAGATATTGACCTAACTAAATCCCAATCTGACAACACGTTAAAGAATGAAGTCAGAGAGAAAGTTTAAAATATTTGAAGATTTATTTTCAGCTGACTATAGAGATGAAATCTGAAAACATTAGTGTCCTGCCAATCTTCAAAGGTAAAAAATATTTAGGTAAAGAAGCATACTGACATAAAAAATATTTCTACAAGCTGTTGGATGCTTGTACAAATTAAATTCGTTTTTTTTTAAAAGAATAATAGTTGTAATAAATTTTCATAAAAAAAATTGTAAATGATTTATTTATCCATCTCATCTATTTCAAAAAAGTAGAGAAAATTTTTGCAAGTGAAACCTGCAATTTTCAAAAATTAATTCAGTAGAAAAGGAATAGCATTACATTGCCATTATTCTATATACAGAGGAAGCCAAAAAATATATATACACTTTAATAGATGTTGAAGTGTGTATACATTTTTTTGGCTCCCTCTGTATTACAGAAGAAGTTAAAATAAAAATTATCAATATGCAGTACCAAGATAAAATAAAATTTTCTCCAGACATTATATTTCTTTCAACTTTGGTTATTAATAAATGTCCTTGACAACAGTTGTGACATAATTTCATCATTTTTTTTTTTCTTTACTCTTTCCAATTACAATAATTCCTCCATCACTGTTTGATACGGCCACATTATATTGGCTGGATTACATTTGAGTAATTTTAAACAAAGTGACTAAATTGAAAATTTTTATTTAATTAATTTCATAAATTTGCACATTTAATACAATTGAATTTAGTGGTTGTCATACTAGTAGTAACACTAGCAATCCATTGTTACAATAGAAAATTCTCTTGTCACAAACCAAATATGCATTACAAATACTTAATTTAAACAATTTAATTGAGGAAACTATGATTTCACTGCTTATGATTAAAAAAAAAGATGTAGTGCGAAATCCGATTTAAAATCTGTCAAAAGCACTTGCAGTGATAAAATAGTTTTGAAAATAGTTAACTATTAATTAAAACAAAACATACAGTTGAATTCAGCTTTCGTTAGTACAAGTGAAAATTAGAGTGATTTTTATATAAATTAGCATAGTTAAATTTCTTTACAATGAGACAGTGTATTGTTGTTGTTATTATTATGTAAATGTTTCAATTCTTGGGTTTTCCCAGCAAAGACAACATGGCTATTATTAGTATTATAATTGCAACATGGTTACTGTGAAAGGCTCTCTCATAACAAGAAATATAGTATTATTCATCGTCCTTTTAATTCTGGTACAATTTACATTTATATTTTTATAGGTTTCTTTTTCCATTTCATTAAAAAAGCAATAAAAGCCAGATATTGAAGAACCAAATAAATTGTGATAGTTTGTGTAAGTACTAATACACTCTCTTATAACAGAAAACACTAAAGAAATTTGAAAATCATGGAAGATTATGGCTTATTTTTAATAATAATTGTGTGAAAAAGCTTTGTGGATTTCTACTGAACCTTTTAAAAAAAAAAAACTGCATAAAGCAGAAGATTTCAATGACAAAAAAGTAAAATCTTCATAGTTTCTTCCAGAATCTTTGAGACCTAACATTTAATCTAAATTTAAAATGTGTCATTGGAAAAGATACATTAAAGTGCTAGACAATTTTTGCTGAATAACAAAATAAAAATTCAAATGTGATTGAAAAGTCAGCATATTTGTGTAGTTTGTGAACATACATTTTTTTCTTATTAAATAAACTCACTTTAATTGTTAGTAAATTGTCCAGTTTTTTTTTATCACTTCTACCAGTGGTTGCTCACAGTCCTCATTATTCCATTGATACTAATAAAATTTGTAATCATTTACTCACCCATTTCAAGATAAATAAAAGAAGAAATTAGTTCTATTATGTTAACATTTATCCCATACAATTCTGTATTTGAAAAGGAGCTTTATATGCAAATGCAGCATATTTATGAAGACTGCTTCTATTTTCATCATGTGCAGCAACTATCTGGCAGTAGCCAATTGGCTCACACCTTCCACGATTATCCGTGGAATTGGGTGGCGCGGCAACCGCAGTTAAGCGAATTCCACTGATAATCAGAAATAGGACGAAAAAGGATGAAAATCAACACAAAAAATGCTTTTAACACGTTTTATTTACATTAAAATGGCAGTACATACATTATAAACAATTATTTTATTTTTTTTTTACTTTATTTTCTTACTTTTTAACAAAAAAAATTGGTTAATTGTCTTTGTGTTTTCGTGTCGAAACACGAAAACCCCCTACTTGGATGTCGCTAAATGTGCCTCTTTTATTGTTTACCTTATTCTAGATTTAATTTTTTTTTTTGTTAATACCGTAATTTATTGTACAGTAAAAAAAAATGGAAACAGGAGAGGTCCAAGGATAACATGCTCGCGGATAATCGAGAGTTTACTACATGTATTATATATTTCAAGCAGGATCCTTGGTAGTGTGATCTTTCACAATTGAGTACTTAGCCTAACCATCTCATTAGTTTCTTTCCTTTTGATCTCTTCTGTCAATTTACGTCAAGTTCCAGTGCTTTGTCTCTGTTTCTCTTCACGAAATATGAATTCTCTAATCTTACAATCATTGCCGATATTAGATCAAAATTCCTTGTAAGTATTGTAAGAGAGAAAGAGCATCAGCATGAAAGTAAAACATTTTATAGTTAATCATAATTTTACTTAACATAATGTTAAGGAGAGCTCTGTGGCCATCGAACATCCTACATTGCATGCGATCCCTTCCTATGTTATATCGATGATCTAATCTGAATGATTCAGAAATTCCTTCAAATTAACTTCTTCATCTTATGAAGGAGACAAAAACCCAAGTGTATTGAAGTGTAAATGGCTTCTGAGTTCCAGCTGTAGTGATTCATTTACATACTCATTAAATATCACAATATTGAGCCAGTTTCATTGTTTCTGAATTGAAGGTTTTCTTTCAAGAGGAAGAAAACAATTTGAAAGCAGATATTTAAGCATTCCACCAATAGAGAAGCGATTGCCTCTTCCATAACTGTAAAAATTGTTATCCTTTTATTTGTATATATTTTATTTATTTTTTTAAAGCTAAAATGTGTTTGGTCTCTTCATTATTACTATTGATTCTGAAACTAAACACATTTTTAGCATGTTTGAGAAATTAGGTGTGCTATTCGTAAATCCTTTGAGATTTGTTTTTCCAATTATAATTCACTAAAAGTCAATTTAATAAAGTTATTTTTTTTTATTATTTAATTTTCTCTGCTACTAAATCCAATTTAATCAAACTAATTATATATATATTAGTAACATAGAAGATCTGAAAATCAAATTACAAAAAAATATGTGTATATTTACAGACATACATTGATTGAATTCTACACAAGAAGGAAGTAAACTATTAGTTAAGACCAATAACGCACTCTTTAAACATGAAAAAATTAAAAATGTATTGACATGTTTCAGATATTCATTAAAACGGTATCTATCTTCAGAAAAGATAGATACCATTTTCTGATGATGGAAACCGTTTTAACGGGCATCTGAAACATGCCAATACTTTTTTAATTTTTTCATGTTTAAAGAGTGCGTTATTGGTCTTCATTATTTGTTTGTATTCTTAACCGGATGTTAAATTGCTTTAATACAATATTTGTTATTTGCATCTTTAAAATATGATTTTCTGTGAAGAATTATTGTTGAGGCCTGTATATTCCTTTAAGAATTGGTTTCATTATCATTCTTGTGGTTTTAAGAAGCTTTCGGTACTATTTCTAACCCTGGCTAGCATTATGTCCAATGAGATTTGGATTTTATTATTTTTTTCTTTAACTTTCATGTCTACTTTAGTTGATCAGATTTCAATGCATCTGTTTCTCAGAAAAAGAAGAGAATCAAGCTGAATTTCAGGGATAAGATTAGAACAGTCATTTTGTATGATAATAACATCTGATTAAACATTTGTATAGAGAATTACTCCACAGTAGTTCCTCATTAAAGTGATAAGGCACATAGAAAGATAGTTTCTTAAAACTTAATATCAGTGATAGCTTGTATAGTAAAGCAAAAAAAAAAGCTATTTCGTAACAGCTGCACCACTTGTGTCTCTTCTATCTTTAAATATTTGTTTTCATTAGTTCCCTCTCTGCAGTTCTGAAAGATACCATTCACTATTATTTGAAATGGTTTTCCTCAAACCTTTTTAAGTAACATCGGTGTTCCAGTAGTATCACAAATGACAGGAATTTTCCAGAAAATGTTTATTCAGATTAACACAAATTTATTAAACAATCCTTGGCTAATGCAAAACACTTTCATCAGCCATTCCATTTCATGAAATCACATGAAAAAAAACAAACAATAAAGTGCTTATTTGCATATCAAAATGAATAATGATACAGTTCAATTTGTTTTTCATGTCTTCATACTTTAAGCTTACCATTAATGTCATTGATAGCATAGCATTAAATTTAAAAGTATGCTTTTTTTTTTTTTTTCGTAAGCTTATACAAGGACATTTTGTTTTGAACAAAAAACATTAACGCTATAGAAGTACATATTGGCTTATAAGATTAAGTAAATCAAGATAGATTTTGCTGTACTCTAAATGGCACTGAAATTGCCTATGATTCAGAGTATATCACTTTGAAAATTATTTGCAGATAAATTTGTTTCATAGCAACATGTGGTTACCTTTTGTAGTCAGAGGATGAATATTGTGAGGCGAAGCCAAGTATTTCCTGACTATTTTCTTTATTCAAAACAAGAGCAAACATTGATTAGAAATAGGAAATGGCCATGATAAGTTTTATCATCCAGTTAAACAAGATTGGTTGTATTGTTAGATTTCATGAGATAATTGAACTGTTTACACTACTTCAGATCAGATTTATGATTAATATCTCTGTGACTTTTAAAATAATCATTATTTTATTTTTTAATCAATTCAATCATTTTTTTTCCTGCCGAAAGTAATAGGTGTAAAAATATAAACAAAGCGTTTTGCTAATGCTAGAAGACCTTTAATTATTTAAGTGTTTTGTAGAGTAACTATCTTATTTGGAAACACTATTATAACTAATAGTTCCCTGTTTCCTTTGTCTAAGCTGCATCATCCAGAAATATTAGTGGCACAGAAGGAATATTGCTTTTTATATACCTTATTTATATATATAAAGCAGCTCAAATAGAATTGGGCTGGTCAGGGTCAACAAATATTCCAAACTGAATTCCAAGGAATGAAACGAGACCAAGAAAGCGTCCACAAGGTAGGCCTGGATGGGTGGATGAAATTAAAAGTTTTGTTGGATTTGATTGGAAGAGAAAAGCTTCCTACCGAAAGAATTAGTAAAAACTTGAAGAGACCTGCCTATACATAAGTTTCATATACTGTATATATAAGTTACAATTACTTCCAGTGTAGGATTCTGACTTTATTTCTAAAATCTCATCCACATAAAATAATTTCAGATCTGAAATAATAAATGTTAGCAATTGTGATAGTGGTCAGTAAGGCAGAATGAATAAACATTTCATTTTGTATGAAAATGATTATTCCGTGCTTTTGTTTTTATTAGTTATGTTAATTCACATGTTTTGTAGTAATCATTTTTCATTCTCCTTTCCCGCTTTTCTTTCCTTCTAAGTTGGTAATTAAGGAGACAGTGTAGTGTCAAATAAATAACAGAAGCTCGATTATAACACGATCTTTCGGATCCAAGATCTCGAAGATCACAATATAACAGAGCTTTTATTACTTCGTGACGTCAAATGTCGTATATCGCACCCTATTATCGCCCACACGATTCCAAATCAATTTAAAATGGTCATTTCGCGATTACCTACATCATTCAGAGCTATGTGAGAGAATGTTATATTTATAAATACATAAATCATTACTTTTTCAACACTTTGATGAGTTATATTAGCCAAAATCGATTTGGCGCCGCCATCTTGGCATCTTGTACAAACGACGAGTCACGTGGATCGAAACTAGGTATTCATATGCCTATTAGATTACATGGGCCTCTTTACTGGTTGTCATTGGCAGAAAAATAGATCTCGATATTCATTTTGGTTAAACGAAAAAGTCCGCGATTCTGGTATTTTTTTAAAAAAATATATTGTATTTGACGCATTTTCTTGACATTAGGGTGGGTATAGAGTCTCAATTACTGTAAATAATGAGGAAACAAGCATACTAATTTGCACCTTTGATTTGATTTTAGGTGAAAAAAAGGTAAATTTTGCAATTTTACAATTACACACCTTTTCCAAAATAGAAGGGGTCCAAGACCAAATCACGTTATATCCGAATTCACGATATGAACAGCCGCGTTATAACCGAGCTTCAGTGTAGTCTTATAAGCTTTTCTATATTTTTCTCTAAAAACGTAATTAGCTAATATATATAATTTTGACAAATATTCATTAAACAATGTATTTTTTTATGTATTTTTCAATCCTGTGTTTGACCTCCTTAATGCTGTACCATTTAAAACTTTATTTATATTCATTATAATCTTTTTAATTTTTTTAATTTTTTATTTTTTATTTTAGTAATTTATAACTATAATGGCAATACAAAATATGGATTACCTCTGGAAATTGGAGAAACTGTACAAATATTAGAAGAATGTGGAGGTGAGTATTTTCGTATTGTGGTTTTATTAACAATTTTGTTTTGCGTATTCTATTGGAAATTCATTACAAACAGTAGGCATCTTGCTTTAATCACTCTGTTTATTGGTATTCAGTTCTCTTGGTTTTGAAACTGTAATCTTAGAATGAGGAAGTGGAAGGGAATACAAAAAAATTGCAGTTATCAATGATAATTATATATTTCAGTGAATAAAATTACACATACGGAATTGCATTAGGCCCAATTTTCCTGTTTTGAAGAAACAAATCCTATAGTTTTTTGTCTCAATAATAACCTTTTTGCTGAAAAATCTATATTTCAGTTCTCCACTATTATAGACTACTGTGTTATGGGAGATAGCAATTGACATGTACAAAAGCTAATGGATTTGTGTTGCCGTAAGTATCTAGATGTAAAAAACTTAATAAATTAAATCTGATCATCAGTGAAGTTAAGTTAGGTCATCGTTCTCTACTAATAAAAGTAGAATTATGGAAACACCGAATTGTCAAAACTTAAAACTTAGGAAAACCTTTAAAGAAAAAAAAAAAAAAAAGATTGTTGAGTAACCCCAAAAAACTACTCGAATGGGTCAATTTGGTGAAAAACATAAACATTTGAAGAAAAAAAAAATTGAATATATAGAAGGCTCCAGTAAAATTGAATCTAGTCATCCTCCTGCCTTACCACCCCTTCATAATAAAAAGCGGTGAAGCTTCCAATAGCATTCACTTAAACATTATTATATTGGAAACGTAGTTTTCCAATGTAACAAAACATATTTTTCCAAGAATTTCCTTAACTAATTTTAGTATTAAACTATGTAAAGTTCTTCCATTCAGAATTGAAGTGACTTATTTACATTAATGTTAAAGCTCTTCTTTCTAGAATTTTAATTGTAATTAATTCATTGATGATGCTTAAAAGTCTGGAAACCCACAGTATTTCTGATTGAGAAGTGATTCCTAATGCTCTGCATGGATCACAGAAGTAAGAATTCTTAAATAGAACTGTATGGTGAATTAATGACTTTTTTATTTCAATTCTGAACAGAATAACCTTCTAATCCTCAAAGTCAAAAGAAATTGAATTATACATTAAAAGCACTGTATTGGTATTTTCTGTCTTGTCACATCTATACTTATACCAGTAAAATTAAATTCAATAAATTTTTATTAACATTACTTTTACATCATTTATTTAAGGTTGGTACAGAGGATTCTCGACAAGGAACAAATCCTTAAAGGTAAATAAAATTTCACCGATTAAAACTTACTTGTATTGGCTTTGTTTTTAATAATACTGCTTGTCTACAAGTCATTGTCGAATCATTTATCAATTGTAATATTTTTTTTTCAGGGAATTTTTCCCTCGTCTTACATTTACCTAAAGCCGTTCCGGATTGACAATGAAGGGTGAGTCTTTTCATTTATTCTACTACATTCCATTTATATTTTGTAATAAATTTGCCCTTTCATGTTATTACAGATAAGCCTGGATCAGATTTGTAATAAAAAAGGAAAGAAATCCAAGTTCTTTAAAAAAAAAATACAGTCAAAAAGTATTGTACATAAATTAGTTAAATTTGAATTACAATTAGAATTCTTCATAGATTGAAATTACTTTGCATCTTACAGCCATTAAGCTTATTAATATTTTCAATTATTGAATTAAAGTGCTAGTGCTGAGAGTTGAAACTCCCAGAATGCAAAGCAGATTATAGATTGTCCTTTCCTGGCCATTTGCTAGCATTCAAATAGAAGAGAATCGACTTCTTCTATTTGAATGGTAGTGAATGGCCAGGAAAGAACAATCTATAATCTGCTTTGCATTCTGGGTGTTTCAACTCTCAGCGCTAGCACTTTAATATCCAAAGTTACTTATTTTGATTTTTATCTTTTAAATTGCTCAGAGATCTGTCAATATAAATTCAGGAATTACGGAATAAAAATTATTAAACAAAATAAATTACAAACAGTTTTGAAAATAGTGCAATAAATATTTAAAACTAAAAATATGCAAATCATATTTATTTTCATTATTGATTTACTTTTCTATTTGCATTTGTACTTTCTTAAACACAAAGAAAATGTTTAAAATTTCCCCCAAAAGAAATCTACTAAGTTGGAGCAGGTTATGCAAAAAAATAAATATCACCATAAACATCCATTTATCACGTCTTTACAACTGAACTCAAATTAGGAATTGACAATATGCCTGTCTCATTTATCAACATTTACACTGTTACAATACACAGTATTTTTGCTTTTTTGTGCATTCTTAACTGCTTGAGTTTTACCATATTAGTACACCATTTGTAAAACATAGAAATATAAACTAAATTTTATGTATGTGGTTGGTGTTTGAAATACAGAATTTATCATGGTACCATGATACAGTTATTTACATTTTGTTACGACATGTCAGCCGAGGAGAACTATTGTCTCTCTCTTTCTAATTTATTCAATTGGTTTTTACTTGAAAACCTAAACATTATCAAACGTTCTGAGAAGGATGAGATGTTTTTCAAATAAGTAGAACTTTAGATATCTTTATAGCAAATGATGACTATGGACATTTACAAAAAGTAAGAAATAAGGGCTTTCTTCGATAACATCAACAGGAATAGCAATCAGTATTGGAATTCCAGTACTGAAAAACTTCTGGTTGTTTTGATAAAGAATAAGCGCTTAGTGTGTCACTCTTAATCATTTATTTTCTTCATTTTCTGTGAAACCTTCTGTTTCACTTCTGTCAGCAGGCAAAAAAAAAAATGATAATGAAGTGCTGAATATCTTTCAGAATTATTCATTAAAGTTTATACTTTAGAAGACTCATGGATCTTTCAAGTACCAGCGCCAGATCTCACAGTAAAGTTGACAAATCTGCTCCAGAGAGATCTGTTGAAATCTAATATTACAGATATCTAGAAAGGTCACCAAACAACAGAAATAAGCCACAGCTTCGACTGGTTTTAGGAGTGAATTATTTATGCAGTAACTTTTGATATATTGCATATTATCTGCAATACCTTCTGAAATTCTCCTGTCAAATCTCTCCTTATCGTTATTCCCCACTTGAGTCCAATTAAATCTGTTGGACTTGACGTTCCTTTTTTTTATATGAATTTTTAATGGCAACATTGACTATTGTATGAATCGTAGTATCACTGTGCTAGATTATCTCCGTAGAAAGAAGCTGACATCATTGCTCACACTGCCATATATATCTTTGTATTTATTCTCAGAATATTGATTGATTGATGAACAGTAAGATATCTTCAATATATTATATATTGAGAAAAAGCATCTTTATCTGTTTCTCAAGCCACTTTCCTACTCAAGGTGGAACTAGACTATTATTGGTTTAGGTAACAAATAATTTAGAAAGAACTCCTTAAATTGAAGATTCTAATGAAATTATTGTTAAACAAAACAGAAATAAGAATTTTGTTTTTAAATGGCATTTTCATCACAAAAATTGATTTTATTCCTAAATTCATTTTTCTTTCCTTAATATTTAGCTTGATTAATTTTATTCTTATTATTTCTTTCTTTCTTTTTTTTTTATTTTACTCAGATTGGAAAGTACACGTCGTAAGCTTTCCATTGATTCAATATATAGGTTTGTAAATTCAATATTTGCTGCCTTCTCAGTGCACACGTAATGTAAGTTTTCCCAGTATAATTCAATGCACACAATATCAGTAGAATTGTAAAGTATTTCCTTAAGGAAAACTGCTAAGTGCTTACACTTCACAAAGCAGAAGAAAAAAAAATGCTTTTATTAGATCAAATTCCATTGTTTCTTGTTATTCCAAGTGAAAAATAAATGCACAAAAATAAATTGTAAAAATGCTAATCTTTCAATGTTTTTGTGGGAATTCCTTTTAGAATAAGAAAGTAAGTATTAGAATAATTTCAGTTAAATCTATCTAAATCTGCAATTTATATTCCGAATAAATTATTTGTAACTAGTTGAAAAAAAAAAATGTTGAAGATATTTCTTTTTTTTTATAGCTAAGCTGTTAGTTTATTTTAAAAATTGATTAAAATTAAAATTGCTTGTAGAGTACATAAATGATGATTAAATGAGAAACACAAATTTGTAGTCAATAACATATCTGATTGCCATAAAATATGATAAAGTAGACAAGGGCGAATATAAGGGGGGTGGGCAAGGCCCCCCCTCCCAAAAAAAAATAATGAATAAAGAAAAAAATAAGTACTGTAATTTGAATTATTTTAATGAATCATGCATTTATGCAATAATGAATTCAGTATTCAGGGCATTCAGCGCAAATTATCCTCTGAATATGAGCAGCAAAACTGATATAAAGTATCATGGGGTGTCAACTTAAAATTACTTAACCTAACCTTACATTAATCTTGACCCCCCTCCCCAAATATATTCTATATTTGCCACTGAAAGTAGATATCTTTGGGTTCTATCCAATGTAAGGATTTGCTTAGTTACCATTTTGATAAATAATAATAAGCCTTCTTTTTAAATGTATTTCGTATTTTATCGCTCGCTGTTTATAATTTTAATTGTGGGCTTGGTACATTTCCTGCAGTGAAACATTGCAGTCAATTTGTTGCAATTCTGCATCCTGAATTGCTTCCTGTTGTGTGCTTTCCAGCAAAGCAAAAAATGTACAATAGCAGTGCACTTCTGAAAATGTAACTTCCAAAACCCAGAACTCTTGAGATACGTTTACTGCAAAAGAGAGGATGTTAATAGATAACTGATGTTGTGAAGATAGTTAAACTTTTCTGAAAATTATTCAATTTCTTGGAATTAGATATGAACTTTAATTTCAGTATTGTGTTTCCTGTTGTCGACTTACTCATACTCAACAATTTTTGCAAAATAAGTCTGCATTTCTGGAATATTCTGAATCATTTCCTAAATTACCTTCTAACAAGTCTCCACCTATTACATCATATAGGTGTGATTTTGTATATGATCAATAATACTAGAGATTTAGATTCCTAATCCAAATCAATAAAATGACTTCACATGGACTTCACAAATATTGAATAAATTTCTTGTTTAGTATGGCACATTCTACTCTTTAACAGAAGTATTTGATTGTGCTTATAATTCAAAATGCTTTACAGGGTGGTCCAAGAGGAAAGGTCAGTTTTCTGGGAGGTCGTAGTATCAGTCATTCTTAAGAAAAAAAGTTTACATGAACCTGTTTCCTATTCAAAATAGTTTCCGAGATAAAGATATTTCAATGTACAGTTACAAAATTTTGAGAAAGATATTATGTATTGTTTCTGATATTTCTTGTTGTTCAAGTTACAGTTTGTAATAAGTTTTCAAAAATTCCACCGTCATTACCAGTGTACTTTGCAGCTGAGGCTTCAGGCAATAGCACATTACGACAAGGAGGGATGAACAGTATTGCATGCCAAATTCAAAATATTGTACATTCGAACAGTTTTAACCTCAGAAGTCATTCAGAATAGGACTCATGTTGTTCATGTATACTTTTTTTTTAGATTGACCAATACTGTCACCTTTCAGAATATTGATGTTTCCTCCTGAGACACCATATAACACTATAAAGTCATCATTTTCTACCATTTTTAATTCACTATAGGATAAAGGTTTCTCCAAGTTTTTTTTTCTGGCTTATTTGGTTAAAAGCTTTTCGTTTCCAGTGGAATCCATCAAAACGTGTAATTTCATCAACCCATCTATACCTTGTGAAGCTTTTCTTGGCCTGCTTTCATTCCTCGGAATCCAATTTAGAATTTCTTTTATCTAGCTATGATCATTTGTCTTGCTACATGTCCAATCCAATTCCATTTAAGATTCTTTAAATGAGTAGAATGTCAGCCAATAAGATTTGTTGACTTATCGAACATTTCACTGTGCGATCTTGTCTTGTAATTCACAATGCACATCTGTGCATAATTTTTTGAGTAATCCTCTTTCCTATGCATGTCTCTGCTTCCTACATTAGGGACTGGAAATACACACTGGTTAAATAATTTACCTTTAAGCCTAGTGACTTTGCTCATTTTCAGAAATGAAAAGGAATAAAAAAAAATGCATTTCATGATTCATCATTAACTAAAAAAGTTAAAAAAAGAAAACAAAACAGAGACAGAATGGGATGTCTCGAAGTGAACTATGCCACTGTGACATTCGTAAAATGAGATCAAAAATCTACATTTCTATACTATTCCTTTCCACAATTTAATTAATTTCTAATTACTTAGAATTACTTGTCAAAAATGAAAGTGCTTAGTGTATAGTCTCAGTCAACCCTCGAAAATCCCACAAGCAAACTCGCAATTTGCGAGTAGAAATTAGGCGCTTGCGAGTGGAAAAAAATTACCTCGCAAATAGGTTTTTTCCTATATTCAAAACCTTGGCTGCTGTGCCAATTCAAATTTACCGGCTACCGCCTATTCAAATTCACCGGGATGTGAACTCCCACGAGGGGTATTTCATGATGGAAGTTTTCTTTACCCTTCACCAATCACCATTTGTCAATTGGCAACCGCCAATCACAACCCCAGTTCTATTTTTAGTTCGGCCAAATTTTATACACCTATCAATCAGGCGGGTTCCGCTACTAGTATAGGTATATCGTATATATATTTATTTATATATATATATATATATATGAAATTTTGCACCCCTCCCCGTTAATTAGCTAGCGAGTGTAAATTTCCATTTGCGAGTTGGTTTAGGCACAAATTTTCGAGGGTTGGTCTCCGTCTCCTTTGTAGTTCATAGTAATTCCTTTGCAGTTTTTTGGGGGGTTCTTTTGGTTTAGATTTGCATGCTCTAACTGAAAGCTTTCCCTTAACATTAACTGATTATGATTATTAGTAATATTATGAAACATCAGTCTCAGGACCCTCTTAAAAGACATTCATTGTGTGTAGATATTCACATTATTTTTTTTTCATCTTCTCCTTCTCTTGATTCAGCATTAAAAGTTAACCTTTTGACAGGGGAAAACAAAAAAAAAAAAAAAAAAAAAATCACTTTGCTTCGGTTTTTGTGACATTTAAAAATTGTGGAAGAAATTCTTCATTAAAAAAAAAAAAAAAACGCTTTCTTAAGTCTTGAGTTTTTATGATTTTGATTTCTTTTTATCATTGCTTGTGACATTGGTTACTTATTATTTGTCTGAATATTGTTTCTTATTTCAATTAAAACCTAAATTTCTTGTTTAGGCAATATGAAACTGTCACATCTGTTGATGATCCTATTGTTCGTGAAATTACATCAGTACTTAGAGAATGGCACAACATATGGCGAAAGCTTTATGTGGTAAGTAACTCTCTTCATTGAAAAGCTTCAAATTTTCATCAGTAATTTCAAATACTATATAGATTTACTTTATTTGATATCAATTAGTTTCTGAACTGAGAAAAAAAAATGCAAACAGATTAAGACTTGTGGGGAAATGCATTGTTCTCAAATTAACAAAACCCTGGTATTTTTATGTATAATTTATAGTTCTGTATTATAAGTAATTTTTATAGTTTTCAAATTAATATTGAAATCAGTTATGTAGTTTCTTTGTTTTGAAAAGTGGATAGTTATAATATTTGCAAATTATTCTCTTGTGACTTTACTTTTCCACTTGTTTTACTGTTTCTGTTATCTTTCTTAGCAACGAGAGCAGAATCTTTTCACGATGCTCCGAAAAGTTATGCGAGACTTGATTGACTGGAGAAGGCAGCTGAAATGTGGCACTTTAACACAGGATCAGATGAGGGAATTAAAAGTCAAAGTAACATCAAAAATTGATTGGGGGAATAGGTAAAGAACTAGAACGATTTTTTTCTTTTCTTTTTTTTTTTTTTTTTGGAGTTATTTTAGAATTCTTTTTTTTTTTTTTCCAAAACCTTCACATGTTTTTATTTACAGCATTTCTAAAATGAAAATTAATTTTTATGTTTCATTGTGGTGTGATTAATATATTTTATTATAAAAAGTCCTATTAATTAAACATCTTTGTTTTTTTTTATTCTATAAATTAGACATTTTGATATTCATTTTTACAGGAAGTTGGGATTAGATTTAGTGCCACGGGTTGACAGTGAAATGGTAGATGGAGAAGCCATTAGTGTCGTAGAATTATATCAAGTGGTAAGCATCATTGTTTCATTAAAGCAACCATCAAACCATTTATAAAGACTAGAGTACAGTGGAACCCCGCCATTCGTTCGCCTCTCTACTCTTACAACTCGTTATTCTTCCAACTTTTTCAAGTAAAATTCAATTCGCCATTCGTATGCTTGCCCTGCGATTCGGACAGCGTGACCTTGTTATGGCTGCGCCACGTGGTCGCTTCAGCTCAGTCTCGTGCTAGCTTCCATACGCTACGCATCATCCATGCAAGCTTCGTGAAACTTTGTGCTATTTTATTGTTATTTTTATTAAAAATAGTGCAGCCATGGGTCCAAAAAAGATTACTGATTCAACCAAGCCTAAAAGGAAAGCAGTGAGAACGACAATTGAATTGAAAAACGAACTCGTTGCGAAGTTTGAAAGTGGAACTCGTGTCTCTGACCTGCAACTCAGTATGGCGTGGCGAATCAACCATATCGTCTATACTGAAAAAGAAAGACAATTAGAGAGGCCTGCATATTCATTGTTTTCGTAGTTATGTATTTTATGCTTTTGCTTAAAAAATTATTACAAAGGTTTAAATAAGCAATCATCTGTGGGTCTGGAACGGATTAATCCAATTTACATTATATCTTATGTGAAAAAATGATTCACCATTCGTACAAATCGCCATTCGAACTGCCTCCTGGAACGGATTGTGTATGAATAGCGGGGTTCCACTGTATTTTCTCTTCACCTCTGTAACTAAAAGAATGTCTCTCTCTCTTTTTTTTTTTAATATTTAGAGAATGGGAATATTTTTTTAAGAATAGAATTCTTTTTTTTTATTATTAATTTTCTTTAACCTATAGAAGAAGATCATTTATTGGGGCAGGGCCCATTTAGAATTAAAAAAAAAAAAACCTCGGAAACCTTAACTTTTCTTGAAAGTTAAAAAAAAGGGAAGAGGGGCAGTTTTGATAAATTTTATGGAGCAAAAGAAATGACTAACACATGTAAATATTCGAAAACTTTTATTTAATGTAAATGTTGTAATAAAAACCACAAGTCTGTCATGAACTTTGGATCATAAATCAGCCAAAAGTATTTGTGATCACTAACAACATATTAAAAAGGAATATTTTATAAGTGTAGTCATTAGAAAACATTATTTGACAAATACATATGATAGCTTTTTGATTAAATATGTTAATTAAAATTAATGTCAATTTTTTTGTCTTTATTACAGTATACTCTCGATATCTCGAAGTCGAAGGGACGCTAAAAAAAATTCGAGATAGCGAGTTTTCGAGATAACAAGCTCAACCAAAACATAAAAATTCACGTAAAAACACAAGATACGGAATAATATTCTAAAAATTAGAGTCTTGATAGATGAGAATAAGTATAAATATGTGAAAATAGTTAACAATAAGTCTAAATACAGCAATGATAATTTTAATTTTTAAAAGTAGTCGAAAATAATTATATTAAATTGAAAAGAATTAGTAAAATACAATGAACTTATATTGCTAGAATTTCTTAAAAAATGCCTCAACTTGCTTCGACAACTGAACATTTTCCAGAAAAATTCATTTTTTACTTCGAAAAATATTCGACATAACAAGGTTTTGAGTGAAAACTCTTCGACATAAGAATTAAAATTAACATTAGATGAATATGTAATGTCAAGGGGAAAAATAAATTTTCGACATATCAAGGTTTTCGAGATATCGAGAGTATACTGTACTACAAAATAGTTCTTAGTTGTTCACTGTTGCATGTTCCCATTGTTTGGATTTTTAGATAAACAAATCTTTTTATTTAACAAGATTTAGAAACATATTTTGAACAGCAACAAACAATGTTAGTTATTGCTGTTCGAAATTTATAACACTTCAGAAGCATTTGTTTGGTCATTCATTGAAATCAGATACAAAAATCTAGCAAGATTTTAAAATTTGAATTAAGAGATGAAACATTTGGGGAAAGTTATTGGTATCTAGAAAACCCGACAATAAGCAATCATTGCCATAATTTGGTGCATAATAAAAAACTTTCATATCATAAAGATCAGTGATGAATTGTTGATGGGTTTATCGAATGATGATAATTATTCTATATCCCAAATCCATCTCATCCATTGACATTTATCGAGTGGCACTTATCCAGTTACTAAAGTAGATGATGGACAGTTTCAAAAAAAAATAATCTAGAATTTGATTTTTTAAGTCTGTTGTATTAATTAATCAAGTGATTCTTTTATCAACTTAAAATATTACATAAAACGAGGTTCTAAGAAATCAGAGATAAACTCTTATGATTAAAATAAAATAATTTTTTAATAAATATTTAAAAACACCAAGGTTGCAAATCACTATTTTACATGAATAGATCGTTATACAAAAATATACATAAAAAAGAGACGTTTCGATTCGACATGTGAATCTTTCTGAATCTGTCAGTTACAATTCAAAAAGTTGTGTTAATGTAATACTGGATCATGTGATTGGACAATCCTATGTTGATAGAGGGGTTACTACAAATATAAAAGTTAAGTCAAAATAATTTTTCCCATAACAAATAAAAATATTTTTTTAATTGTTCTTTCATATTTATGTAATTTTAAGTGATTATAACTAAAAACTTCAAATGATTCTTTAAAAACTATATAAATGCAGATTGTTAATGATTTGCTTCTTTCTAAATTAATAAGAAGAATCACAGAATTGAATTCTAAAGTACTGTGTACCTCACACCACATGCTAATAAAGCTTTTCAAAACTGTTGCAGCTTGTGTAATTTTAAATATTTTAGTTTTATATTTCATGCTGTGCTTTAACTCCAAGAGTTTACATTTTATAAATTTATTCATTTTAGCATGTTCAGAGTGCAGAAAATTCGTTAGGGACAACTGTAAGTACCCATCTAATGATCATTTTGTAATGCAGTAAAATATATTTTATTATTATTATGTTTGTATGTTTCAAACCTTGGGTTTCCCCAGCAAAAACAATATGGCGGATCAAGGACCAAAGCACATATTGCCAAGATGTATGCAAGAATGATTAGGGATGTGTGGTTGTGTCCATAAATTTCCTAACTGTGTGTGTTGTGTTGAGTACCACAGCCTTCTGCAGTTGTGCATAAGTGTTTTTGTGAAGTCCTAGTGTGCTGAGACTGTGGTGCAATGTGTGAGGTACTTACCCAGTGGCGGACAAGACGATGGGTACAACACGTACTCGGCCCTGCCTCCACTGCTTCTGGAGCACATGTGCTAGATCGGTATATTTACTGATCTTGTCTGCATGAGTTTTCTGCATGTTATTGCTGATAGGCACTGCAATATCAATGAGGTAGGTCTGTTTGTTGACCTTATCAACAAGTGTGATGTCAGGTCTGTTGTGATGTATGGTTTTGTCCGTGTGAATGGAGCGATTCCAGTACAGCTTATATGAGGATGACTCTAATACGCTTTGTGGTATGTACTTGTAGTATGGGACCGTGTTCTTAATAAGTGAGTGTTTGTGTGCTAACTGTGATGAACAATCGACGCTACCTGATTGTGTCGGTGGAGGTAGTCAGTTTGGGAGAGAAGGGGGCAGCCTGATATTATGTGGTCGATTGTCTCATGCGTAGTGTGGCATTTCCTGCATCTGTTGTCATGTGTGTTTGCATCATGTAGGATGTGTTTCTTGTAGTTGCGTGTGGGGATGACTTGATCCTGTATCGCGATCATGAGCCCTTCCGTCTCCCCAAACAGCTCGCCACTTGTCAGCCATCTGTTCGGCGCATCCATGTCGACATGAGGCTGGCTGAGTTCGTGGTAATGTCTGCCATGGAGTTCCTTACGAGCCCATGATTCACGCAGCTGCTGAGTGTGCATGTTAGTGGTCGTGAGTGTTGGAGGAGGGTTTTCGAGGTCCAGAGGTGTGAGGTGTGTGTGAGCCTTGATCCAGAGGTGTGAGGTGTGTATCAGCCTTGTCCACAGGTGTGAGGTGTGTGTCAGCCTTGTCCAGAGGTGTGAGGTTGTGTCAGCCTTGTCCAGAGGTGTGATGTGTGTGTCAGCCTTGTCCAGAGGTGTGAGGCGTGTGTCAGCCTTGTCCAGAGGTGTGAGGTGTGTGTCAGCCTTAAACAGAGGTGTGAGGTGTGTGTCAGCCTTGTTACTTGTTATTATTATTATTATTATTATACCGTAGAAGATTCAAACCATGGGTTTCCCCAGCAAAGACAATATTATTATTATTATTATTATTACGTAAAAGTTTCAAACCTTGGGTTTCCCTAGCAAACACAATATGACTGGTCAAGGACCAAAGCACATACTGCCAAGTGTAAAGATGTGTGCAAGGATGGTTAGAGATGTGTCCATAAATTTCCTAACTTTGCATGTTGTGTTGAGTACCACAGCCTTCCGGAGTTGTGCATAAGTGTTTTTGGGAAGTCCTAGTATGCTGAGGCTGTGGTGCAATGTGTGAGGCACCAGACCACTGGCGGACAGGATGATGGGTACCATATGTACTCGGTCCTGCCTCCACTGCTTCTGGAGCTCGTGTGCTAGATCGGAGTATTTACTGATCTTGTCTGTGTTAGTTTTCTGCATGTTCTTGCTGATAGGCACTGCAATATCAATGAGATGGTCTGTTTGTTGACCTTATCAACAAGTGTGATGTCGGGTCTGTTGTGATGTATGGTTTTGTCTGTGTGAATGTGACGGTCCCAGTGTAGCTTATATGAGGGTGACTCTAATACATGTGTGTACATGTAGTATGGGACCGTGTTCTGAATAAGTGAGTATTTGTGTGCTAGCTGTTGATGAACGATCGACCCTACCTGATTGTGTCGGTGGAGGTAGTCTGTTTGGGAGAGAAGGGGGCAGCCTGATATTATGTGGTCGATCGTCTCATGCGTAGTGTGGCATTTCCTGCATCTGTCATCGTGTGTGTTTGCGTCGTGTAGAATGTGTTTCTTGTAGTTGCGTGCACATGGCACACAAATCTTAATAAAAGCCATTTTGTTTATTGCTGGAAGTGTGATATGTCTGTCCATTTGAAATTGCTAGAATTTATGGACAAGAAACATAATTAAGCTTCGAAAAAAAGATCCCAGTTGAAGGATGGCAGTAATAGAAAACATAGTCTTGTAGGCTATTGGGAATTGTATTTCAGATGTTTCAGAATGGAAAGATACTGGACAGAACTGAATTCTTTAAAAAAATAATGGATAGCCATTGTCTTGTCAGTATTTGCATGAATTTCTGCATTGTCAAACCACTGCGCAAACCTATGGATGTAAAACCATAGAATAGTTGCCTTAGAATTTAACCAAGGGACAAATGGCCTTGTTTTCCAGACCACAAAAACCTGTTTTTTTTCCTCCATAAAAGTCTTCTTTTATACGGTTCTTCCGGTCAAAATATCCTGACCTAATAATGGTTGAATGTATCTATAGTTTGTATCATTGTACCATTGAAGACTGGGGAAAACTTATTTTTTAAAGGATTGCTGTTTCTAGTTGTGATGATAGGAAAAAGATATTGAAAACTGTGGAGAGAAACTCCACATGATATCATAGTCCAGCAGAAACAGGCATAAAGTGGTTGCATTAATATAAGGTTACTTTCTCTGGGAATCTCCGTAGCTCTTATGCAGTTGTATTAATATTGAAGTATTGAACCATTGTGTCTAGTCAAGTACCTTCTTCATGGTTAGTCAAGTACCCTCTTTGAGGCACTATCCAGGCATCAAAGGATAATGCAGCATGCCATGCTGCCAGTATTGTTCAGAAGTTATTCACTGGGCATGGCAGTGTCATTCAATTGCTACCACGGCTGCTGTATCCCTTAGAACATATCAGAGATTATATCAATACAGAGGTGTAGTATATATATCATATATTCCACGTGTTCGCAGATCTATGGGAAGCAATTTATTATTCATACAATTTCTTTGAGCATTGTTAATTTACAGACTCCAGTAATTGTCAATATGGATTTCTTCGATTCATTTCTGTTTTGGGGACTGTTCTAGGTTAATCCCTGCAATATCAGATAGAAGAAAAAATGTTATTCTTATTTTCATTAAGTAAAAAAAAAAAAGAAAATTTTAACAAGCCTTCACTTGGGTTTTTCAGATATTTGATATTATATAGTGCTTTGATGTAAACATGTTCACTGAATAGTTTGTAAATATTTGTAATAATATTGGAATCTGCATTTATTGTTTTAAATTAAAAATTAATCTTATATTTTCAGGCAAGAGGTACTGTGAAAAGAAGGGAACCACGCAAGGCTCTTACCCATCATTTATATTTTTGCATGAGAGATTTTGGATATAATGTTGGGGAGGATACAGAAGTTCGCTTTTCACTCTACGATGCAAAACAGCAGAAGTTTATTAGGTAACTTTTTTTCTTTAAGTATTGTTGTTATTGAAATTTTGAAAGAAAATAATTTATGAAGACAACATTGTTATTTTGTTTTCTATTCTTAGAAAGGGAAGTCAGATAATAATATGAGGGGAGAGAGATGAGGCTCGATCTACCATTTATGGATGTAGTATGTCTATTCTGAACAGTGTGTTATGAATAGATACACTCAGTCTTTCAAAAAAGTACTGTATATAGCAGCTGCATTGCTGTTTTTGCAATGGTGTAACTACAAAATGTGTGCAAACAGGAACAAGAAACCACAGGTTTTTGTATAACTAAAGATAGGGATTAACAGTTGAGATCTATCAGCACAAAATAGTTATTGTTTATAAGTGCCCAGATCTTCTGACAGATGGGTTATCCTTTCCGACACATTGCACAAGTTTCAAGACAGGCCCATGGGAAATACTTCAAAATTAGCAGTGAAAAAATAATTATAAGGCAAGATATTCACACTGGATGACAATGGGAACTACACAGATCCAAGTACAGCTAAGATTGTTTTTTGAAGTTGGGTCATTCTTTGCTTACATAATGGGATCAGTGCCTTAATGGCTACAAGACTTTTAACATCCTTTTATCATTTGTGTACAATGTAATTGATGTCAACCAGATATCATTTGACCTCCCCTCATATATGATTTTTTTTTCTTTATGATTGTCAAAATTTAATGGAAGTTCATTATTTATTATTATTGTAATGGCTATCTGTTGACTGAATAATGAATATTTTTTTATTTGTTTATTGTTATTATAATATAAATAATATTGAAGTAATATAGGAAAAAAAAATATTCTTACACTAAAGTAAAACATTATATCTTTTTTTTATTATTATTCTCTTTGAAATATAAAATTATTAAGTAGTGTATTTCAGTTAAGTATTTCAGTAAAATCTGCTTTTTTTTATTTTTTAAGATGAGATAAATTTATGATATGCAGTCATTAGTTTTTCTCAAGTCTTAAGGTTTTTGCCAATTTAGGATATTTCGGTGTTTTCTATAGATGCTGTTTATCTAAGTCTCAGAGATCATCTTCAGTATATTACTTCATGTAGAATAATCTATATCATCATTTACATTGCAATAAAAACAATTTTCTAGGTATAAAAAACACAATATCTTTTCTTCTTCTTAAACATAGCTATATATCGCAGATGACACTTTATCTGCTTCTTCAGGCTTATTGATACAAAGAATGTTCTTCATAAAAACAAAGAATTTATGAATTGAATATTAACAATATCAAATCATATATGGTCCTTATAATCATACATTGTAATTATGATTAGAAACAATATAGAATCATTCACGTTAAATATTATGATTGAAAACAATCTAGGATCATTTACATAATTAAAAATATTATTGAAATCGTGCAATGTCTTTACAATTATTCTTGAATTTTTCAAGTATTATTTGACTAATCTCTATACCTTTCTGCTTGTTGAAACATTTAAAGCTATTGATTACACAATAAAGAAGCGGATAAAGTGTCATCTGCGAAATATAGTTATGTTTAAGAAGAAGAAAAGATGTTGTGTTTTTTATTTCTATTAGTAACTGTCACATTCGTATTATATAGGGATACGCCTAATTTTCTAGGTATTTTCTAATTGAAGGATTTCGGAATTGAGAATATTATAAAACTTAGTTCTTGATTATAAATTTTCTTGATGGGATTTGTAAAGCAACTGCTAACTACAACAAGAAAACTGATTTCTACAGCAGATATCAGACTGAGCTGAGGTATCATTGCCCCAATCTGTAAAGATATATTTCTGTCTAATAGATTTCAATCGGTCTTTATTAAGGATTAAAATCACAGCAAACTAAAGCCTTAGGTGGCTTTTTGTAACAATTTCCAAGTAATAAAAATAAATATTTATTTCTTTATTTTTAATGTAATAGTTTCTTGCAATTAGTGATAATTCTTTGAATATCTACAGCTAAGTAATTATCCTGTCCTTTAGGATTGGAGACATCAATTGTACTAAATTACAAGTGAAGAAATTTTAAGGGACTCGTTTTTCCACTTTATTTATTTATTTATTTATTTATTTATTTATTTATTTATTTATTTATTTATTTATTTATTTATTTATTATTTTTTTTAGTCTAAATATTGTTGGGATTTTTTAAATCTTTAATTTATACATAAGGATAATCACTGAAGCTCTTGCTCTTTGTTTGCAAGAAATCCCTACCATAAGGAATTCTTTTTTTTATTGTTCGATACTGTACAAATAATGACAATCAACAAATAAGGGCTATTATGAGAAGTAATCAATAAGTAAATAGAAACACATTCAGAAATATATATATATATATATATATATATATATTTTTTTTAATTTTCCTGTTTTTCAAAAACAATCATTTTTTTTGTCTGCATTTAGGCCATTCCAAATAATTGTATTCACTGATATCTAGTTACACCTGATATCCTCCTTAATTTCTTGCCTATTCATTTGTTTAACCAGTTTCTGATAATCCTTTTGTTCTTTCAGTGAACGTTTTATGGTTCGAATCTCCAAAGAAGGCTTTTCCAATTATGTTGATAAACTTTTAAATTATTCAACATTGTTTACTGTAAGTAAAAAAATAATTCCTAAGAATTAACTTTAATACAATATAAAACATAGTACTTTAATGACAGGACTCGTATGCAAGCAAATGGAAAGATAGATGAAAACATATATAAACTATTACAGAGTAATTCCTTCAGTCCTATTGCTAATTGTTTTTTTTCCTACTTACTTTTATACCTTCCCTTTCTTAAGATA
The DNA here is from genome assembly GCA_023159025.1 of Thereuonema tuberculata. Classification (NCBI taxonomy): domain Eukaryota; kingdom Metazoa; phylum Arthropoda; class Chilopoda; order Scutigeromorpha; family Scutigeridae; genus Thereuonema; species Thereuonema tuberculata. The sequence goes on along the minus strand of JAFIDM010003189.1, from coordinate 21,947,435 downwards.
AAATACGCTAAATGTTCTGAAACTAATGAACATATTCATCTTTAATCACTCATCATTTCAACAAATCTTACCTTTCCTTTATCAGTGTTTATTTGTAATTAGTAATATAGCTAAAGGACGTGGTCCAATCTATAGAATAAATATGGTTGCAATTGCCTGTCCTTTCATGAATTTTATTCAGATAGAAAATTAATTTTGATGGCATAAATAGTGCCCCACCCCCATCTGAATTCAACGAACAAATAATCTCGTTCTATTCTCTTTGAAGAGAGGTCAGGATGAAATGTGAAGGTGAGCCCAGTAGTCAAGTGGATAATGCGCTTGACTGCTAGCTAGAGAAGCAGGATTCACTCCTGGCAGAGGTCGGGTACTTTTTCACGCTGAGTTCTCCTCCTGCTGAGTCCTAGTATTTACCCAGTAAATGAGTACCCTGCCAGATATCTTTTCTGAAGGTTAAAGGCATTGCGTTGACCACCTGACCTCACTTGGTCTTGGAACGCCAAGAGCTTTACCTTCCACAACTTCATGGGTAAGAAAGATCTATAGTGGGATATTTTTTTGAGAGCTGATTAGCCAAGTTGGAGACAAAAAGGTTGAAAGAAGGCCTTTTCCAATTAGGAATGATAATCCGTTTCAGAGAAATCACAAGGTTTCAGCAATCCACTCACTTCAGAAGATATCGTCAGAAGAAATTTCTTTGTATATTATTTCAGAGTGATCTGGAATCAAAGTTACGTCTGATCAGTCAACCTTCTTGATCCTGATCAATCAACCTGATGTCTGAATGGTTCTGAAATTGATGAATTTGTTTCTATACAATTAATCCTTTAACTTAAAAGCATTTTAACAATAGTTTAACTAATCACAATAATTAAAATATTAATCACAACAGTGAAAAACCAGTATAGCAGTAATTAAGCAATGAAATTCTTGTCTCTCTCTTTATTTTATTTTATTATCTAGTTGAATTAATGAAGAATTTGTTTTGAATATTAATATTTATTGATTTTGGTTGTATGCAGGATTTAGGTAATGCAGATCTGAATAGGGATTTATATATAGTCGCTCATGTAATGAGAATAGGTAAAAACATTTCATTTCTAAAATGATTATATTCCATACAACTAAGAACTTTTTATATTTGCAATTTTCTGAAAGACATTAAGATAAAATAGCTTTTTGTCAATAGAAATGCAGATTTCGTTTTAGTATTTTAAAAATATAAATTAATTAAAAAGAAAATAAATCTGTCTTAGATGTTTTTCAGATTCAGTGATAAGTTTGCTTACACTTTGTATTAAGAATAGAATTTCTATAGTTTGAGAAGTTGAGTTTTTTTTTTTTTAGTTTTAATTAATTTTACATTTTTAATCCTATGCATGCTGTTTATGTTTTAAAATTAAATTTTCATAAATTTAAATTTTCAATGTTTGACGTTTTCTTTCACTTAAATTGCAGTTGATAGTCTTCAATGTTTCAAATTCTTGAATTGTAATTCTGGATTTTCTTTTGTTTATCCATACAGGGAGGATGATTTATAGCGAGTCTTCAAAGAAATCTAGTGCTCAAATGTTTAAAAGGCCACATGGTTGTGCAGGTAAATCATTTTTTTATTCACATTTTCTATTTTCCACAATTGGCTGCTTTTGAATGCTTACTTCTGAGTTCTTTCATTCAAGGATATTTCCTTTTTGCAGCTATTGTCTCTCTCTCTCTCTCTCTCTCTCTCTCTCTCTCTCGATTCTTTTCACAGCTCTTGACTGAATTTTTTATGGGAGTATGGGAAAATTTAGTTAAAATATAATTTATGAAAATTGCAGTTATATGCAGATATAGTTATCTATTGCTTAACAGTCATCTAGAATAAGCAAATAGCTGATAGCTGAATAGAATAGCTGAAAATTGCTTATGAGATAGTTGAGAATTTAGTGTCATATAAGCGCCTGTAAATGAATTATACCGTTGATTAGCATCAGATACTGACTAATGGTTATAATTGAAATCTCTGTAAAGAGAAACGAATGATGAAATTAATGAATGCCATTATTTTTATAAGTTTAAAAACAATTGAAAGTTGTTCCTTGGAAGCATTGTTGCTAGTGCGGGAATTTGTCAGCACCTTTTAAAACTTCTTAGCAAATTTAATTTGTTTTAGTTACTAAAAATATTTATTATTTTTTTTTTGAACAAAATAATAAATAAGTAAAAAGATTTGAAGAAAAAATTAAAGTTTTCTTGTTTTTATCTTTGATTATGAGATGAATAATCTCGTTTAACATCATGATTAAATAATAATAATTCTTTTTTTTTTGTAATTTTAGTATTAGGAATATCTGAAGTTCTTCTTGAAAAAGAGCAAAATTCTGAAGAAAAAGAATTTACAATTAAAGTTTATACGTAAGTATTTTTATCATGTTGTAAACATTCTGAAATTCAGAAAGGGAAATTGCTTGTGACAAGTGTCCTGATATTCAGCGAAAGAACAGGAAGAACTGAAAGAAGGGAATTGTAAGTTCTCCATAATGAAAAGTTTTAAATAAGGGAAGGGGAAGGTTAGGTATCCTCCAACTCACATTCAGTGAAACAAGGAAAATTGTAACGCCATCTATAAAGTACGCTCCAACAAGTTTTAATGTTAATTTATTAATTTGTGTTGGAAAACGAATATAATAATAATTTATTTAATTTAATACAATTAAATTATTAAACTAAAGTTTTAAAAATTCACAAATTTTTATTATTTCTTAAGAAACACAATGAACACGCACACATTACGCAAAGGATTTGCATCCCCCCCCCCCCCCCCACCAAGCTGTCATCATGAAGAGACAATCCTTTGCATAATGTATGCGTGTTCATTGTGTTTCTTGATTAGTTCACTCCGCACGTTAAAGAACGTTTAATAATTTTTATTATTTCTTATTCTTTTTTTTATTTTTTTTTTTTTTTTACATCTTTGCTAAATATCATGATTATAAGGGATAATTGACTTATAAAATAGGACATACAATTTTGGTGATGAATGTAGGACTGGGCCAACTCTACCGCCACTACTTTATGGAATTGTATCAAATGCTGCTAATTTCCCCCCCCCCCTTTTTTTTTAACTTATGAGTAGCATTGAAAATTAAAACTATACCAAGTTTATTCATTTTAGGCCTTATTTAATATAGAAAAAAACTAAAATTATAGAACTTTGTCAGCATAGTTCCTTTAAGTAATATGAATCATATTCACAAGTAGAGAATAAGTTGTAACCTGAGCATTGTTCTACATATTTATCACTAAAAGCAACTGCTATTTAACAGTTACCATATTACAACAATTTTAAATCCTTCATTCCAGTGATGTAGCCTATTTTCATTATTTCATGAGAAGTATTGTTTAAAGAAGAAAAGAAACCTTTATTTAAATTTCAATAAAATATAAAACCTGGGCTTTTTATCACATAATATGAATTTACAGTTTAAAGGTCTTACATATTTCGGAAATTTGTTTCTATTATCAAAGAACAGATAAATAATAAATTTGAATTACAAAGAATCTTCAAGAATGGAAAAACATGAAAGATAAAAACACTAAATGTGGCAAGTTATCATTATTAAATTAAAATAATTTAAAATTTCACAAATATGCAAGTACAGGAATTTCATGTTTTTTTTGTTAATTAAACACATTTTTGATGTTCCATTACTGCATTTGCAGTTCCTGCCCAAAAAGAATTTTAACTTTAATCAGTTATGAAGAGCAAGTAGTACAAGAAGAAATAAAGAGTCATACTTTCATCATGGAAATCCACTAAGAGATCAGTTAGATATCATTGAGCATTTAAAACATTAATCTACAAATCCCATTAAATTGTAGACAAATTTGTATTTTTATGCCTGATGGTAATTCTTGGCATTCAGCTGTCATCATTGGAGTACAAAATAAATATTTTAATCTTAATTGAGCTGAGGATCTTGTGGGAAGGGATGAACAAAACAAAAGCTGTGGTTCTAAACTAATGCAAGTTTTACTAACTTTTAGTGATTATCTTAAGATCTCTGCAGTTTCAGAATATACTTTCAGTGAAAATCAAATGCATTCACTCATTTGAATACTTAGATTAGAAATAGGTTTATTTTGAAATTGCAAGTTTTTCTAGTAAAATAATTTCTTATTTATTTTGTTTTTGTAACTTTATGTAAATTTTAATAATTTTTGATAACAAAAGGTTTAATAATTATACCCATTACTTAATTTAACTAAAAAAAAATATAATAACTAATTCTTTCAGATGTAACGAAAATGACTTCTATCAACTCCATGAATTTATAATTAAAAAGCAGAGTAACAAGTGTAGTTTATTATCAGGACAACCAAATTATGGTAAGCAGCTTAGTTTTCTCCTGAACATGATAATGTTTCATAATATTAAATAGTAATTATTTCATGAATAATTAATTAGTACTGATTATTTTATGAATTTAAAAATTATTAGTCTTAATTTTTTCCGTTAAGACCCATAGAATTTGTAACTTTCTTTAAAACACTTTTTGGAAGTAAATTCCATTTGTTTTCGTCATTTATTTCAGGTATTGTAATTTCAATTAAAATGCTTCATGGTGAAATGGAGCAAGTGAGGCAGGAAAACCCATTATTATTTAAAAATATTACTATAACCCATAAACTTGGGTTTTCAGATGTCATTATGCCTGGTAAGTTTTTTTTGTTTTTTGTTGTTTTTTTTTAAATAATAATTTGTAATTTTCTAAAAGCCTTTTTTTGTGGAACTTCAGTTTTCAAAGCAACTTAATAAATTGCAGCAAATTTTTAATCTAGTGCTATTAATAAAATATTATAATAGATAATAATAAAAAATTCCATAAATTTATACAGTAGGAAATGAGACATTGTTCTAATCTTCTGTGAAGGAACCCCAGACAAGCATCATTTTTGCTCACTATATCTGTTTATTACAGAATACTCATTTTATATTCATCTAATCTTTGAAGGTATATTAAATAGATAGGGTTAGATTAATGTTACTCTTTTATCTCTGATAAAAATATGTAAAAATCTTAAATGCATATGTATTTTTTTTTTTAAGAGATGTAGCTGAAATGAAGGATCTAATTTTTTTTTTTTTTTTTTTTTTTTAATAAAGTTTGTATACAATACAATAAATTGAATTATCAACTTAATAAATTCACACGTAAGAGTACAGAGTTCTGTAGTACGAGGTTTCACAGGATACTGAAAAGTCCTATCTTCTCTTCGGATGCTGTAGAATAATCTTCATTGACGAAAAGCACTGACCTTCTGAATAAACAACTAGATGAATAGATAAATCAATAAATCATTAACAGCTTCATGAATAAAATATAAGAGTTCAGTGTTCATTTTATGTCTCGATATCTTCAAGGCATAATAAAATTATATTTATCAAAAGACTTCAGCATATGGTTTATCAATTCACACAATCTAATTCAGTTCTTATATTAAAATCATCTTCGTAAATAATTAATTAACGGTTCATTATTTCACAATTTAATTCAATACTTATTGGAAAAGTTATCTTTAGCACTTCGGAATTTCGTGATGCAATTTAAGAATCAAAATTATTCTTAATTTCCTTTAATTACTCTCAAAATAATGAACAGATTCATTTAATAATCTTTAAATGGCATCACTTTATGTGATTAAAATATCTTTACTAGTTTCATTAATTTAATGGCTTCTATTTAAATCTTAACACCGTATGTGACTTGAATATATTAAATTGTTCATTTAATATTAATGGCTTTTATTTAAATCTTAACACCGTATGTGACTTGAAATATTTTCGCTCTCATCGGAAAATTCGTTTGAAATTCTTTAAAATTATTTCTATTTTCTTCGCTTCCTTTGGTGCAAATGACTGTCCGCAAAGTAATTAAATTCCAATACTTACAGTTCTCCGAACTGGATCTGGAAATCAGCTATTGCATCTTCAAACGATCCACTTCTATTTTGGTTTGTTTGGAATAGGCTTAGCGATTTTCTATATATTATTTTCTTCACAATTAGGCCCTCTTCTCCCAATTTTCCTACGGTGTGTTTTAATTATATTGCGGCACTTCGGTTGAATTGGCTCCGTTTCTTTAAAACATTTTTGTCTCATTTGCTTTTCCTGTTCTGCCAGAGTCCGGCCTCAATGCTGGGATTCAACCTCATTTTGCTGGGAGCTCTTGTCAAACTCCGTGATCAAAGAAGATCGCTTCGTTTCTGCCTCTGCGTGGATATCCAATAACCATATGACTGTGAGATTGCTTGTCTCGCTTCGTGTGCTACTCTCGAGCGCGAGATTCTCGTGGGGTTTCATTGTTGACGTTTCTCTTCTGACGTGATATTTAAAACTTTAAACTTTTCAATTGAAATTCACAATTGAAGCTTTGCGATTGATTTGATTTTGAGGAATAAAAAAATTTTCCTTTAGTTTATTCCGCTTCAGTAGCCATTACAAGATTGATGTAATCCTGAATCAGTATCATATATACTCGTTTAACATAGATATTTTCATTCAAGAGAGAGGATATTTATGAATATCCATTTAAGAAGAAAAATTTTTTCTCTAAATTATATGTTTAGTTGCTTTTTTTATTTTATTTTTTTTGCCTAGGAAATGTTAAATTACATTTTCAACTTTAATATATTTTTTTAATTAATTTATGTTCATTATTATAACATTAAAGCTATTTCTATATTTTATACAGTGTCATTAAGACTGTAACTTTACTTCTTACAGAAGTGAAAAATAGTATTTTGAAAGTGTTAGTACTGTTTGTTAGGCTCAATAAATGTGTTTAAGTACAGCAAGAGCTTAACTTATAGTTTATAACGACAGTCTCTGGAAAAAGAATTCTTGCTTATTAAGCAAACTTAGATACATGTCACAGCACATGTTGTTACTTGACAGCAAATCCAGACCTAGTGCATAATTTTAGTTAGAAAATGTTGGATGGTTCACCAAAAACGCCAGATTTGGCTTCCAATAATTTTCATCTTTTAATTGCCATTAAGGAATTCTATCTACAGTGAAGAAATCAAATGGACTGCAAAACTGAGTTTGCTATTACACAAAGCAACATTACGAGATGGACAAACGTCAGATGGTGTAAAAAGTGCCACAGTTTCCAAGACTTTTTTGAAAAACAGTGAATTTGTGATACTTTCATTTTGACGTGTCACTTAACCATAATACAGGCTTCACTTTGATTTAAGTGTACTTTAGTAGTTGTAATATAGTGAACTTATTCCTGATTGATCTTCACGTATGTACAATATTTAGGCCATCTCATTTACTCTTATCGATAATCATAATCTGTACGATATGGGTTGATTTCTTTGCCATTGTGTATTTAAGCATTCATCAAAATACAGTGACCATTTTCAAAAGATATAGGTTTGTTACATTTTCAGATTCACAACCAGTTCTTGACTTTATTCTATATAACTTCTTTTCTTTAAATTAGATTGCATTTCAGGAATTCAATTCTCTAGAATCAGTTGATTTGATTTATCATCTACTTTTTTTTTTTTTTTTAATGTATGCTCAATGAATTTTGTCCTATTAGCACAGCTTGTGGTGTTGTGATGTAGCATATTGATTTTTTAACAAATAAACTTCTTTCACCAAGTTGCAGCTAGCTTTGGTCAGGGGGTTTGAAAATGAATGTAGAATAAGTTCTTTTATTATTATTTATAATTATAATTTATATTATAATAAGCACAAATCATATATGTAGAGTAGTGTTTAAGAAACAAAAACGTCAGATCTAACTAGCAACAAAAACATGGGATTTGTTTTTTTTTTTCATTATTGCATGTCAAGAAGACAAGAAACTAATTAAATGAAGACTTTGTAGAATATATTATAGTGGATAATTGAAATTTATTTTTGCATTAAACAAAATACTAGTTTCCCCTCAACATTTTTTTTAAAGAAAATCTTATGTTCTTTTGTATTCACATTTGGTTTTTTATTCTTTGTTCTTAGGAGACGTCCGGAATGATTTATATGTTAACCTTGATAGAGGGGAATTTGAAAAAGGAGGAAAAAGTACAGGAAAAAACATCGAAATTGCTGTTAGTGTAATTGATGCTGATGGGCTTTTATTAGAGGTAACATTAACTTTTAAGTTATGTTTACTAAATAAGACTGTTTTCATTATATATTGGGATATACAAATTTTGGAAGTTCCTGATTTTGTTTATTTATTTTATTTATTTATTATTATTTTTTTTAATGCAGTAGAACTTCGCAATAATAGTTATCATACATGTGTGTGGTAATCTAGTGAGTAGTTAAATTCTACACAGATATTCTTAGAGATCTCTCCTGCTTTTTTTCTTGACTCGATTGATGGACAAAAATCACAGGAAGCATGGTGGTGTGAGTCCTGCAGAACTGTGAGATTTATGAAGTATCCCCAAATATGGAAGTTATGACAATAGTTAAAGTAAAAAGTATGGCAATAGTTAAGGCAGGAATAGGCACTAAATGGACATCGCCAATCAACCACACTACAACAGATGAGGATGACAAACTTTTAGCTCATACTGTAAAGTGCAAATCAATCATTAATTCTTCTTGGAGCTTGCCTCAGCTATAAAATCTCACTAATCTAGAAGATGAACAGAATCTAGAAGTCTTCACTATAAAGGCCTATAGGCTAGGAAATCAAAGCTCTTTATCGTCTTTACACGATAGCTTGATTAACATGCAATTGGATATCCTGATCAATGGGGACACATTCTCATCACGGTGTATCAAGATTGTTGCTAAATGTATTTTTGATGGCAAGATATCTTAAGATAGAAGAGTAATAGAGATAATAAACAGTGTGTATCTTAGCATGTTTTCTACTGGAATTTTGACTACCCAAAGGTATTGACAAAAATCTCATATATTTTTTTTTTCCAAGATATTGCTCCAGAATTTGTTTTCAGAGGCATCAATATTGGCCTTAATAGGCAAGGCTTGTGGTTGAATGTCTTAAATTGTAAACATTCAAAGAATCACTTAACAACAAGTTTAAAGTGCGGAAATAATATTAACATCACAAGAAAAAGCATGTGCTTGTATGTTTTTTCTTGTGATGTTAATTCTAAGAATCAATTTGCCAATTAAACCCTGTCGGCC
>JAFIDM010003189.1:21869217-21923269 GCA_023159025.1 Thereuonema tuberculata | reverse complement strand
ATTTTAATTTTATCTACTAATTCAATTTTAGGGGTCTTTTAAATTGCATGCAGCAATATGCTGATCTTGTGCCTTCAACTGATCGTCAAGAACCTATGCTCAAGTGCTTCCGGGTAAATAATAAAACTTTACTAGCCTCTACAATAGTTTAAATAGTGATTTATATTAAAAGCCATTAAAAAAAAATACTTGTAACTGAATTCATCCAAAAGCAGTTTGCTGTATAATTAAATAATACTAAAATGGATTTGTGCTGTAAGTTAATAAAAAAAATAACATAAATTTTGCTTGATATTATCTTTAACTTCTTTTTAATAAATGTGGTTTGGTGTTTTGATTGTAACAGTATGTATTGCAGTGGTGTTTTTATTTTTAATGTTATTATTATCATTGTTGTTATTATTATTATTATAGTGCTAGAAAAATATTGAACCCTGTTGTTGCTGTAGAACATAATAATTGCTTAGATTTAAGCCTTTTTCATTAAAAAAAAAAAAATGGTTCTGCATTTAAAGTTACTTATTAGTAGATTTTTTATATACATTCTGTTTGTAACATTCCTTCCTACTAGCCTTCAATTTGATGTTGTGATTTAGTATGGATTTCCAAAGTTGAATCAAAAACAAAGCTTATTTGTAAAAAAACAAAAAATATGCAAATGGAGTTCATTGACAAGTATCACAGTTTTTGCTTTGTTATTCCTATCAGGACACTGGAACACTGTTTTTCAGTGCCCTTTGGCCCTTTACTGAAGCCATTTTAACCAGTATACCCTATTATTAATATGATAGATTCTCATATCATATATAATTCAGTGAATGATTTTAATCCACATTATATTTTTCTTTTTATTTTCTTATGACTTATCGTACTAGATAAGGTTTTTTTTTTGTTTTTTTTTGTGTGTGTGTGTGTATTGTTACCAATCTGTTGAATACAACTGGTTTCTCATTCTGCCAGTTTGGTAATAGAAACCATTATACTGTGATTTTGTATCGTAATTTCCCCCCTGTATTTCCATAGTTTATTGTGCTTCCTTTTATTACTGTGCCTGTTTGCATAGTGGAAATAAATTCTTGATCAACTATATGTCCTTTCTTAATGTAATGTTCCTGCTAAGTTCTGCTATGTGAGATAATGTTACTTCCCCTTGTCGTTTTGCAGAAACTGTCCATAACTCTCCTAATGACCTATGTCCTTTGTGTGAATTCAGGACTGACAATCGGTGACCTCCAAACAGTTTAAGGAGTTGCATGAACTTTTTCCATGTGTGAAAAAGTCCCATACCACAAGTCCTTTTCACACTACTCTTCCTATAGCAGGATAAACATTTCTACTGTCTTTTGGCATTGCTTCTCTACCTGAGTGTCTTTTATTATCTGCTTTACTCCACTAATAATTTATTTAGTAAGCTGAGCTAAGTTCTGTAAGATCCCCTTTTTAAAAATTTCTTAAAGTCTTTAGTTGTTTGTCTGTAGTTTATTCTTTGTAAACTACGTTTCAGAGTTGCCTGTATTTGCTGCTGCTTCCATTAATGATGTTACTCCACTGTTACCGTACTCCAGTATCAGTTGAACTTAGCCACTTTCTCTTACTAAATTATCTTAATCATTAACGTCTGGGTCTTCTTTCATTTTTGATCCCATTTACTACTTTGCTGGATACAGATATTGAGGTTTTCAAAAACTGAAAGGTTTTCGTTAGTAAAATTAACATTTCTTCAAGATTTTATCTAACAACTTATCATTCCTTCTGTTATCATTGACAAATTTTGTTGTTACTCAGTTAAACTGTGGGATTGAAAGTGATTGTCATGATGATGATGCATGACTCAGAATTGTTGTGAACAAGCTGTAGCCTCTTCTAATAAAGTGGTCAGAGAGGATCAAATAAGGATATTTCATCTAGGATTTCTAGTTTTTTGAAATGTGCAAAGTGGAATTTCAATCATGCATTTGTAGGTAGAATATCAATGTACTAAAATATTAAAAAAATGTTGACTTAATTTTTGTATACTTAATACAAATGTTTTTTGTATACTTAAAATTTGTATACTTAATTTTTTCTAAGTAATTCTGTAATTTATGTATATTTTTTTACTTTAATTTCTTTTTTCTCTTTTCTTTAAAGTCTCTGGAATATATTTTTAAATTCATCATCCAGTCAAGATTGCTTTTTGCTCGAGCAACAGGTGGTCTTAACGAAGATTCATTTCGATCTGATCTTCAGCGATTGTTTCAGTCTTTTAGCAAAATGTTGAATGCTACATATGATATTATTTTACCTACACAAGTAAGTTATTGCTCTGAATGTAAAATTTGTTTAAATATCTTTATCCTTATTTTTTTTTTTATATATATATATATATATATATACACTCATGGACAAAAAAATTAGCGCACCAAGAAGGAGTCGTCAAAATGAAACGAAAATTTACATACGTAACGACTACTTTGATATAAGTAAATGATTAGAAAATCAAAGAAAAAGGATAATTTATTTCAGAGAAAAAGGCAAAAGAACGGAGGAGTTAATACTCCGTTGGACCCCCTCTAGCGCGAATGCACGATGCGATACGATCGGGCATTGAGTCATACAAGTTCTGCATGATGTCTTGAGACATTTCGTTCCATATTTGCTGTAACCTTGCCTCTAGTTCGTTCAAACTCGTGGGATGCCCAACTCGTTGTCCCAAATGATCCCAGATATGCTCGATTGGAGACAAATCTGGGGATCGGGCAGGCCAAGGAAGGGTAGTAATAGTGCGGAGACAATCTTGTGACACCCTTGCCGTATGAGGCCGAGCATTGTCTTGTTGAAAAATGGCTCCTGGGAACACATGTGGTTGCAGGATTTCATGAACATACCGCTGGGCTGTCATGGTGCCACGGAACAATACTAGGGGTGACCGTGTATTGTAGGCAATGGCACCCCATACCATCACACCAGCTGTGGGAGCGGTGTGTCGCTGTACAGCAAAGGCAGGATTGAAGCGTTCACCACGGGCTCTCCACACACGAACACGATTGTCATCACTGATGAGATTGAATCTGGATTCGTCGCTAAAGACGACCTGGTTCCATTCCGCTGCAGTCCAGTTTCCTTGTGCGCGGCAAAACTCCAAACGGAGGCGTCGATGGGTGGGCGTCAAGGGCAGCACACGTAATGTGCGCCGCGATACCAACTGTCCTTCAGCCAGGCGCCTTCGTATGGTTCGAGAACACACAGCGGCCCCTAGTGAAGGTGCTACCTGTGCCTGGATGGCAGCCGATGAAGCAGTTGGCTGTACGCGTGCATTTCTGACTATGTGGCGGTCTTCTCAACGACTGGTCTGTCGAGGGCGTCCTGAGCCTGGTCTTCGTGTACATGACATCTCTCGGGTCCACTGGTCCCAAAACCTCTTCACAACACAATCAGAGCGGCCTAATTGACAAGCTACTCGCCTAGCTGACCACCCAGCTTCCATCATCCCGACGATTCTCCCTCTCTCAAACTGTGACAACTGCGTGTACTGTCTTCGAACACGGCGTAATGGCATGTCTACCTCAGCTCTTCCTTTGTAAATGATTAGCACACTCAAACAAGCTTTGGTTACCTGTTTTATACTCCACAGAGTATGATGTTCAACGCCCTCTACTAGCTATACGTAATGCGCAATCACGCTGCATTTCTAATCATTTGCATATCTCCCCGACATGTACCTTCATTGCAAGTTTCGTTACGATCCCGCAATTATTTCTTGGTGCGCTAATTTTTTTGTCCATGAGTATAAATTGAGTATGCTAATTTGATTTTAACAATTTCATCATTAAACCTTGCAAAGTCATTATGGAATTTTTTTTTTATTTATTGTTTTTAATTTCTATAATTTGAAGTATAGAAATGTCGTCTTAATTCACTTACTGAAATTTAAGGTAATGTTTGACAGTCATGGAACTTAAATCATTTTCTTTAGCCTCTTGAACAGTGGTTAGGTTTACTCCTCCCCAATAGCCCATAAAATGTGATAAGGCAATAAATACAACAACAGATCTCTGGCCGATTGATTTTTTTGCATATACTTAAATTTATTCAATATTCAAGATTGAATTGACAATGATTTTAATGTTCTATTTCATATGAGTTTTCTCTATGATATTTTGATTATTAAGATGCTGGTGATTTTGCTATTTGGGGCCGTCCATTAATTACGAGAGTTTTTTTTTTAAAAATTTGGACCCCCCCCCCCTTCCCTCTTGGTGAGATGTGATGGGAACCTCCCCCCTCCCTCACGTGAGATTTCAAAGTCAAAAAATTAAAAAAAAGTTCAAAAAGTCAGTATAACAAAACGATGTACTCTATTATAATACATATACCGTATATGCTCCAATAAACGCCGAGGCTCTAATTGTCGCCGGTCTATAATAAGCACCGGGATGCAGAGGGGATACGGCTAAAAAGTAGCCGGTCTCTAACAGTAGCCGGGTCTTTGATATTTGCCTACCGGTACTAGTGTAAGCGTCCGTATCTTTATAGTCGTGCATAATACCTTACGGTGCATTGCCTTGCAAAATGCCGCCGAAACGGTCATTTGACATTGCCTTTAAGATTCGCGCGGTGGAATACGCGAATGAAACTTCCGGTGAGGCGGCTGCCCGTCATTGCGGATTCGGACGACAAATAGCAACGAAAGGTACGGAAAGACATTGCCATTTATCTTTAACAGTCTTATGTAGAATGTGAAATTCAAATAAAGTAGCTGTTTGTAATATTAGCCGGTATTTGTGTGTAAAAATATTGCGTTCTGAAGGTTTTTGTTAATAATGGCTGGCCTCTAAAAGCAGCCGGTCTCTATTAAGCGCCGGGAGCCGAGGCTAGTTTTGCAAATAAACGCCGGGGGCCTCTATTGGAGCATATACGGTATTCTCTGAATGAAAAAGTTGATGTGAGATTTTCGTTGACCCTCCCCCTCCCCCTTGGAGAGATTTTGCCGGACCCCCCTCCCCCTTTTGACCTCACGTAATTAATGGACGATCCCTTTCTTTGTATTTTTTTAACTTAAAAAATGTGACTTCTCTGCTTAAAGATACTTATAAACAATTAAGTTAAGTTTTTAGGTAAATAATAATTATTTAATCTTATTTATATAATCAGCAAATACATTCAGGGTAATGTACTTAAAATTCTGATAAAAAGTAAAAAAAGTAATGTTTATCTTAAGTTCCTTCTATCATAAAAATATATATTTTATATATTTATCTGTATCTCAGCAAATTAAAAATGTATGTAATTTTACAGTTATTTGGTAAGGAATTAAATATTGCACTAATTTATCATAGAAATGAAAGATAATGTTAAAACTTCAGTATTTATCTCATTTGCAACTTCTTAATACTTTTACCAATTTCTTTAATATAATTTTCCCATTTTTAATAAAACAAATATGTGAATTTATATGACGCCTAAAAACTATTTCCTTCAATTTTCTTTTATCTTCATTGTTGCAGATATCACTACTGGTTTCCTTCAGCCGCACTTACGGCCAACTTCTTCTTGTACTACCTGTCAAAGAAGTCACTGAAATGGTTCAGGCGTTGTTAGATAGTCTGCCTCGAGATTGTCCATCACAAATTATCCAAGCCAAACTTCAGTGTATTAAGGAAACAATACATAGTGAATTATTTCATGATTTTGGTAAGTTTTATGGTAATTGCTCAAATTAAATTGGATATTTGTGCATTATAGATTTATTGATCTCAATCATAATAGAACTGTTAGTATACTGTTTTAAGTAATGAATGAAAATGGAACTTACAAATCTGGAACTTATTTTCCAGTTAATGTGAGTTTAAATAATAAAATAATGGAATTAAAATTTTGTTTTGTTTTCTTTCATTTTTATTGTTTGTTTGTGCTTTTATTTCTGAAGTACTTCATGCACTTAAAGATATCGTTTTCATTTTTGTTTTGTTTTAGATTCCAGAATATTGTTGCTACAGGTATGCACAAAGCATTTAAAACTTCACTTAACGCAGCGCCAGGAACTCAAGTTATGTGCTGAAATTTTAGGTGAAATATTAACACTGTTGCACAAAGAAGGAAAATCTTTAGAGATTGGAAAAGTAAGCAGTTATTTATCATTATTACTATTTAATTTAAAGTGCCACATAATTTATTTCGTGGTAATACCTGGATAAAATATTTTGCATCAAAAGAATATATAAACATGATTTGAATTTATTGCATGTGAAACTAAATTAAGAGAAATTCTAAATTAAATGGCTAAAAATAAATATAAAGATTTAATTTGCTATTCAAATTAATGTTTCCCGCCTGTTTAGAGATATTTTAATGTAATTAATTATGTTTTCAATTTAATAAAAATTATTTCATTGTTTTAATGAAATTAAAAAAACAAATACTAACTTCATAACTTTAAATAACAACAATGAAGAGAGTATGTAAATAATAATAAAAAATTGACTTTGTTTGTTTATTTTTATAGGGTCATAATTGTATTCATCATGAGATAAATATTATAGTGACTACATTATTAGATGTTCTGATCCAGACTGTTCTAAGTGTCGATCGTAAGAGTGCAGTTGCTGTGAGTTGAAATAGTTAATATTATGTATCTTATAACGAGGCATTATTCGTTTTTATAGATTTGATAGCGAAGCATGATGTACTTGCCCTCCTCATCATGCACTGTTATATTTATATTAAATAAAAGGATAAAAATTGCAGTTGTATATTGAGAAAGATATTTAAATTCTGAATTTCCTAAAGTATAATTGTCTCTAGTGATAAAAAGTGAAGGACACAAGTAAGATAAGCAAGCCATTGAATAAAATAACAAGAAATTGAGAATTATTTACTCTTTTATTGTTATTTTGTGTATTATTTTATCTTATAATCCCTAACAAAGCTTTTAAGGGTTCGTGAAACTGCCCAGAATTTAATAACGGAGAGATACTGTAAGTAGCAAATGCTATTTTTTTTTTATCAGTACGTCTGCAAGAAATTGTTGAATGCAAATGGGTGGAAAAGATATGTTGCCATTTGAATCATTTAGACATTTATTGCATTTGCAAATGTTCTCTTAATGAAGATAGTCTTCAGGAATTTAGATAAATGAAAGGTGAAATTAACTTCCTTATCAAGGCAGAATTGCTTCCTGGAAAAACGAATGTTATTTACAAGCTGATCATTGCTGGAGTTGACCGTCTTCTGTATTGAATTTATTTTCAATCACAGATTTAATGATCATTACCTCATTGCACATGCATTGAATATATACTTTTAGAAACAGCTCAATTCTATTATAACACCTGCTAGGTGTCCAAAGAATCACAACACAACTAAGTGGATTGCGTTAGAAAATTCTAGCCACTTTTCTGCATTTAACTTATACCTGCTATAAGTTTCGCTGGGCTGCTTGCTTCTGCAAGCGATAATGGCAGTGCTACATAATAAAAATATTAAATCAAGTTTCAATCTTTTATTGATGCATTATATGATAAAGTATTTAAGACATAATTGTACTGCGTTGTTATTTCAGCCTATGAAAATTGGGAGCCCCACTTGCATCACATTATAAGTGGGTTGAGCTGTATAAGTAGAGTAGGCGAGAGGACAATATTGAGAAGTAGGCGAGGACAATACCATTTCAGATTTCAAAATGTGCTATAAAAAATTTAATAAAAACTTAGTTTTTGAATTACCTACAGATCCTTAAAGAAGTATCTTTCTTTTATTTTCATAGCTTTGCTTATTAGATCATTTTGCTTAAGGAGTTATAAGAAAAATCAACTTTATTATAGGAAAAACTTCAAACTTCATTGATCTGATAAAACAACGACAACTAGATAACTCTTAACCAACATTTTAATCATAATATTTCGTCTGTTCTAAGCGAAGAGGCTTCTTCAGATGAATAATGATAGGAATAAAAACATATCCTCTATCTTCAGAATTCATTTACAAAAGGAATTATATAACAATCTTTTAGTACGTTTGATACAATGCTTTTGTCTGTTTTTTGATTCGTGAAATACAGTAAGTAAGTGAGATACAAAATTTGTCAAATAATATAACTTAACAAAAAACAAAACAATATATAGTTTAATTTAAAATTTATGAATTTTCAAATAAACTATATATTGTTTTGTTTATTGTTAATTTATGAATTTATGAGTTGTCGTTGTTTTATCAAAAATCAACTTTGCTAAATAATATTGTAGTTGTAGGTTTTTGAAGGTAACATTTATTGTGCTTTTCTTTGTTTTTGAAGATATTCATTTTTCAGGCATGAGATACTGTTCTGATTGAAATAACTCTCCTTTTCTCAGTAAAAATCAAAATTTAAAAATAACTAATCGTTTTCTGTTCTTCACATTAGGGTCAACTTGTTGCTTGTCTTATTGCCCTGTTACGACTGATGAATGAGTATCATTACCATTCCCTGTGGAATGATGAATTCCCAGATAAGAAATCAATGAAAGAATTTTTATTAAGAGTTTTTATGGTCTTCCGAGATCTCGTTCGTCAAGATATTTTTGCGAAGGACTGGATGGTTATTAAAATGGTCACCAATAAGTGAGCACTTATTTCACTTATATTTTTCATATTATTATATTACAATTAATTGAACCTTATTGTTTTTTTTTTTCTCATTTAAAGTAAAATTTTAATTTTAATGATATTTCAGTGTTGTTCTTCAAGCCTTACAAGAATTTTCACAGCTACTTAACAAACATTTTCTGAACAATACTAGTTTTGATAATCAGGTAAAATTTTACAAATATTATTTTATCTCTAATTAAATACTTAAAAAAAAAGTTGCTTTAAAATTTAAATTTAGAAATTGTGTTGATGTATCAATCATTTTGTGAAATTTGTGGTGTAATGTTAAATTGACTTTATTATTAACTTTATTATTTATTTATTTTTTACAAAAGAAAAAGGAAAATAATAATTTGTCTTTTTTTAACAGTTGTGGAGTAATTATTTCAATCTGGCTGTGGCGTTTTTGACCCAACCTAGTTTACAGTTAGAAAATTTTTCTGAAGTTAAACGTGAAAAAATTGTTGAAAAGTATGGAGACATGCGTGTATTGATGGGCTTCCAGATTTTGTCAATGTGGTCTGAATTAGGTAAGTTGACTATTATTTTTCCTTTTTCTTTTTTTTTTTTTAAATAGTTATTATTACAACACAGGGTCGTTAGTTTATAAACTCAGGCTATTGCTACTACTATATAAATATTATGTATTCACTTCTTGTGATTGAACTTTTTTATATAACTGACTTGACACTGGATCAACTTGTATTTTTTTCTGTTCGTCTCCTTTTCTTTAAATCTCCTGATCTAATTAATTAAGATTTTACAGAAATTTTATCACTTTTTTTATCATTTATTTTAATAGCCAATTTTTGTTAAATTTTGGTGAGAAAAGAATTTTTTATAATATTACTTCTGAACATAATGAAAATCCACCTTATAGCATCTTTAAGAGCTGCTATACAGCGACCAGTCTGATCATAAGAGCTGGTATTACTTTATTATTATCTTATTATTTTCAATTAATATCTATAATCTTGTTATTTAAAAAAATAAAATAATTATGGACCTTCCATTCGAGGCATTCTCCATCTTCATCTTCTTCAATACATTCTAATTCTTCTTCTTCGTCTCCTTCTTCACCTTCGGGAGAAGGAAGTGGCAGCAGTAGGCCATTGAACCAAACTGTCCCACCCATGAAGGAGGTGCCATTGTGTGCCTACTGCTGCCACTTCCTCCTCCCGAAGGTGAAGAAGCTGCTGAAGCAGAAGATGAAGAAGGAGACGAAGAAGAAGACTTAGAATTATGGACCTTGTTGAATTTCATTTGATCTTGATAACTCAAGCTAAAAATCATGGAATATTATATATTTTAATGAAATATTAATGCATTTACTGTTAATCTTGATAGGCAAAAAAAATCAAATGAATATTTACAGAATATCTCAATTCAGTTTGTATAAATATCAACAGACCATATTAATTAATAATAATTTATTTCCACTATAAATTGTATTTGTATTTTTTTTTTTTTTAGGAGAAAACAAAATTAATTTTATACCTACTATGGTGGGTCCTTTCTTAGAAGTTACTTTAGTTCCTGAAACCGAGCTTCGAAAAGCTACACTTCCCATATTCTTTGATATGATGGATTGTGAGCAAAAAACAAGAGGGAACTTTAAACAGGTGAAGTTTTATTTATTTTTTTCGTAGTTTTTGAAAACATAATTGGCAGAGAATAACTCTTGAGCTTGAAAAAAATAAATATTCTTAGCATCTTATTTTCAGCAATTTCCAAAAATTCTTTTTTTAGTTCTTCGGTAGCATTTAACTTAAAAGATATCAGGAAGGTTTTAAATAGCAAAAGTTATTACAATAGTTTCTGATTTTAAAAATCTGTTTGATAGCATTCTACTTGCATTTAGTTCTCATATATTTAGAGTTTATATTTATAATAGCAATATATATCAGCTTTTTATATTTTGTAATATACCTAGGTTATATCATCATGTCCATATTCTTCAATAAGGATGGTCATTTCTGAAATTACAGAAGCTCACTGAATCTTCCAAAAAGCAAAAATATGATTATATAATATCATATAAATAACATATTCCACTACAGACCTATGTGGCCTTTAAGGTCTTGAAAGGTAAGGCTTTCGGCATTTCATGACCAGTGGGACTAAGTTGAAGTCAGATGGTTAGCCAGACACCCACCTGCCTTTAACCCCTGGGGAAGAAACCTGATAATATTCTACAGAGGGCTGGGTGAACCCTAGGACCCAGCTGGAGGAGATTTCAGCCTGAAAAAATCCCTGAACTCCATCGGGGATTTAATTTTGCTCCCCAATAATCCTACAGTGGAGCACCGTACACCTGACTATTGGAATCATTCCACCATGGAATCAGCAGCTTATTGATGTAGTTTGGACTAGTCTAATGCTTGACTGAGAAATCTGTTATTCAATTGGCAAAGGGTGTGTTAACTAAGGCTCGAACGTTTTGACGAATTATTCGTTTGATTCGAATCACCACATTCGTCGAGTTCGAATTCTCTTATTCAAATATATGAATATACCGAATAGACTATTCGATTTAGTAAATAAAATATTCAGATAAGGTGAATAAGACTTGTGAATATGAGCTCAGTGCCAAAAAGCTTCCAAATATCTCCCATAGAGGTGATACAAATCACACTGCATAGCCGTGTTGCATGTCGTCGCTTCCGGTACACCAGACTGCGCAGTGGACAGAATTTACACAAGTGCACAGCACTTACTCGAATAATTCGAATATTTGAAAAAGTATTTAAATCGTCCCTTTGATTACTCGAATAGTTCGAGCCCTAGTGTGAACCAAAGAACCTCATTTGTGGGAAAATCATGACTCCTTTCAGAGATCAAACCCAAAACAATCAGCCTTAATAAAAAACACTTACCAGACCTCCTGCATCATTGCTTCATTCTCTGTATGCTATTTCAAACTTCATGATTTAATCCCCTTAAGGCTAATCTTCAGAAAGCTATCTTTATTTAGCCTATGGGATTTCATCTGAAAGCTCAAGATTAATTTTTTATTATTATTATTAAATTTTAGGTTATGCCATTAAAAATTAGTATTTTTAATATTTCAGGTTGAATCAGAGTTAATTGATAAGCTGGATATTTTAGTCAGTGAAAATAAAGGTGATGACGAGTACAGGCAGCTTTTTAATACTATGTAAGTAGATTTCTAAAAACTAAGTTTATAATAGAAATTATTCCTCTAAATTGAAAATTAGCCTTTGCTTTCCTTAATATTTTTAAAGTACTTGAATTTTGCTGCTTTATTTTTGCCAATTTTTAATAGTTATAAAAATTTTTCATAGTCATTAATATTTTCATCTTCAGCAACTTTTAACAACATTAGAATTAAACAAGTAACAAATTGCAGTTGGTATGAATGACATTTCTCTAGAAGCTAAAGAATATAATTGTTTTCTTCTGAATGTAAGATCCATTTTTATAATATCAATCTGTAATTTTGCTCCTGCTTGTTCTTTTCCTTATCATCAGGGAACATTTAAGTGCAGTGTAAGTGGACTCTTGATACAATGCATGTTGAATTCTTTTAATTGTTAATAATCTGTTTGCATGAAAGCCAAAATACAATTAAACTCTTTATTGTGCTTAAGAGAATTATGTTTTTATTAAGCAGTGATTAGTAAATTCCCATTTGTTGTAAAGTTTCCTCAAAATAATTATTTGATTGTGTACTTTATTGCAAATTTAAATGATAGTTTACACTGCACATTAAATAAATATTTCTGCACGTCTACACTGTTTCTGCGTGATAATTTTTTTAAAGTTCTTTTTGTGTTTAAATTGTGTATGGTATGTAAGTGTGTATAGGTGTCTAGTGCTTTGACTATATGTGATTTTTAAGTATTATAAGTTTTTGTTGTAAAAGACAGTTCCTTACAGTCATTATTCATTCTTAATATCTTCCAGAATTTTTTTCTTAATGACCTAGTGGACTCTGCTGAAGTTTTATTGAAAGATCCCTTACAAAATAAAATTAATGTGCTCTCTTAGGATGATTAGGATGCTTTAATTTGAAAACCTAATGAACTGTTAAATTTTTTCTTTTAAAATCATTCGCTAGAGCTAAAAAAAATACCTATATATGAATTTTAGGGTACGGTGTTTCTTTACCTTTACTTATATATTCATTCATCAGTTTGCGAAATAGAAATCCGTATATTCCATGTTTACATTCTATTGTAGTGGAAATAGAAGCATATAAATAGTTCAGCTGAATAATTATTAATAGTCAACATGATGCTATCAAGTTTTTTAACTTTTTATTACCATCAGTCAAGAAATCTTCAATCTAAAGGCATTTGTCAAAGCCTGGTGGCCAGTGTTATTGGGACTAGTTACCTGGCCAAGATTGTATACAGAAATTGATTTGACAGAAGAGATGATACAGCCAATTGCCCCAGAGCCCTATGGAAAAGAATAAATTCTATTCTGCTCCTGGAGATCGCTACCATGTTTTTGATGGTTTCTGAGACTTTTCAATTTATAAGTATATAATAACAGTTGCAGAAAGGCGTACTTACAGAATTGAGCAAATGAAGTTACCGACAACCATAGTAGCTCTTGGAATTATAAATAAAGGTGTGCATTCTGACCTACGAAATATATTTGAATCAGTTGTTAGGTCTGATAGGTCTGTTAGGTCAGTTGAAATCCAGGATCAAATAACTGGATACATCTTGATTTCTCCTCTTCTGATACTTTTGGACTTTACAGCAAAGTTATAAGACACTTATAGACTGAAGCCATCTACATATTCAGATTTTACATCTGCCCTCCCATTTTAAGAGAAAGCACATAATAAGATATCATTTGTAAACCCATACGACAGATACTCATATACTGTTTGTGTCATCCTGTTGGTATCATGAAGATGAAGTTCCTCAGGTCTTTGCTAATAAATAACTTCAGCAACTTGTAACCTACATTATTGATGAAATATTAATGCAAAAACAAGTATCAATTTTTTCAAATAGCTATTTTTGTTGCTGTAACTTGTCTTTTACACCAAAAAATGTAAAACAAATTATTAACTTTCAAAATAAAAGAGTTAATTTATGTTTAAAGAAATTGCAGTTATGAATTTAAATAAAACTAACGTGTGCTTTACTGCTTGTTCTGTAGCTTGCTGGATAGAGTGAAATCAGATGAACCATCCTGGAAGGAAAATGGAACTGCATTTATAAACTCTGTAACCAGATTGTTGGAGAGATTATTAGATTACAGGTAATCTGCTGCATAATTATCATCATCATCTTCATCAGTATTATTATTTTACTTAAATTCTTGTATATATTTATATCCTTCAGTGATTCAGTGTAATGGTAAATAACTTTATTGCTAGGTGCACATGAGACAACTTTAGTTGGCCAACTAAGGTTGGATGTGACAGTCAGGGGCGCACATGAGACGACAGTGAATGCCCAGCCGTGCCGACAACTAACGAAGCACAGCACTTATATGTGTGATTGATATTCAACATATGAGAAATATTGTTTGAATATTATTGGCCGGTATGTAGTCACAATAACGCGATACAAGAATAACGAACGACCAATAGCCAATAACAGCCCTTTTCTGTGATTGGTGCCGTCGTCAATTCTTCACTAACAAGCGAGCAGCTGTCCCATTATTCCATGCGAACACAGCCGCTGCTGTGCAAAATCCGAAAAAAATTGAGGTTTTCAAAACTCTGATAAATTCTGCCGCATAAACTTAATGCATTTTAGTATAAACTTTATGTAAGTGTGAAAAAAACCCGCAATACTCTGATATTCATTGTGTAATCGCTCTCCGCTGATCTGAAGCGGGGTAAATCTTTTTAGATGCCATGTTTTCCCATGGGCGTGACGTCACGACTGACATGTTCCTACGCTGCCCTGTTATTGGCTAATTTCCGAACAACTCACAGAGTTGTTCCCACACCACCAACTCGAGTTGGCCAACTAAAGTTGGTGGAAAGTCTCTACCAACTGTGCTCAAAAACCGCTCTAACAACTATTTGTCCATACAACTCGGCAAAAAGTTGTCTCGTGTGCGCCCTGCTTATGATATTATTCTTTTTTTTTTATAGAAATGTAATGGAAGGTGATGAAAATAGAGATAAAAGAATGAGTTGTACAGTAAATCTTTTGGTGAGTGATGATTATATTTTATTTTAAAAATATTTGTTATTCAAATCATTTTCTTTATTGCTAACAGTAATTCTATTTGACATAACTATTATTATTTTGTGTTCTAGAACTTCTACAAGAACGAAATCAACCGAAAAGAAATGTACATCCGATATATCTATAAGTTACACGATCTTCATTTACCAGCTGAAAATTATACAGAAGCAGCTTTTACTTTGAAATTGCACGCTGATCAACTTACGTGGTCAAATAGAGTTTTACATGCAGATCTACGGTATCCAGCACAGCCAGAATGGCAGAGAAAAGAAACTTTGTATCAGCTAATTATTGAATATTTTGATAAGGGAAAGGTAAGATTTTTCAAATAGTTATTTTTTTTTGTTTGCTTTTCAGTTATTAAAATTATTACATTTATTCATTGTTTTTATTCCTTATTTTTATTATTATCTGGCAAAATTAGTACTAAAAATTGACAATAATTTTTTATTATGGAAACTTTGCATTGCTTGTTCTTAATCCTTCAAGCTGGCACAACATACATGTGTACGTTCCCAAGTGTCTGTCTCACAGGCGGATTGACGTACAGTGGAACGTTCTCTGCAGCACTAGATAATTGGCAGCCTTCCCACAGCTAATTTTCCACCTGATTCCGTAATTTTCCACTGACAGAGGCAATTAAAAATGCTTTTATTTTAATGGTTGAATTTAAATTTTTGTGCTACAGTTTTAGCCTGCAACGAATTTTTTTTCAGCTTTTGTTTTCTCTCAAGTTGTTTGTCAAGCATGGAGACTTAAAACATGGGCTTTAACTGGCAATTAAATTCAGTTACAAAGGGTAAATAAAATGTATTTCAGGCGTATTTTGTATCTATTAAAACTTATCAAAATTCTAAAATTTTCCAAAATAAATTGGATATTAAGAGTATTAAAAAAATACCGCCAGAGTGACATATGCAGGGAAGAACCTTCCCAGCATTAAGGGTTAACATATTGTAGTCCTTTACTGAAAGCGAAATGTAAATGGGATAATCCAACAGGATAAAGTAAAAAATGAATTGCTGAATGGTCTCCAATAAATAATGGTGAGGAATAATATTATGTCACCACTCTCTGACCTTGTTGAATCTTAACCCTTTATCTCACTCCATTGTGCCACAATCTCCATCGGTGTTAACTTTCACTTACCCTGTTTGTTTGTTTTTTACTTTTGAAGAGATCAGGCTGTATGAATAAAGGAGTTTCTTTCAAATGATTAAAGATAAGGTCTGTGTCTTGGGTCACTTCCCATCCTTAAATTTTGCTGTGGTCAAACCATTCCTGTCACAATGCAAGTAGTGCATTCACCTGTCATGTAACTGTGGTATTTCTGGCTGCCTGTCATAGTCAGGAAATGATTTGTCCTCATCAGAGCAAATCTGTAAAAGCAGACCTTGTGAAAATCTATTTTTGAAGCTATCTTTGACTATTAAACAAATAGTTGTAAGAGAGAAACAGTCGATAAATGAGAATACTTGGAAAACCTTGGGATTAACCTTATAATTATTATTAACCTTTCTGTATTCTTCAATAGCTTACGCATTCAATTATTCACAGAACATATCGTACGCAGTCAGCTTTCATCATATGCAAGTTGACATGTATAATACTGACACTTTACACTATTCCTTTTGACAGAAAGTTCCCAAATAATCATTAGTAATTAATTAATTTTAATAAAGGAACAGAAATGCAGCCCATCTACATTCTGTTACCTCTAAAGGATAAACTTCTCTGCTCACCACTTATATATAATTTTGTAGAATATAACTATAATAATAATGGCATGATGGGAAACTCAACATATTCCACCAGCAATTTCATATGCAAGATCTTTGGCATAATTTATCATGATTGTACTTCCAATGAGGAGATTCTATAAAGAAGTGTTCAAAGGGAACTTCAGAATATTGTGAGAAGTGTACAGGATTTGTCGTGTTAGACTTATTTATGTCGTATTAAATAGCATCATCCCAAGATGGAGATGAGATGGAGAGAAGGAGATGTATAGTACTCAAAAAGGATTTTCAAAATATTTAAAGAAATCACAGAAGCTGACTGAAATCATGGGGAAACATTTGCTGTTTTGCCTCTTTACTATACAGGTTCATTTTAAGGCCAAGTGGAATGTGATGATAATATCATGAACCATTTTAAAGATCTACTAATATCTATAAGCAGGACGAATATCTTATCTGTAAGCAGCATCTGCTAACAAGAAACACTCTTATTGGAGTACAATAAAGGGGCTATCCATAAACTTTGTCACGCTAATTTTCATTATTTTTGACCTCCCCTCCCTCCCTTGTTGCACTTTGTTACAATCTTGTGAAACCCCTCCCAAATATTACGTCACAATATCTGGCACCCCCTTAATTTGCATTAAAAACTAAAGTGTTTTTACTATAAGTATTTATAAGATTCAGTTCAGACCACCTACTAATCACTTCAACGATTAAATCGTTTTATCAGTCATAGAATTGGTAGAGAACCTTATCCTTTAACTTTGCGTTTTGATATGTATTCCTCATATTCAAGCAAATTTTCGTTTGAGCTTTTAAGTTTAGATAATCGCTTAGTTGGTATTTTTTATTTCAAAAAATGCTCTTAAGTGAAATGTAATGTGATGTAATGTGATATTATCTGACCCCTTCCCCCTTCCTCATCACACTTTGTCACACTAAGCAAATCACCACCGCCCTTCCCAACTTGCTTACATAGTTTATGGACAGCCCCAAATGAGTTTGACCAGATATGGAAGTATCAGTATGGTGACATAAGTGAGAAGTAAATATGGTTTTTTTTTTGTTTGTTTGTTTTTTTAAAAAAATAGCTTAAGAAGCATTCAGTTCATCTTAAAAGAGTTTTTTTGTCTTGGCATCCTTGTATACTTTACACTATCATCTTTACTGTTCATGTGAATGTATTTGCTTTCCCTGTCTTCCATTTTACTTGCCGGTCTTAATGGCAAAATTTGTAGCTGAGTTTGTCACGATGACATTGTAAGTGGTGGCTCATATCCTGCTTGCAATATGAATTTCCGCCAGTTTTGCTTTCACTTTAACTATTTCCAAGTTTCAAATTAAAAGTAACTGAATAGTTAATATAGTTTTAGAATATTCGTTAATGAAAAATGAAATTAATTATAATAAATTAATGAACTTAATGCTTTATTTCAAACTGTTTCTTTTCAGTGTTGGGAGAAAGGCATTCCTCTATGTAAAGAGTTGGCAGAATTATATGAAAAAAAATTGTTTGACTATAGTAAATTAAGCTACATTTTGGTGAGTAGTTTTTACCTTAAACTAGAGACCAGTTGTAAAATCAGACACATTAACTGTCTTCTTGAATTTATTTTCCTTCTGTTTATAATACTGTAAATTATTAATATTATTCCCTAGTTTTATTAGTTTAGTATTTCTTTCTTTTGAATTAAAATTATAATATTTAAAAAATTAACTGAATTTTTTTTTTTTTTATTTCAGAAAACACAAGCAAAGTTTTTTGATAACATTTTAACCCAGCTTCGGCCAGAACCTGAGTATTTCAGAGTGGGATTTTATGGTATGAGTTTTCCACTGTTTGTCAGGGTAAGTTTTTAAACAAAGCAATTCCAAATTTAGAAAAGTAATTTATAATAAATTTCTTACAAAAATAAACCTTTTTTTTTTTTTTGTTACAAATGTATTTCTGTTTATTTATTTATTTGTTTGTTTATTTAGAACAAAGTGTTCATTTATCGTGGTTTGGAATATGAGAGAATTGGTGCATTTACACAGCGGCTTCAAACAGAGTTTCCTACTGCTCAAATTTTAATGAAGAACACTCCACCCGATGATAGTATTATGAATTCAGATGGCCAATGTATCCTTTCATAAATTTCAGCGAACTTATAATTTTGCAAACCAGTTTTTCATCTTAAGTTGCAAAAATTCAGAAACATTCAAATTGGATAAATTTTGTTTAAAATATTATTTTAATTTTTTGTACTAAGTTTTAGTCTTCTGATCAAGATCAGAAGACTTATAATCCCACTTTGTCTGTCCTGTGGACAAGTATCATTAAAATCTCATTAAATTATCATTAAGCGCAGCAATCGCAACAATTGCATCTTTTGCATTAGCAACAATCACATTTATTGTGATTGTTGTAGAGCTGCATTATAAATGTGATTGTCAAAAGGCTCAATTGTTGCATTTATTGGAAATAAACACAAGGAAATTAAAGCAATAGCAATGATCAGAAGACGTTGCAAAGCATTGCGATTGGTTTACTAATCGCTTTCCCAACCTTGTTTAAGCCTTGTATTAATCCTGGTAAGCATGTTTTGTTTAAAAGCTCTTAGCATTGTTTGTTTCTTTTTTTGCATAAGTTCTTCACATTAAAAACACACACACAATAAAAAAGAATAAAAATGTAGCTTGTTCATCCTTCTATAGAAGAAGATACTTGAGGTTCTTGGACATATTATGTCGATACTGTTGTTTAGGTAAAAAAATATTTACTCTGTAAAAGTTTACAGCTGAATTTAGCATTACTAACTTATATTGATAAGATACAATTGATTATGGATTGGACTTCAGCATGTTAAAGAAAATGAAGGCTAATGACATAGAAGGGAAGCTTAGTAGGTAAATTTAGAGCCTCAAAGTATAGCTTAGCATCTAAAAACTTTAAAACCTATGGAACAGCAATAATTGAATTTGGCAGCTGGAAATGTCCTTACCAAAAGTAAATATATGATGAACTCAGGCAGTAAAACCAAATCAAATGCTAACATAGCATGAATTATCCCTAAGGATTTGAATGCTGCCTATTTTCCTGATTGTTAATTAAAACCATGAGAAATTGTGCTGAATCCTGGAAGAATAAGAATAATCATATGGGTGACCAAAGAAACAAAGAGGTACAGTAGAACCCTTCTCGTCCGCCCTCGGCTGATCCGCCACTCCGATTGATCCTACCATGCTCGAGCCGGCCAAACTTGTCCCCGACTTGTCGGTGACTCACTACCCGTCACGCCATTGTGTTGTTTACTTGCATATACAGTGACGGTAGATGGTGAAAACGCTCTTAAGAATCGCAAAACATTGAAAAAGCCTAAACTTTAACTGCTTGACAACGCAGTAAATCCGTATTTTTCTGTACTTTCTGATAATCTGACCTTTTTTGCATTCAGACCATACCCCCAGTTACAAAGGTGACGGATTAGAGGGGTTCTACTGTATTAACTATAAAATAGGGTCTTCTTCTCCTGTGGGTTTGAAGAAACTTGTGTAAAAGTTAAAAAAGTTGGTAAAATTTTTTGAGATTGTTCCAAGTGCCCCAATGATGATGGGGATCACTGTCATGTGTTTCATCCAAAGCCATGTTGTTTCAATTGCCAAATCCCTGTATTTTATAATTTTTTCCTGTTCTTTATCTAAAATTCTTGCATCTCCAGGGATTGCAATATCAATTATGAAAATATTTCTATTTGTTAACACTGTTATATCTGGCTTATTATGATCCAGGTGTCTGTCAGTTTGAATTCTAAAATCTCACAAGATTTTGACGTCCTCATTTTCTAAAACTTTTTCAACTTGATGTTCCCATTAATATTTAGATGCTGGCAAGTCATATTTTTTGCATAATGCCCAGTGTATTAATCTGGCGACCCTATCATGTCTGCTTTTATAGTCCATTTGTGCGATTTCGCTGCATTCACAGATTAAATGCGAAACAGTTTCAAGTTTTTCTTGGCATAGTCGGCAGTTTGGGTTATCACTGGTTTTCTGGATTTTTGCTTTCATTAAATTTGTCTATAATGCTTGTTCTTGTGCAGCAAAAATTAATCCTTCAGTTTCTTTCTTGATAGTACCCGACTTTAACCATTCCCAAGTTAAATCGTTGTCATTTTTGCCTTCAATATTTCTCAGATATTGTCCATGCAAGGGCTTGTTTTTCCAACTATTTAATTTTATTTCAAACTGCTGTGCTTTATAAACTGTTATTATTATTATTATTATTATTATCATTATTATATATTTAGGAAAATTTTTAGGATCAAATCAATAGTCTATATACATGTGTGTGTGTTTCATTTTTCTTAATTGACATAACAGATATTCAAATCTGTAACGTCAGGCCAATTCCAGAAATCCATCCTGAATTTGAAGGACATGATCTACCTGAAAAGATTCGCAGCTTCTATTTAGTCAATGATGTTCGCACTTTTCAGTTTGATCGTCCTGTTCACAAGGGACCCATAGATAAAGAAAATGAATTTAAGGTAATTCACATTTTTATTCTTTTATACAAAGAAACATTATGCAAATTTAAACGTTTTATCCTTATTGCCATTCAATTAAACTTCTCAATTAATTCTTCCTTTCTACTTAGTTATTTAGTAGGTAATTCATTGATGCTTTTCAGTAATTCATGGATAAAAATATTTCAGGGTCTCTGGATCGAAAGAACAACTTTAGTTATTGGAAGTCCTTTGCCTGGAATTTTGCGATGGTTTGAAGTCCTCGAACGTCGATTAGAGGAATTGAGCCCAATTGAATATGCCTGTGAAACCATGGCCAATATGAATCAAGAACTCCGGCAGCTCATTGCCCAGTATTCTGCCGATCCAAAAAGGAACATTAATCCACTGAGTATGAGGTTGCAAGGCATCATTGATGCTGCTGTTATGGGTGGAATATCAAAGTACCAGGAGGCATTTTTTGGGCCTGAATTTGCAATGCAACATCCTGAGCATATCAACAAAATTGATTATTTGAAAAATCTCATTTTGGAGCAGGTAAGGTATATTTGAAATCTTCCTAAATTTAAAAAAACCCTCACCAACTTTAAAAAGTCAGGGAAAATATCAAGAATTGTTGAAGTAATAATAAAAAAAAAGTTGATGTTATCAGATGTTCTTCTATAAATATTTTAGGAAAGCTATGAGGTCATAAGCAATATTATTCATCGTATTGTCTCTAGAATCCATTTGGTTGTATAGTTCTATGATAGCTTAAAAAGGATCAAAATGCTCTGTGCTAGCACAAAATAAGTTTACCCCCCCTCCAAAAATGGGTAAACTGTTGATTTAAGTTATTCTGTTTAAGTTTGTTTTTTACTACTGGAAAATGGAAATGAAATTTTTATATGGTTCAAAACTTGAGTATAGATAGTTTTGCTTAGATGATTAATAAGAGAACTTGGCTTAAATAATTCTGATTATTACTATTATTTTTGTAATATAAAAGATATTTTTTAATTTTTCAATAGGTTCAAATTTTGGAAGGTGGGCTTTCATTGCATGGAAGGCTTGCTCCCTACAGTGTTCAGCCCCTCCAAAAGCGGCTGGTGGAATGTTTCCAGACGATGAAACAAAGCATTAAGGAATCTGTAAGTTCATACATTCTCAAAATCATTTTGGTTTTCATTTGACCCACTTTTTGATGTTACTATTATAAATTCCAAAAGAATAATTAATGAATTAATTACTACATTGTCGAGTTAAGAAAAAATTAAAAATCATATTTAATTTTCAATTGAATGCCGTCTTCAGTTTTTTATGCAAACCTCTAGCTAGAAGTGGCCAAACAATAACTGTGCTGTTATTTTAAATGGCAGGAAGCAATAAAGAGAGACATAATGATATACTTGCGAACGTGACAGTAGATGTGGTTGTAATCCTTTGTTATCTGAATAATAGAGTTTTCATCAAAACTTAAAAACATCCTTTAATTTAGAAAAAAATATGCAGAAGAAGCACCTTATTCCAATTATGAAGCCAACATCGTAAGGTTGGCAATTCACAATTCAGCCATACATGTCTTAAGACTTCCCTGCTGTAACATTTGAAGCACATCTCTTTATCATGAGTTGTGAATTTTTTTCTGATTAATTCAGACATCTAATTAACTGGTTTTTATTCCAGACATAATGCATTCGTATAATAAGAAAATCTTCTTTTGCGTTTATGTTATTCTTCCACAATTTGAATATTGTTGTCTCTTTTATCATTTTTTTTTTTTTTTTACCATGTCATTTTGCTTGCTTCATTTAGTCATCAAACTTATACTAATTTTCTTTAGCAGTGGTTTGTATAAGCAGAAGCTTAGCAAGCTGTGGATGGATAGTGTAGTTGCATAGGCACTGGATTGCGGGCAAGTGAAGTCAGATTCAGTCCCCGATGGAGTTGGGACTTTTTTCAGGATATTTCTTCTACGGATCGGCCCTAGGATTTATCCAGTCCTCTGCAAAATGAGAGTCAAGCTTGGTCTGACCACCCACTCTGCTCCCAAATGATCATACAGAAGTCCCGAGCCTATATCTTTGGCCATCCTTGAGTCAACGAAGGCTCCAAGGAGAAAAATTTATACCTACATTTCTGTAGATTTTTGGCATATAGATTTCTGATCTTAAAATTTGAAGATGCCCTGAGATGCAGTTAATGTTAAGACATCTTTAGAATGCTAGTGAATTTATAGTTACATCGGAATTTTATTTATTCGTTTTCTAGAAAATGCTTTTCAGTTTCAAAATTATAATTACCCAATGCTGAATTTCAGTTAATTTATTCTCTGACTTGGTAATAGCTAAATTATAAAATATTTTGTATGTTTGCTTAAGAATAACTTTCTTTTTCATTTAGGGCTCTCCTAATATGGCTCGATTAGTAACATTAAGGAAATCAGAACAGGATTCACCAGATCCAAAAAAGTCTGCTAGTATAGTAAAGTGAGTTTTCTTTAACTTTCAACTATTAATGCTGTTATTGTATTTTGACCTTTAAAAGCATGAATTTCCAATTTTATTAGAGTATTTTTTTAGGTCGTGAACAGGATTAGAAATATTAAAAAAATATTTTAATATTTTACATTACATAAAAAAAAAAAAGAAAAAAACTATGACAGATGAATAAAATTCTAATTTTTGTTGCAGCCAGTTACAATTTTGGTTACTTTACATGGTCTGAAAAACTTGTCATTTGCCAGTTGCAGCTTGGGGAAAATGCCGACGCTTTACACGTGCGATCGGCAAATCACATTTTGCTCTTGTTTAGATTATGATTAAAGCTGCCAGTCTCTGAAGTGACAAGCAAGTTGATTTTGCAGCTTATTTTGCTAATAATTCTCTACTCATTTCAAGCAGTTTTAAATAAAAACGAAAAAAAGATCCCGGAGAAAGAGAATATGGTGAATGAAGGTGTGGATTGGAACCACGAGCAAAACATATCCAGATTTCAGCATTAAGTTAACACTATCATAGTTTTTAAATATTTTTTTCTTGCTGCCAAGGGCGCTGGTGTCGACTTGCCTGAATTTAGAGCTTGTTGTATTTAGAGCAAGTGGCATGTTTTTTCAGGCAAATGAGAGATTTTTGAGCCACTTGGCGGTGTCAGGCAAGTTTTCAAGAGCGTGTAAAGCAGCCATTAAGGTTGCCACCAGTCCATGTTTACCATCAAAGTTGTATGTCCCTTTTCATGACTCGACTATCCCATATATATATTTGTATATATGTAAGAAGGAATGAAAATGGTCAGAAATAATGAAATTTTGAATTTTTAAATCCTAAATTTTATTTTCATAATTTAAATCCATTAAAATAACTTATTATCATCTTCATTTTCAAACACAATTGTCTTTACTAATAAAAAAAAACCTGCCTGTAAAATAAATTTGAAAATTTTAAAGACAGACAAAGGATTGGACTTCCTTTACAACTTGTTACATGGGATGAGAGTGTCTTAAGAAAACTGGTAAAAAAATAAACAGCTGAAAAGCATCAGCAAATTTCAGCATTTTGATTTGGGGAG
Source organism: Thereuonema tuberculata (assembly GCA_023159025.1). Lineage (NCBI taxonomy): Eukaryota > Metazoa > Arthropoda > Chilopoda > Scutigeromorpha > Scutigeridae > Thereuonema > Thereuonema tuberculata. Next base: position 21,898,681 of record JAFIDM010003189.1, on the reverse strand, counting down.
GAAGGGGTCAAAAGTGAATAATGCTTATCGACTTATATTTAGATTTTTTTTCCCCTCCCTCAAAATATTGGGGAGGGGGGGTAACTGGAAACAATTCAAGATAACCAAATATATAATCATCTATTGTTAACCCCTAATACACAAGGTACATTACTCATATTCCTTTTAAATAATTATTTTACCCATACAGTACATGAAAAATGAAAATTCATTATACTTCAAATTAATTACTTTCTCTAAAAGCCTTTTTACTATAAAGATAGCTTGAGTTACACAGATACCATTTTTATTGTAAATAAAAATATTATTCCTAACTCCATCTTTCCAGGCACTTTTTCCAATTCACCTATTTTGTTATGACTTTTCTCAACTATAATGAGAGTGACGGGCGATATTTGCCTATATTAGTACTTTTTCACATAAGATAATTAATACCATATTACAGTTAAATCCACCTTTAATAAATATTACAAATTTATATTCATATGTGTCCCCACATTGTAATCCACCTCAACCCTAGATATTTACTGCACCTTGACTTGACATAAATAAAAATTTATTATTGAAAAATTTCTCATTAAATAATCTGACGACAGTGGTATACAAGCTGATCTTCAAATCTAGATTAAATTTACTAAAATTTCTCCTTTCGTATTTTATAAGTTTCTAATTCAAAAAACGTGTTCCTATTTCTACAAAATCCATTTTTCAGTCCGGCTTATATGTACTTGTACGTACGGCATTAAAAACTACAAATGTTAAAAGCTAGGAAACTTAAAACCATATCTTTTAAGTGAAGGATCACTTTCTGAACTTTGTTCTTCCTTTCAGTACACCACTGCCACCCATTCCTACTGAGAAAAAGCCAATCCCACTTGAGCCAGGAAGTAACAGATCATCATCTTCAGGAAGCAGCGTTTACGGCCAGTTTATCCCTGAAGACCCACCTTCTGATGAAGATATATACAGCAAGCCAGCAGTAAGGGTTATTGTCACTTTTGGTGTTTTTTTTGCTAGTTATAGTTTGAATACTTTTATTTCTTTTCTTTTTTGTATATTTTTGCTTTGCTTACGCCATTATTTCTTTTGACATTTTAAGATCATCTTTCCCATATCCTGTCCTTATTTCCTGGCAGATCCACTCTCAAGCTTTTAAAGGAGCAGTTTAAAAAAGAAACCAAGTAGTACTGAAACGCTGAATTCTGTAATAATTACCTATTCCAGGTTTTCAGTTTTCAGAATATATTTTATTTTTCTTCTTGGAAATATTTTGAGTAGATACACTATATATTTTTAGTTAGGATTCTAATTGATACTGTTTTATTTTATTTTTTCAATGCATTTGGTAAATGCTGCTAAAACATCAATAGTAGCGCATAGATTTCAGGATATCATGAACGGAAACAAAGTTCCAAAATGAAGCCGTATCCTCTTGCTTTGTAATGGCTAGCTTATTTGATCCTTTGCCATTAATAAGTATTTGAGAAAGTAGATATCTTTGTTTTTTTGTAAATATTGTTTAGATTCGGCACTTGGTACACCTTTTTTTATTATTATTCCTATTGGTTCTTTTGATTGGCACAATCTTTCATTCTCACAGCCTATTGAAATGCCATTTCACATAGTTTTGTGTGTTATCAATTACATATTATTTTTTGAAAATTGTCACAGTGAAAGCAAATATAGTTGTACACAGATACACATATACTGTATTTCCAAAATGGAAATTAATGTAATTAACATAGTTAAATTACTTTAAATTTCTCTCCTTTGAAGCAAAATTAGTATCATACAATAAGAAATGGTAATTGTTTCTCTATTTTTTTTATTATTTTTTTTTTAGCACCTCCATAAAATATTATTATTACTATTATTATTTTTATGATTAAAGATACTACAAGTTTAATCATAACAAACTTATTTAAACTTAACATATTGTACTGTATTTTTATGATCAAAGATACTATAATCATAACAAACTTATTTAAACTTAACATATTGTACTGAGGCTAGAATTCATAAGATTTAAGTTACTAATATTGAGACGTATAGATTAAAATTACATTGAGAAAGACTAAAAGCTAGCTATATAGATATATATTTAGACCTCTACTAGTTACAATTTGTCTGTGTACATTGCATGTTAGAATTTGATGTGTTATGGCACAAGTGAATTAGTGACAGTGAAGTCGATGTTTAATTTCTGTTCTTATTTTGTAACAAAAACAATCCCAATGAACAATTTCTTTCATTCATTCTTCCATTTTTCAAAAACAAAAATAAAGCACATTAAAATTACATTTTGTCTATATATATTTTAAGTGTTTTATACTTAAGTATGAAATAGTTATATTTAAATTTTTGAATCAAATGTTAATTAAATATAAAACACTTAAAAATCCAGCATTGAAATTTCTATTACTATCTTGAACTCTTTGTCCTTCTTTGTTTTATTTCTTTTGTCTTCACAAAATAAAATAGGATATTTTATTTTTTTAAGTGATCTTTGTTTAAAAATTGAGCGTACTTCTGCAGTACAGGGTGTTCAAAAGTCTCCATACATAAAGAAATGGTCTGTTAGAATGGCCTTCGAGGTCTCCAGACCAAAGCCTGCTTAAACACCATTTTATCAAATAAAGATTAAAAAAAAAAAAGCTTATGTGCATAATACCGTAATGTGTTTGCCAAGTGTGGGAGACAGACATGTATATGTGTTATGAAATTTAATGTTACCAACATAAAGCACGTTTTGTAAAAAGATGGCATTTTCGTATGTATAGAGATTTTTGAATCACTCTGTGTAATAATTATACATAAAAATTAGCAAGGTAATCACCAGAAATTGCTGTATGCTGTTTAACAGCCAGAAACCTGTTAATCGCTAAACACTGAAATAAATCAACTTGAACAATAAGTGGATAATTAAATTATGTACTTAGTGATTGCGTATGTTTCAAAGATTTTTGGAAAAAAATTGCTTGCATAGAGAATTAACTTGACTAAGCTGTAGCATGTCACTGAGTTACAATAAGCATAAAATGAAGGAATAATGAATTAAGTTTACTCTCAGAAATCTAAATGCCTTCAATTGTAGAAAAGAACAGGGAAATACTGATAAATGTTGAAATAAAAGTTTCTTAGAAAAGAGAAATGCTTATTATTAAAAAATTTGAAAAGTAATTACCACACTAGTTAATATCATAATAAAACAAATAATAATATAATTTTGACTCGAAATGTTTTTTTGTTTTTTGTTTATTAACCTTGCTTATTTGTCAAATAGTATCCACTCACTAGTTAGATAGGTGATTGCTAAGGAGGCTTCTTCCATCTTCATATAAGCTCAACGGAATGATCTGAAAATTATGAGTCTTTTTTTATGTTTTTGTTTTTTTCCTTCTAAGAAAAACTTTCATAGAAACTCAAGTGATCGAGTGATTCTAAGATTTAAGAAAAATAAAAACATCAAAATGTGGATATCAAATCCTTGGGTAGCTAAATGTTCATCATAAAAGGCATTTGACCACAAAGAGAGAAAAAAATAATAATAACAACAAATAAATTTTATAAAAAATTTAGAAAAGGAATCGCTTCATAAGAAAACTTTTATTAATTATGGGCACTTGGTTGATTAGTTTAGGAGAACACTGTAGCACTTCCCTGCCCACATATGAAAATAAAGAAGCATGGGTTGCATGTAAGACAATTTAAGTTCTAGAATTTCATCCTAATTTGTTACATTTTATGAAGACAAGAAGAAATCAAACAGGCTTTAGTGAGTCCTAGATGAGTGCTAGAATTTTCTTTTCTCTGCAACAGCATTTTTTAATTTGCATGCTTGATTACTTTACATCATAATGCTTTTTTGATTTATTTAATTTTTACCTAATAGATTAGTCTTATCATCTAGTTATAGCAACAATAGAATTAATTTAGTCTACTAAGTATTTTCTGTAGTTTTGCACTAAGCATTTATTATTATTAATATTAACATTTAAAATTTTGCTTGCAATAAAAACATTATCGCATTTTTTATTTTTAGCATGAGATTTCTTATAACACAGCATGATTTTTGTTTCTGACCTGTCAAAATTGCTGTAATTTCAAAGATGCCAATATATTTAATAGTTTTTAAATATGCATTTTATGAATTCTAAAGGGATTTTGCTTTTTCCTTCAGTTTGACTGTTAATAAATCTGTTTTTAAATTTAGCGACTTGTTACAGATCAGGTGCAGAAAATTTCCACTTTCTGACACTTAAGGAATCTATAAGAATTAGTTGGTTTCTTCAGTCATTGATTTAATGAATGGAAAATGATTAATCGCAGACGTCTTTGAATGGAATTCTGAATTTTCTTTCACTTGAGCACTGTAGCACAAATTGGCATCTCTGTGATTACTACCCATAGAGATTTAGCAGTTTTGATTTGCATGTGTCAGAATTCAATTTGTTTGCACTTTAATCTCTTGCTTGTCTTGTCATCAGGATTGGTTTGAACGAAACTGCCTACCTCCTCCACTGGCCCCGCTGCGGGGAGTACCCCCCCAGGCGCCCCCCGTGCCCACAAGGCCACGGTCTGCCATTCTCCCAGGGAGTGGGGATGTGAAGGTAGCTTTGGTCTTAATCATTGTTGTGGAAGTTTTAGGTTATCTACCCAGTAATATTTTTTTTCTAACTAATAATATTACTAATAAAATAATATTATTTCCTACTCAGTACTAACAAGTACTATTCTATTTATTTATTTATTTATTTATTTATTTATTTATTTATTTATTTATGTTTATTAATTTAAACTTTATTTCAAGCTATATAAATAAAAAAGTAAAAAAAAAAAATAATAATAATTCTTGTACAAGCTTTTTAATAATATTTTTAGTTTTTTTTAACATTGTAAAATAAAGAAGAAAAAGAAGAGAGATGTGGAAGTCTTTTTTAATATATATATATATATATATTATTTTATTTCTATGACAACCCTGGGATCTCACTCAACAATATGGTTTGAATGAACAAAGTTACCAATAATGGCATCATTCAAGTTTTCATATATCAATTATTCATTGCTGTCTAAGACCATTTTTGTTTTTTGTTCTTTTAATTATATTTGTTATTGTCATTTCCCTTGGACTGTTTTCCAATAAATGATAATGTTATAGAATTATTTGTTCTTCTGAAATTAAGGTTTTTCTTTCTGTTTTTGGGGGGAATTTAGAAATGATTCCTTATAGGTCTGGAGTTTGTAGTGTGCGTTGCTGTTTTTTAATAATAACGTAAATCTCAGACCAGTTATTTCATCTTACCTTCTCTTCCACAAACTGGACTGTCTCTTGTTAATCTTAAAAAAGAATATTCGCCAGTTGTCTCTTTATCATTTGTCCTAATATCTTCTCTGTTCAAGTATCTTGTCTCTATCTTTAAGTTGATAGTTCTTTCAGTTTTATTATCTCCTAGTATTTGGCAGCATTTGTTTAACTATATCTTACATCCATTTACCTTTTTTCGTATGAGTAAGTTACCAACAGCAAGAAAAGCATCCATGTTTAACTTCAAAGAACTGCAGATCCTAACTTCCACCTATATTTGAATTGAAGTAAATATCTTGCCTTAATCTTTTGCAGTATTTCTGTTTCTACACTCGCGAGCAAAAGTATGGAATCACTTACTTGAAATTGGCTCCGCGCGATCTTGAGTACGAAATAATTAGTTAATAATAATAAAAATGGCACCATTTTAAAGGTTAAACTGTTAACTTTAAATTGATACCGATTTCATTTGAATCACACCAGTATTTAAGGAGCTATCCCGGATTAAGTGAAGGAGTAAGGAAAAAGATATGTTTCAATTGGTTGATGCGCCGCGAGTTGCGGCGTATTGACACCCTATAAAAGCATGTGTTATCGGATTTTGTTTATCAGTCGGCTTTCACATGTTGACCCGTACACATCTCCGCTACTTTTGACCCTTGACCTTGGACGAAAATGGATACTACACCTACTGAAGCAGCACAAATCGTCGCCCTATTGCAAGAAGGGCTCAGCCAGCGGGCTGTCGCACGTCGGCTCCACAAAAGCCAGTCCTGTGTTTCGAAAGTTTATAAACACTTTCGGGAGACTGGTGGCTTTGTCCCGAGACCAAGATCTGGACGGCACCGGTGCACATCGGAGAGGGATGACCGTTTTATCGTGTCAACCTCTCTTCGAAATCGTCATTTGACTGGTGTCGACGTCCAGCAGGAGCTCAGAAATGTTCGTGGGGTAGCTGCCAGCGAGTGGACAGTTCGTCGAAGACTCAAGCAAGCGAATTTGACTCCAACAAGGCCTGCCACAGGCCTGAAACTGATGGCAGATCACCGATAAGCACGCCTTCAATTTGCTCGCACCCATCTTGATTGGGAAGTCGAGCAATGGAGGCGAATCCTGTTCTCCGACGAGTACAGAATGTGTTTGCACGGCAGCGACCGAAGAGGTCGGGTCTACAAGCGGCCTGGGGAGCGATTTGCACAGTGCTGTTTCGCCGAGACGGTGGCTTATGGGGGTGGTTCTTGTATGATGTGGGCCGGTATTTCTTTCGACGGTAAAATGGAGCTTGTTTTCGTGCCTGGCGGGGGACGAGGAGGCGGTCTAACTTCAGACCACTACATTTCCGATATTCTGCTGGAACATGTCGTTCCCTATACGGGATATATCGGTGATGACTTCCTCCTTATGCACGATAATGCTCGTTGTCACACTTCCCGTGCCACAACTGAATACCTCAAAGAAGTCGGTATCGCCACATTGGACTGGCCAGCGCTCAGCCCGGACTTGAATCCCATTGAGCACGTGTGGGATGAACTGAAGAGGAGGGTTCGTTCCAGAATTCCTGCTCCTTCAAGTGGGAATGAGCTGAAATTGGCTTTGATAGAGGAGTGGGAAGGTATTCCGCAAGAATCGATTCAGAAGCTGATTACGTCAATGAAGACTCGTCTTCGAGCAGTTATTAGGGCTAGGGGAGCGAACACAAAATTTTGAAACTTAATTTTAAGGCCAAATAATTTTTTTTTAAATTAATTTTTGTTGTTTTCTTCATTCATTATTTTTCCATATTTCCTTGTTTTCCTAACTCCTTCACTTAATCCGGGATAGCTCCTTAAATACTGGTGTGATTCAAATGAATTCGGTATCAATTTAAAGTTAACAGTTTAACCTTTAAAATGGTGCCATTTTTATTATTATTAACTAATTATTTCGTACTCAAGATCGCGCGGAGCCAATTTCAAGTAAGTGATTCCATACTTTTGCTCGCGAGTGTAGACTTACGAACAATGATCGAAGGCTTTCTATTCTTATTTTTTCCTATACAAAAACTTCCTGACCAAAAAAAAAAAATCCTTTATTTTATATTTTCCATATTTTATTATTAATGTTTGAGATTCATATTATCAGCAAACATTGTCAATCAAGTCATTCTTGTTCACTTTTAGATAATGTAATAGTTGTAACAACTGTAGTTGTTCATTATGAATATGCAAATGATATTCATTCACAAACTTAGGTTCTTTTGACAGTTTTTCAAAAAAAATTTTCACTTAGATTTGCTTCACATGAATTCACTGTTAAAGGTTATCTTGCTCTAAAGAGTAAAAATACCATAGATTTTTTTATCTGATTGGCTAATATCAACTTTTAAATTTTTTTCTCAATGAACTTTTGCCAAATTCGAAGACTTGAGCAATATCCAATAATTGATAGATCATTTTCTAAACTCCAGCTAGTAAGACTATCTTTTTTTTTTCTTCATGCTTGTCAGTTTTACCTATTCTGACATTATAGATTGATTTATTTCTTTGTGTACATTGGTCACAATGTATGTCACAAGAAACGGCATCAGGACCTTCTTATTGTACTATCAGTCCAAAATCTGACTTTGTACCTTGTATGACTGTTTTATGCAATTGTCTAGTTGCTGATACTGCTTGTTAAAGCATTTTGCAGTGAGGGAATTCTTTAATTTGACTTGAGAATTCGTAACTGTGTTTTATTTAAGAGTGTTGGTTCTTCACTATTCTTTCCGATGACTGCCATGTTTTTGAAAAAAATTCCTGTTGCTGATCAATTAAATGCATTTTTACGAAGTGGTCTTTTCTTTTTAAGTCTTAAGTTACATTTTTTTATCTGCAGTATTTTTTCTATGGGATTTTTCATTTTCTTTATTATTACCTTTGCTTTTACTTGATGGCTGGGTTAACTTTTAATGCACCCATCAAGAAGGTGTGTATGAAACTGAACAGAGCAATTATTTAAGAATATATTTATGTTCAGCTATTCTTTTTTAGTACATATATTAGTTAAAAAAGCATATATTCTGAAAATTTTACTTGAGTGATATTCTATTCCCCATCCCAAAAGACCACATTTGGCTCTAGTTTTTTTTTCTAGCACATTTCAATAATAAGAATTTTCCAGTAACACTTACTTTCTTGCATCAAAGTAGAATTGAATTTTTTTTTTTTTAATTGAGCTTTCAGGCTTTTTAGGCAAAATTTTTTGAATCGGGCAAAACCTAATTTTCAAAAACTGTATTCAATTTTACTTTGGAATAATGAAGATGTTTGAAACTTCTGATTCTTGAAGAAATAGTGCAATTTCTCAAGCAATTTATTTCAAAATGTAGAGTTTGTAAAGTTTGTTGGCTTTTCTGTATCAAAATCAGGGCACATGATTTTTTAATACACTTGTGTCGCTCCATATCATGCTTGTTGATTACATTTATGATTTACTTATTTCATGTTCTTTGATGAAGAAAAGCCAAAAATTTTTTTTTAAAAACCTGCATAGTAGTGAATTGCGATACAGTTTTAGAGTTCACTGATTATTTAAAATCAGTAATGAGACTTAGGCAGTTGGATCCTTCTGAGAAAAATTCAAAAAAGAAGCAAATCATTATGTCTTGAAATTATTTTTTTTAATTAATATTTGTTAACTAATAGCTTAGATCTTTAATTATTGCATGTTCATTATGATTCATGCATCGTATACTTCCCCAAAGCAGAACATCGAGCAACGGCGCATCATTGTCGCAGAGCGAAAATACGGCTGCAGAAAGATATCGTATAGAAAGAACGTTTTTTGCAGGGCATAAACGAAAATTTCGTCGAAAACGTCAGCACCCACAGAAAGTTTTTCGACTGAGCATCAACTGTTGCAGAAAGATAAAAAACATTCTGCCTTGGGGATGTACTTATTATTTATTTTATCGTAGTTTACATTATATTTTTTTTCTATTTATGGCATTTAAAGGAGATAAATTTATGTTTTATTTCATATACTTACATTTTCAATAATGTAATTAATTAATAAGTATTTATTTTTTCCTACACAATTTTAAACTACAAAATTTTCTGCATTTGATTCTGAGCCGAGAGGCATTTTCTGAGTTTATGAAACAAAAGTTTAGAGCAGATTTGATATTGATTAAATTGAATGAATTTAAACTTTTTCCATTATTTTTTTTAGTTCAAAAATTGGGTTTTGATCTCTGCGTGAGGCAATTATGTACAAACTCTTCTGGAAAGAAATAGCCTCAACGACATAGCTTAAATAGTTGAATTTGGCTATCCAGTTACGGGTTTGGATGGAACGCATTAAAACTGTGAAAGCAGAAAATTTTTAATCTTTGGGAGTGTTTTGTTTTAGCATTCATCATTTATCACGTAATGGAGTCGTCTTTGATAGTTTGAGAAGCACTGCATTCCTGTTGTCACGAAGAAGAGAAGGAGATCAGTTGTATAAATACTTCCATTGATTTTGGATGAAGAGGCGCTAAAAACAAATTCCTGCAACATTTGCAGCTCAAACCTAGACTCTGCAGAGTTTTTTGTCAGACTTTATTAGCCACTTCTGTCAATTTGTTTACCTTTATTATCCAGTATCGGATTACAAAACAATTACACTACAACCTCGTTATCCGGCCCTCGTTGATCCGGATCAGATTTGTAGATTTTTTTTTTATTTAATGTTCACATAGATAATAATTTTAACTATGATAATAAGAACATAACTATAAGCATGCCAAACATTCGCTTTTTATTTTGATTAAATGTACAGTTCCTGCGTAGATTATACAATAAATTATGGTAATAAAATGCTTTTTGTCGAGTTTAAGAAAGCTTACTAGAGTGAAGCTACAAAAGATAGTTTTTTATCATAATAAACGGTAAGTCTGTTTATTTAAGGATTTGTTTTGCTTATTACCCATATTACCCGGATTTTCGATTTTCTGGTATTGCCTTTGGTCCCAGTTAGTCAGGATAAACGAGGTTGTAGTGTACAAAGTAATTCAGTGTAAGGAAGGGGAAAAAATTACTCACAGATATACCTTGAGTAAAAAAAAAAAATTCAGAGAATCAGTTATTAGTTGAAATTTTAAGAAATTTAGCAAAATGAGCAAAATTTGCCTGAAAACCATGAAATGCATAAAAGGGAAAATAAATCTTCAGAAATTTGAATAAAATAATTTTGACTTATCAACTAATGCCGAAGTCACAGGAGGAAAGATAAAAGTACAACCAAAATTCGAAGGAAAATTTTGAATTGTATTGAAGAAGATCCTAAATGCTAATATCTGGGATCAGAGAAATGCTTGAAATAAAAGTTTTGTCATTTTAATAAGAACTGTTATTTCAAATTTTAACTTCTTTTTTTTTTTTTTTTACTAATATACATATATATTTTAATGAAATTCCTCAAAATTCTGTGATAAATTAATTTATCTTTACTAGATAATTATGAAAGGGTTAGATTATGAAAAGCTTTCTTTATATCTATTCTAAACAATTTCAGAGATAATTAGCTTTTAAAACTTTATATTAAGCTTTCAAAATTGAAGATTTGACAGGACATTCATGTCTTCATGTTGTAGATGCCACACATTAATACAGATCTTAAAATCAGTTATGATATTAAGTTTAAGATTAATATCTTAAATGGCATATTAAAAGCTTTAATTAATTTTTTGATATTTGTATCAGCTTTTTTTTTTTTTTAGGGTTAAAGTAGCTATTTTTATTTTATACATTTACAGTTTAAATTAATACACGTATCTCTAATAGGTTCCATCCCATGATCGCCAATCTCGAGCACAAAGTAGAGCTATTATGGACACTGTTACGTTACAAAGCAGAGACCACTCAGAAGACATAGGTAAACTTTTTTAATAGTACATTCAAAGGAATAAAAGAAATAAGGTCATGTAATCAACAGATTCTCAAAGCCATGGAAGATTCATTCTTGAATTATAGGAGAAGACGCAGTATTATAAAAATAATAATAATAATAAAGACTAATAAGATCACAGAATTTACTTGTCAGAAATTAGTTCATTTCTCATGAACTTTTTAAGTAAATGTTTGTTTTGTTTTTATCTGAAAAGTCTTTATTAGCTATTAAAACCAAGCTCTTTTTCTTCTTTCAAGTGATAGATTTTTCTATTGTATTTTGTAATGATTTAATGAAATTTAGGTACACTTGGTAATTATATAATTTTTTTTGATCAAATTATACAACAGGAAATGGTTAGTCCTTTCCTTGATAAATTGGAACTTAATTAATTCACTGTTATATAATTTTCGGACCAGAAAAACTATGTTTAGAGTTTAAAATATATGAGAAAGGAGAACATATCAAAATTTAAATAACATTTAGTTGAATAGTAATTATACCTTGGTAGCTATTGACTGAGTTAAAGCAAATATTGTATCATTCTTCAGTGAGGTAAAAAGGGAAACCTGTATTTCTCATCAGCGTTTGTAATAAAACTGGCCTAAATTTAATGCTGTCTTTGGTGGAATTTTTTGAATAAGATCCATCCGTCTTCTCCATCTTACAAACTAAAAAACAAAATTTTTTTGTAGAAGGTCTAAAAGTGAAGACACAATTAGTCAAAAATATGTGCTTTTATTTTTTTATATGCATTAAATTAAATTGTACAATTAAAGGATTTTGCAATTTTTGCTGTCTGAATAGTGTAGGAATGAATTTAGGTTAATTACAATAAACATGTAAAATTGTATATTTACATTAGTATCTCGTCCACCAAAAGGTCACACAAGGAGTAAGACATCCAGCCCCAAACTGCCAACCAAACAGATCCATCCCAATAGTGATCCAATGCGCAATAGTTGGTCTGAATCCTCCTGTACATTAGAAGAAGCACCACCATTACCTCCGAGAGTCAATGGTAAGCATAAACTACTGTATTGTTTGTAAAAGTTAAATAAATAGATTTTCTTATTTATTTGTAATTTTTGTCTTTATTTACATAACACAGTCTAGGAGTACTTTTACTCTTTTTTTTTATATTATTTATTATTATTTATGAAAATGACCACAATTGACGAAATGTCTAGTCAGTGTTTAATCCTTTTATTTTTTTAAGGCATTTAATTATTCATTTTGACCTTTTCATTTACAGTAACATGAATTTCGAAATTGATATTTAAAATATTTGGAAATACACTTAATCAAATAAGACTTCATAAGGTAATGTTTCAATTTGCACCATTTTTTTTAGGGATGAGATTAAATGTAGAATTTCCTTGTATGTGATTAATATATAAGTGAAAAGGTTGAACGTGCATTAAATGTAACATGAAAAACGATGGAAAAACACAATTGTTTGCTTTCACTCCTTGAGCCATCATTGACAGGAATCTGGGACAGCTGTTTCATCCTTTATAGGACTCATCAGCCATATTTACCCTTGATGATCAAGCTCAGAATACATGAAAGCCTATGCATCTCCCGCTCTCGGAAGTGGGGCCTTTAAAAGCAAAGAACATTAGAAAAATTGTACTGTGACCAGAACAGCGTAATTACCTTGGCCCGCTAAGCCCTGGGCACAGAAGGCATTTAATAAAAGGATAAGCCATACGCATAGGCGAAAAATTAATATTAAGAAGGTTTAACGTGCATTTAATGTAACATGAAAAACGGAAAAACAATGGAAATGCACATTCATTTGTTTTCACGCCTTGAGCCATCACGAGTCCTAATAAGGACAAAACAGCTGTCCGAGCTTCCCGTCGATGACGGCCCAAGGCGAGAAAGCAAACGAGTGTGCAGTTCCATCATTTTTCTGTTTTTCATGGGGTTAATACAATTCTCTTTATTTGGTTGCCTAGTGAAGATGGGTTCTTCATGAAAATTCGCATTATAAAGTTTTGTGCCATAAACTAAATGGCTGCAATATTTTATTTATTCAAAAACACAAATTACATCAAAAATGAAAATAGATTAAACCTTAAATTGTAAAAACTACATGCAATACAATATTGAAATCCATTCGTAACAGTCGTAAATTTGCACAGTTGAGTTGACCATGCAAGGATTCACCTCACATGCATGCTTACATTGTTGTGGGCAGAGTTGACCATGCAACAACACTCTTGTTGCCTGGCAAAACAAGGGTGTGAACTTCAATTGTTGCCGACATCTCTGTTTTTATAATAATGTGGATTTCAGTACAATTTATTTGATTTTACTCTTCATTGGTCAGAAAGAATCAAATTGATAGATGTTTTCTAATCTCTAGATGTTAAAAAATATTTGATGAAATCTGAATATTTTTATTGATTTGTGTTGTTAGATGGATAACAAAATCACAAAAAATAATTAAAAGATTATAATTACTAATTAAATTCTTCTTAAATGACAGTTTTTAGCACATTCTTATTATGCTAAATATTTTTACACAACAGAAAGAAGAGCTACGACAACTTCTTTAACTGATGACCAACCTCCAGCTTTACCTAGAAGGCTCGTTAAGAAGGTAAATCTTCAAATAGTTTGGAGCAAAAAGTTATTGTTTAATCTAGCTTATATTAGTTTTCATTTATAGGATTTTTATCTTTAGCTAAAATTCTGACATTTTGTAAACAATCTAAGTAGAAACCTAAAGATGTCATTTAATTCATTTCTTCTTTTTTCCCTTATTTTTAGTCATCGGCTCCTGCACTGTTTTCAGGAGGTGATGCTCAGATGCTGGCAATAGACATCAGTGTTGACTGCGAAAGCTCTCGTCCTACAACTCCAGATTCTCCGACCTGTGGCATTTCACCAAAAGGATTGAATCGGCCTCCGCCCCCAATCCCTCTTAAGAAGAACCTGTCGTCACCCAATTCCTTACCAACATCCATTGTATTTACGCCAGAGTCTCCTAATCACAGGTTAACCCCCATGAGCAATCCCACCACACCACTTTTCAGCCCAGGAACAGCCCCCGGAAGTGGAGGCATTCCTCCTCCAACCCCTCCGCGGCAGGGGGCTGCAACCCCCCCATTGCCATCAGGGAGACCAAAGCCAGTTGTTAAATCCCAGTCAGTTATAAGGGACAGTCAAACAAGCTAATGACAAAGGACTTTGTTGGTGCTTTCGCCAATTTCTCTTTTCGAGTCCAGGAAAGGATTAGGAGTGATCAAAAAACACTCCAAGCCATCAAAGGAATGAAAGAGAAGGGTTTTTTAGTAATAGTTTCCTACAGTAAAACAAAAAAACCAAAAACATAGGGGCCTTTCCATTCTTATTTAATCAGTTACTTACGAATATTTTTATGGCATTAATATTGTATTTATTAAATTGAAAAAGAAATCCTGGTATTTGAAATTAATACTAGCTAATATACTGCCCTTTCAATTTCCCTGTCTAAAAAAAAATGTAGAAAATATCTTTACATTGATTGAAAGCTGAATTATTTGTGCAATTTCTCCTAGTGAAATGACTTTAAATTTACATTTCTTTTTAATGTTTTTTTTTTATTTTTATTTAAACTCATTTCCATTACAATTCGAATAATATCATTTTCGTTTCCTTTATGCAGTCATTTTTCAAAAATATTGCAGTCTGCAGTTTTTGATGAAGAGGGAGCTGTTTTTTTTTAATATAAGACTTAGAAATAACCAGTGACCTGTCATGTAGAGTTAATATCATAAATACTATTGCATTCGTTTTTCATCCCATCATTGCATGCTTGCATAACAGTATTTTTCTTATACAAATCAGTATATATTCTCTCTAAGCTTTATTGTACATGTGCATTTATAGCACCGAAGAGTTTTATTTCATTTCTTATTTTGAAGTGATATTTTTGTGATATAATTATTTGTCTTTTTTGTATAAAAAAAAAGAAGAAAAAAAAAAGTTCATATTTTATGAATTCTTTTAGAGAGAAAAAAAAAATTGCCTATTTTCATAGGTAAATGAAATGAATGGAAAACTATAAATTAATTTGTATAGTTTTTAATTGCCAAAATAATTATTTTATACATATCTAGTATACTTTTCATTAAATGTATATTCATGGCGTAGATCTTCCTCCAGTCATATCATTTTTTCAAGTTTATGATTTGAATTTGTGTAAATATTTTTCTTGAATTGAAGAAATGAATTGTATATTAGAATTTTATTTGTCCTTACTAAAATATAATATAGTTATTTAAGATTCATTTTTTTTTTTTTTTTCATCTTAAAAATATATTTAGTGCTATACTTTACGTAATGCTGAAATGGTATTTAGAAATATTCTCAGAATGTCTTTTTAAGCCTTTAATGATAAAACAGCAGATTTGCTGATAACTGAAATTTGATCTTAGATTCATAAAAACAAAACAACTAATTATTTTTTAATGATGAGAAACAGTAAATGAAAAGTGAATTTCATTTAATAATTACGAACATTTTCTATTAAAGAAAAAAAAATACTGGTTAATTAATTAGACGAACAGCTATAACTGTTTATTTATTTATTTTGCATTTATATATTAATATTTAGAATTTTATTATCTTCTATCTATTTTTCGTTTTTAAATTGAGGATTTCTTCACCTTTTTACTTCTTGAATTGATATTTTGTCTTGAAACTGCCACTGGTCCTTTGGCTTGTGGTGAAATCGGCTTCAGTAAATTCTTTAACCATCTTCTAAGCGTTTCAACTTAACTTGAAGGAAGTCCGAATGGCTGTTAGACTGAAACATCATTTCAGAAGCTGTGGGGGACTTCTCGATTATTCATTACCTAAATTTTCTTAATTTAACTTCTAATTAAGTTTTCAATTTCAGAAATGCTTTCGAGTTAGAAAATAACTTATTTTGTGTGTGTCTATGTGTGTGAGAAGTTCGGCATACTTTAAATACTATCTTTATCACAAGAGATCATCTCTTGAGTGATGCGTCAAATTCAGAATAAACCAAACATCAAAATGACATTCTACCTAAAAACCAAAATTATTTGTATATCAAAAAAAAAATCTTAAAAAACCTTAATATTGGTCTGCAAGAAATTTTTATTTAATAACAGTAATAATAATAATTTATTTTAGACCAGTATTAAAGGTTTCTTTCTTTCTTTTTAATTTTTTGAAGGATTATATATTTTAGTATATTCGGAAAATTTAAGTTAAATTGTTTGAGACATCTGAATTATTTTTCTTCCTTTATTTTTTTTATTTGCTATTACTTGCAATCTTATTACTGAGATTATTTATTTAATGTAATTTATTATCTTTTTAATGTTATTACAGAAAAAATATAATATTTTATAGAGATGGTATTTCCTTTGTAACATCGGTATTTACAATGTTATCCCAACACAAAATTTTGTTTTGTTTTTTTCTTTATAGCAAAATTTATGAATAAACATAAGTCATTTTAAACTTTCATTATCGTTTGGCATAAGAAATAAGTAGAATCAAGCATAGAAAACAAGAACAATCCTTTAATTTTTAAACCAAAACTCGAAAAAAAATACATGTAAATGAAGCCTAACAGGAAAACAAAAAATCCAGAAGATCTGCTAGATTTCTTATAATTTTATTGTTGTAATCTGTTAAATTTTTTGATGCATTCTTTACAGCTTTTATGGAAATAATCAAATTGCAGTCCCTTGTACCACAGAGCAAAGAGGTTTTTATTGCACATATAACAACTGACAGTTTTATATCCTTTAAAAATTAAAGGATTATGTAATTACATCTGTAAATTGATTTAAGTTAACAGAGGACATTGAAATTTTCTTTTCCATAAATGTAATTTCTAAATACATATTTAGCATTTTATTATAATCATTTTTTTTTGTTAATACATCTTAAGTTGTAGCAGTTATATATTATCTGTATTTTTAGTAAGGACTTCAGAGATTTTTTCTAATATATATATATATATTCTGCTAGTCATTAATCTGGAAAGTATATTTTGTATTAATGTAAATGTGAAGCCTTTCCTTATGTACATTTTTTTTAAAATCTCATTAATATTATTTCTAATATTTATGATAAAAAAATATATGACTAGAATTAACTTAGAAACCAACATGTATATTAGTATTCTTTCCATTACTTTCGTAAAAATGAATTATGCACATTATTCATTTAACAAGGGACCTCATATATATATAAATATATAAATATAAAGCTGTCAATTCATAACCACAATATGGTTATTAAACCATAATCAGTACAACTTTTGTAGATTTATCTATTGGTAATTGTATTTCATAGATATGTTAAATCAGCCAACACTTTCTTCGTTACTGCATTGTATATCTCTCTTTTCAGAAGTATTTTTGTGATTTACTTTAATTTCTCTTCATATGTAAAATATATCAAGATCGTGATAGCGAAATATCGGTATCACTACAATAAAAAAATAAAGCCTATGATTACTTTTTTTTTTTTTTTATTTAACAATATGCTTTAAGTGCATCTAATTACAAAATCCATTTTACAAAAAATTACACTATTTTATACTATGTATTGGCAGCAGAATGGATTAGTATCTCCTTGTAATGGACCTTCTTTCAATATCAATTGACTAGTATGTGTAAATCAGGGTATTCAAAGTTAAGATAAAAAACAAACATTATTTTAATATGAATAAAATATTGTTAAGGAAAGATAATTATTCCACTTGTTTGTACTGAGGATGGTAAGCAAGCCTTCAACGATTAAAAAACAAAAGAAAAAGGGGGAAATAAAAAAATCCTTTTTGATGATGGATTTACACAATACTAAAATTTTCACATTTAATTGAAAAACAATAATTTAGTGTTTTCTAAATGTAAAATGTAACGTTCTAGTTTGTCTTGTAATTATCTGAACAAAATATTAGTAATTGGTAAAAAATTATTTATATTAAAATATTTTATATTATTTCTGATACCTATGCTTGAATATATATGTTTCATATGCTACTTTGATATTAAACATATTGTAATTTAAATATTGTACAGTTTATTTAAGATCATGTATCAATATGAAATGCATTGATAAAAATGTGTATTTCACAGTAAGTTTTAGTTTTGTTTATTTACATAAATGACCTCAAAAGTGGTTTGACATCACTTATTTCATTCAAAATATTTCAGTTGATTCATTCAAAATTACAGTAGAACTCTCAATATCCAATTTTCAGTTTAATCTATTGAACAAGTCAGCAAAGCATGGCCAACTTGCTTTATATGTTTGGCAGAAGACGTGTGAAAATCTTCAAATCTGCAGACCTTGTCTTTTTTTCTTTAGTTTGTGATGGATTGTATTGGCAGAATCGGGTAGCACTTAAAAGCAGGTTTGACTTTAAAAATGAATAACAAATCTTTTTCACCCATTTATTTGAGATATAGGAATTTTGCAGCAGTTTACATCCATTGCCATTTATTTTTATCACTTGTAATGATAGAAATTAATTAATTAATTTCATCTTTTCACAATTTTTATCTACAGTCGAAGTGATGTAGATTCTTGTTACAGGCAGGGAGGCAGCTCTTATTTTCAGTGAAGGTCAGGGACATCCTTCTACCTCTAGATGGATCATTCAGCACTCGATACGACAGTGCGTCTAGATGAAGTATAAGGCTCGCCATTTAATCCAAGTTGCAATCCTTTTGGCCAAAGTGTTGGGAGCCTCTGAATACTGAATAGCTAGTGTTTGCCTTTTTATTCAGGCAGTGCCTGTACAGGAGTTATAACGATATTATTTTTGTCTATAGTACGGCAGTTATAATTACAAAACTTCAAAGAAATGTAGGGAGATGAATTTTTTATATCAACTTACGATCTTTTGGTTTTATAAAATTGATAACAAGTGGAATCTAAAGTTTCACTGATTATCAAAAACCAAAAATTAAATAAATGAATAACAAGACTAAGTAAAAGACACTGGATATTATATTTTTAAAAGTTTCTTAAAACTTATTAACTTAGCAAGACTTCAAAAACAAAAAACAAAATTGTTGCAATTTTAAAAATCTGTGCTAAATATATTTAAAAAAATATGAGAATCCATATATATTTGAACTGATAAAAAAAAATACACATCTATTGTATTTCATTAATGTTAGCTTAACATATCCAAGAGATTTCAGCGCTGAAGATTAATTTTATGTATGAATACTGTCTGGACACACAAAAATATGAATAGTTAAACGTTGCTTATCTGAACCACTGCTGCCAACGTTGTTTCTTCAAATTTCTTTTTTGTTATTTACAAGCCATTTTCTAACTTTGTAATTTTCATTTTTCAAGTATTCTTTGTAATACTTCCTATTTCAAAATACAGTAGTAATAACGTCGCATATAATAAAGTGGAAATAAAACTCACTTATTTGAAAAATCTATATAAAAAGGATTAATAGGGGTTTTATCTGACAGTTTTGGATTACTTAACATATTCCATCATCGGGGATGGCACAAACGTGGTTTCGTCTTTTGTTGTCTTAAATGTTTGTGCCGTCCCTGATGATGGAATATGCTAAGTATTCTGAAACGTCAGATAATTCCATATAACCCTTTTTATATTGATTTTATCAAGTGTGCTTCATTTTCACTATTTCATCAGTGCATGATAAGCCTTCTCATGCATATAATAATTGAATTGTAGATCTAATTACACTTTGTTTTATTAACTTGGTGTGCTCATGTATGTTTGATTATCTGAAATATCTGATTAATCAAAACCAAAGTTAGTCCCAATTAGTTCGGGTAAGTGATGTTCAGCTATAAAAATATTAAATTTGGATTTTTTTATGGCTTACCAGATGCCATTGACCACACTTTAAAAAGTACTGCAGTGAGGTACTTTAAAATTACGGCAAAGTATTTTCTAGTCACTTTCACTCCTTTATTGTGTTACAAACTACATTATAATAAATTAGGAATTTGCTAGCTCCTCTTTACCCTAAAAGCATTAGAAGTTCGTATAAGATCATTTAAGAGTTAAAGGACAGATCTTTGAGGAATCACCTCAGATAGCTCTGAAACATCTGCAATTCTTTGTAGTTGTTGTCATTTATGGTGAGAGATGATCATTTAAAACAAATCTGTCATGGAATACTTAAAAAGATCTTCTAGGATAAAGACGTATAGAAGAAATTCCTAAATTTACTGTGGCGTATCTCGTAAAGGTATAAAGTAGAATGTTTAAGTAATAACCTATTGACACCAAGTCAAGGAGATTATACACAGTCAAAACAAGAAGGGCTTTATCCTGTAGAACATTTAATTGCTAATAACATGATGATTATTTTTAGTTGGTGAATGAGAAATAAAGTTTCTGAGAATTTGACAAGTCTACCACAGAAGAGATTTTTCAAAGAAAGTATGCTTAAGATAGATACACAACCTATTATAAATATAAAATAAAGCTTAAGAGGCATGGAGTATAACATTAATATCTAATTTTAAGACACTGTATTTCAAATTGTTTCACTTAAAATGCAATTTATTTATTTACATTTGCTATTAAAAATTGGAATGAAGGAAATTTCAATCAAAAGGATTCTTTTTAAAAGAACAAGAGAAAGAGAAAATCTGAATTAACTGTTGAGAAGCAAGAAATAGTTTTTAAAGTAAGCTACAGAATAATTACTTCATTTCCTGAGTCTTTCTGTTCTTCTGTGTTGATTTGCCTATCCTGTGTTAAGAATTACATTCTTCATCATTAGCGTTTATGTTTAAGAATTGGTTTTTATTGCTAAATAAAATTTAATTCTGTACAAAATCTATATAACTATGACATTATTATTAATCGGGCTCTATCAGTGTCTTTTTTTGTTGAGAAAGGGACCTGTGCAATATTTCTTACTGCTTGATCAGCTTCTTAGCTGACCATCTGAAAATGCAACATTATGAAGGAAATCTAGTTTTCAAATTACACCATTAAGCTTATGGCTTATGGCTTATGGCTTATTAATATCATATTCTGAGACACTGTGATAAAGTGTGTTGAATTATAATATTCAACAAATGCTATAGAGAATAGAAGCCTTTTAACAGTTTAAGAAGACTATTTGATCATTAAATTTTAGTCCACATCAAAGACTCAGTTTTTCATTTAAATATCATTAATAACAGTAGTTCTCAGACAATCTTACCATAATGCTAACTTGTTACTACATCTGCACTTTCTTCTGATATCTACTGATTTTTTTTTTTATTGGAGGGGGGAGAGTTTTAAAAGTTTCTTCTAAATTCGTTGTAAAACAGCTCCTTCAAACTATATCTTCTTAAAATGCCAAAAATTTAAACATAAGTAACATCTTATAAATAACAACATGTTCTCCTTTCCTAAGAAATTTATGTATTAAGGCTTTAAAAATATAAGTCAAAATATCGCCAAAGGTGTTTGTGTGTTTTTGAAGAAGTTATTTATAAGATGTTATTTAAGCTCCTTCAAAGTCTGTTGGGTCTTTTCAAATTATACAAATGATGTTAATATCACATTTCAACTTTACATAGAGTATTGTTTAATTAT
This sequence comes from Thereuonema tuberculata, assembly GCA_023159025.1. Classification (NCBI taxonomy): domain Eukaryota; kingdom Metazoa; phylum Arthropoda; class Chilopoda; order Scutigeromorpha; family Scutigeridae; genus Thereuonema; species Thereuonema tuberculata. Next base: position 21,876,902 of record JAFIDM010003189.1, on the reverse strand, counting down.
GTTGGTGTGCATAGCATTTCTATTCAGATACAAACACTACTTGAATGAGGGATTCTTCAGTGAAGGTTCTATTCCATGTAAAAACAAACAAAAATAGGGAGGAATGGAAATTTGGTTTAACAATCAATTACAAAAACTTGCTATGAAAGTGCTGCCACAGATGTGGTTGTTTTTCATTTATGTAACTTTTATCAATAATTCTAGACTAGCCAATTCTTAAAAAAATACCTTATAGAAATAATTTATCTCATTCTTTGTGATGGCATGCTGTTCACTGGATGGACATGGTATTGAGTCAAGCTCATGGTATTGATATAACTAGGAAGTTGAATGTGTCAAGAATGAATCAAGGCTGTGGAGGTTCAGAATACAGGGGACATTGACAGAAGGCTTTTTGATGGACTTCCTTGACACACAAAACTCATGACGACTGTTAACTGAAATAAGCACAGAGCTTCACAGATGTATGATCCATTCTCAACTTGATGAAGGAGAATTTCAAGGTGAACTGTGACCAGAATTACGCCTTTATGCCAGTAGACCAGCAATCTGTGTCTCCCTATCGCAATTCTGGACAACGCAATTGAGATGGTTGCTGGAATAGTGTTATCAACATGTAGCTTGGAACACTTCACAGATAAGTCAAGATCCAGTCTGTAGTCTGATTCCAGAAGGATTTTGCCTGAACATGGTACAAGGTAATCAGCCATTAAACATTAGAGAAAGAGTTATTTTTGAGGAGCAGCTCTATTGGTATGGGCAATCACTATTAATAACTACACAGATTTCCACATACATAAGGGAGGCACTTTATTTGGTTTCCTCAAATACGGACAATGTTAGAGATGAAATCCTTGAACATATATTCTTCCATTTGCAGATGCAGTGGATTGCAGACTGCTATACGTAACTTATTAAGGTTGTTTGGTATGAATTTTCTTAGACTGATTCATATTAAATACCTGTTCTATCCTTTTCTTCAATTGGTTCTTCTTTGATTGCAACTTATGAATGTCATGTGCCTACATATAACATTCAATTTTCATCCAAAGAATTGGGGGGAAAAAAAAACAAACAAGTAGAGTTACAAGGGTGTGAATCCATTAGTCCTATTTATAAAATTCTGACTACAAGCAATATATCTCAATAGCTAAAAACCAATATTTTGTATTGGCAATAAATCAGTAGATATTACTGTTAAGAGACCTACTTTATAATTCTCACGCAACTGACATATTCACACATATTTGGTGAAGGATATCAGTTTTGAAAAGAAAAGAAAAAATAAAGCAGTCATGCCTCAAAGCAAAAATAAACAATTAACAACTGAAATGCATTCAAAAGTTTTTGAATTATCTTAGTTTTTTTTAAGATGAAACTAGCATTTTCAATTATGAGACTGAAGTTCGTAGATAAACAAAAATAAATCTTATTTGGCAAATTGAATTACATATGAATCCAACCAATCACTTACAAGTATCTAAAAGGTACCACTCAATTAATTTACTAAATACAACTCCTGCTACTAAACAAAGCACGAAACACTAATATGGTTGTAGGGGAAAAGGTAAGAAAAGTGATTGGATACGAGTATAACTTCAGTTTTATTTGTAACAACAAGATAAATTAATGCTTTTAGACAGTGTCAAAAGCAAAGCGGCCCCATAATATGCACAATATTATAAACAAAATGTGTTCAGAAGGGTCGATATTGGGGGGACTTCAATCGCCGTTTTCCTCGGAAGCGACCACTTTTGACCTCCCAACATCCGGTCAGGGAATGGTCCTAGAGGTCTGATTTTTTGGGACGTGGTCACCTACTTTTTGATGCTGAACACAATGGTGAAGGTTTCATTCTAATATCTCTGTTTCAAGCATAAAAGCAAGAGTGGTTCCTTATGTTTTACAAGCAAGCTGTAACCTAGGGGCAGCTAATAAAAGAAGTGGAATTGAAGATGTCAGTATATATGACCTAAGTGGAAGATGTGCTAAAAAAACACCTGAGAACCACGCTTGTTGGATGTGCAACAAATTCCACATCAACTAGCTTGACAAGTAATGTTAAAGATTCTTTGGATGCACTATTGGAGATTTTGGTGACACTCACTAATTTTATTGCTCATTCTGAGTAACAAGGAAATATGGAATTGGTTCAGAGTTTAGTGGACCAAGCCCATTCTTTCACATTTGAAGTAAACTAGCTCATTAGATAGGTGATGATTTATATTTTATAAAAATGTTATGTATATTTATGATTAAATGCCTTACTGTCTGAAAGAGATTCAAGTAATAAAGAGCATTTCCATAGACCTTAAGAACTTTTAACTTTAAACGTCTTTTTCTCAAAATTGAATTTTAGGAACTTCGTTCGCTTTAAATACTGAACCCTCCATATATTAGAATTTCTGGAAAATAATAGTCCATTTAATGCTGTTGTGTTTGAACTTCATATGAAATGAATAATAATGTTATGAATGTATCTAAGTGAAATTTATCTTTTAAATGCTTTATTTGTTATTTACACGAAAGGAGATGTATTTAATTTATTGCACAAGTTCATATTTGGTCGTAAAGATGCTGAAACAACTGGTTGTCAAGACTTGGGGTGAGGAATTTTTTTTCAAATTATACTTTGCCAAAAACGACCACATTCTCAAGAAGATGCGTGAAATACAGGTCAAGTGCAAAGGCCCAAGCTTCATGATAATGCTTGAAAATTTGGCCAATTTTACAAATGGTCTTCCAGAAGTTGATCAAACTGAGCTATGAAGCTCTACCCACATACCATCAGACCTCTTGCCAACAGTTTACCACTTTTTAAGTATCTTGACAACTTCTTGCAAGGATAGACACTTTCAACAAAGCAGTAATTGAAAATGCCTTCAAAGAATTTATCAGCTCCAGAAGTCAGTTGGACTGGATTGACACACTTATTCCTGATTTGGAAAAGCGCATCAATTCATGTTGGTTGTTATTTTGATTAATAAGATTTCCTATACCTTATTAAATTTAAGGTAGTTATGTTTCGAAAGACCTGTTAAACTTCTTATAATTCAAGTTGAACTGTTATTAAGTTTCTACTATAGTCTTTAACACTGCTAACTTGTATTACTATCATAGATAAAAATAGGCATATCCTACACTTCAACATGTTAGGTTCCAGACCATTGTTGTAATTCGAAAATCATTGGAACTCAAAGATGTGCCTAGGTTTCCATGCTAGACTGCTTTTTCTTTTTTCCTTGTGGATTTTGGTGTAACGGGCATAATCCCTTACAAGGCTACCTTAAAACTGTTTAATTGATTGAAAATTGATAACAGCAACGTAGGACAGAAGGCTGATACAACCAATAGTATCATACCACTAAGGTGTTAGAACTGCAAAGCAAATGTTTGAAGTCAGAGTATGGAGGCAACTGAGGTTAAAGTGCAGATTACAGTACCAAGGGATGTTGTCCTCTTTTCTGAGTTTTGACAAGATGGCTGCCTTGGCACTACTTTTAAGATATGAATTTTGAAGTTTTTCAATTAACTGGTGAAAAGTAGAATGAGGTTTGTAGGTAAGCTTATTTGAAAATGGTTTTGCACGATCTTTTACTACAAAAACTAACCCTCATCTGGCTAACTGTGATCTAGAGATAACAGTATGCACCTTCATGTGCAGATTCGGAGTCGATGTATCCTTACAAAACCTGCTATTCATGGTACCGTATTGTGCACTTTAGCTGCAACTGAAAAGTGTCATAAATGCAAAACATCACAAATTAGGTATTGCACTGTATTCATTTAATAAATGTTTAGTCAAGAATCTCAGCAAAACTGTCAAGACAGTGATAAGTTAACCTTCAGTCCAACAGAATAATTATGATCTAGATGGATTAATGCAATTTTTTTTTTACTTACAAAGTCATAATAGGAATTTTAAAGGAGTTCATAGATTGGAAAGGACGCAAAAAAAGAACTTTTTTTAATTGTACAGATATTCTTAAGTGAATGTTTATCAATAAACGCTAAAAAGAATGGGTAGTTATTCTGCCTTCACCAATGTACCAATATATGAGCCATTCTAGTCTTTTTATTTGCCTTTTTCTAACGAGTTACTTTTCAATAAGGAAATTGGAAAGATTGTTAGTATTACCTGAAATAATGGATATCCTAAAAATTTTATTCAATTTTGGATAAGGAAAACATATACAATGTGCATAGGGTATTTGAGGACTAGCTACTGCTTCCTTCAAACAATTTATACGCATTTTTTTTTTTTTTTTTTGTCAGATAACCATGGGAGATTACAATTTGACTCAAAAAATGAAAAGGCATGCTGTTATTGTTACTTTAAGCGCAAAACACAGCGATTTAGAGATTGCAAAGTTTTTGAATGTTGCCAAATCATCATCTTTTTTTCATTGAATACTTTAAGGTTATTTCCTTCCAGAAATATAAATGTTTTTGAAAAATCATTATCAAAATAAAATAAAATCGGAATTTTAAAAAAACGATACTTGATAAACAGTAAATGAACTTTTAAGTGTTTTTATTAAAGTCTTAAACAGATTTCATAACTCTTAGGTCATTTATCATTTCTAAATAATTCGTCGTCGTTAACATCTAATCGAACTTAATCCAAAACAAAAATGCTTCTTTTCTTAAAAAAAAAGATATTGCTAAAATGATAACTAAATCATTTTAGAATAGTTTTCTGTTAATTTTAGGTTTGCACTGCCTTTCTTGTATTATTAATTGTTGAAAATAATGCTACCGCAGAATTTATAGTGACAGGTCAAATGATACCAATTTATGGAATGAAAAGTTGTAATCTTCGTAAAACATGGCTTTGAAGAGCGTAAAACCGCCGAATGTCAAATCTAGTCTATTTAGAGACACGCATGGGCAATGAGCTAAGGAAAAGAAAGAAAGAAAAAAAAAGAGGGCAATTATTTGAGTATTTTTTTTTCCGTTAGAAACTTTCACTCAACCTGACACTTGTTTACATTAGCCAGCTGATCAAGTTGTACAACGCAAATAAACATTGAAAAGATGTAACAGCATTTAAAAAGTCTTGTTATAAGTGAATACGTGTTCAATAATTATGAATAAATCGAAGCTGATGCTAAAATTAAAATAAAACACAACTGTAAAGTATTAATCGTTGATGAAGACTCAAGAGAACTTGACTGCCCATTTCGCCGCTGACAGTTGACAGGAAATGAATGACGGTATTGTCACACAACGGAACGAATTATATTTTCCGGTAAAAGCCGTTTTGTAATATAAATGGAGCTTACTGTGACAGAAGAATAAGCAAGAACTTAATTTTGTTCGTAACTTGTATTATCTGCAAAATCGGATTTCTAATTTGTGTTTTTGGAGGTTTCCTGTAAGCTTTGCCCTTTGTTTTCGTTGTTCCGTTTCACCAAGTCGTTAACTCCACTTCCCAATCGTTTGTAGTTCATTCAGCAATGAAGTGTCCTCCTTGTTAACGTTTGTATGAACATAGTATCATGTTTCCTTTAGCGTTATAATGGAAGTTTATAGGGCCAAAGCTGGGTTTTCGCCGGTCCATGCCGAGCCTGATGTTAATCTTTCCATTCTTTCGTTCGAGAAAGGGGAATTATTCGAAGTACTCGAAAGCGACAAGGAAAGTAAATCCTGGTGGGGCGCACGATCTTTGAAAGATGAATCAGTTGGTTTCATTCCTGCTAATCATTTCAAGGTAAATAGGTCAATACTATTATTTTTCTAAGATTATTTAAGTTATAATTTACCATTTGGGTAATTCCAGACAGTCGAGAGAAGCTTAAAAACCCATAAACAAGGCTTAGAGAACATAAAGCATTACATTGATTAGACCTCAAATTACTGGTTTGGTTTATTTCCGGTTTAAAATAAATCATTTTTTTATTTGTTAATTATTTGAATAACAAATCCTTTGCATAATTTGTGAAATGATACATTCTCCAGCTGAGTTACACAAGTAAAGGAAAGAAATAATGGATGAAAGCATGACTTAGTAAAACCCTTTCATTCATTTGTTCAAAGTATTATTATTATTTTTTTTTTGCTTATTTCAGCCTAGTTATAGTTAAGTAACTTTATGAATTGTTTGAGATTAGATAACGATTGTTTGAATTGCAGATATTATGTCAAATGACTTCGTAAAGATAATTAACGAAGGCCAGTAACGCTGTTCAAGTTCTTAAATCAATTTAATTATGATTTCATAAAATCGATCCATCCTATGATATGAATCATACAAGTTATTCAAGGCTATGGAAATTTTATTTCAATTTTTATTATGGTTGTTATTACTATTAATTCCACGTTCCACGATTTAATACTCTTTAAAAAAGTTAATAACCTTTTGAAAGCTTTTATCTAAAATTTATGCGGTATTTTCTTACGAAAACTGTTTAGAAAGTTACAAATCTGCTTTAAATTTGTTTTCTTTTAGCGAGGACTTCAAGGAGAAATAATTATAATATAATTAAATACATTTTTCCCCTTGCAAAGTTACATATTTATTTAGTAATTTTGGAATTTCCATATTTCTTAAATAATTCAATAAATGATTTCATTTGACCTCAAACATGGAATACTTTTATGAAATTATATATTTGTAATATCAAAAATATTTCTTTGAATATTAAAATGCTGTGATTATTTTTGTTGTTTATTATGGTGTAATTAAATTATATTCAGTAAAATAATCCTCGAAAGATTAATTAGGTAACTCAGCTTAAAACCACACCCAATAGTAAAAATGTAATAATTTATTTAATAAAAATATGATTCATTTTCTTTCGTTTCTTATTTGAAACAAAAACAAATCAATAAAAATTTGCGCTAGTGATATTTCGTGTTGAAAGTTTTTTTTGGTTTTTTTAAGAAAAATTGCAAGTATTCTTTAAGTATTAAAGTATTAAGAAATATACAGATCAATGTATGCAATTATTAATATTATTAGTCATCTACTTCCCATCGAAGTGGATGAAAAATATTTCTTTTTTATTCAGTGACATGAGTGTTAAATTGATTTGCAATTGTGCTTTGGAATTCTTGAAATTATTTGCATTTCTGCAATGCCAAGTAGACATCGTTAAACCTCTCCATCTGTTCAAAGCCACAGTCTATTATCGTATAAACCAGTAAAACGGTGTTTTCTAACCTATCTCTTTGTTATTTGTTTTCTTTCATTCTATAGATATTTTTAAATTTAAGAAAGTTCGAAAAGAATTTCAAAATTCAGTTACTTATTTTCACGTTTGTTTTTTTTTTTGGCTTTTTTTTTTCTTACACTTCGATATTTCATATTTTAATTGAAACGACAGAGATGTTCTTTTTAGCTTGTTTTTTATTGATACGTTTTATATTTATAAATTGAGCTCAAGATTTATTTATTATTTAAGTAGCCTATATCTCTCAAGTGATATATTTTTATATATTATCCACATGTAATTTGAAGTCATTAACGTATCCTTTGTTTAGTAGCTACGAGAAAAAAAAAAAATTAGCCCAGAGGTTAATATGATAGTCATGCAATCATATTTTTTATGAGGGTGGGTTAATGACAGGCGATAATTATTTTAGATTGCGCCACACCACATGTTCGTCTGCATTCAGCGTCAAATTAACAAAATGTTTGATTATAGTTGAGTCAGTGGTGTTTCATCTGGGGGAACTCCCGG
>JAFIDM010003189.1:21797292-21844217 GCA_023159025.1 Thereuonema tuberculata | reverse complement strand
AAAAGCCATTATAAGTTACCGATAAATCGTTGACGAGAGCTTAAGAATTATTTATCCTAGGAAGACGAACTTTTGGTGATAGGCTTTTCATTTCATAGAGTGGAACTGAAGTATCGAAAAATATCATTTTGGATGCCTCTTTTCATGGGATCAGTTTAAAACTGGTGCGTAAGGAATCTCTTTTTTTTAAAACAGTTATCAAGTGAATTTGATGGACTGTTATCCCCAAAGTTAGGCCTAAAGGATAGTCTGCAAAAATTCCATTAAACATTTTGAATAAAATGTATCTATCTCTGCATTTTTTAATTTAATTTAATTTAGTTTAAGTGTTGTGATGGAAGGACACATACCGTCACAACATAAATTGTCTGAAAAGAATTTCATAAAATTGCAAATTAGTCTATTTCCATTTATATAAATATTAAAATCCTCGAATGCAGCGTAGATTTTTTTTTTTTTTTGCTAACGAAGTTAGAAGTCGCGCCATTCCCTTTGGGAAACACTGCTCTAGGCAGTGAATTGCTGAACTTAATATCTCCCTTCCCAAAAAAATTTAAAAGTAGACGTGTGGATATGCGTCAGAACACTTAGAATTCCGGCTCCCGAGACCCAACAGTTAGGCTTTGGGAGTATCTTCTTATCTCCTCACTGTTGAATTTACATTGTGTGTTCAATCAATGAAGTTTGCCACAGATATATTGTAAGCTAAGAACTTTTAAAAAGTAATCTGTTTTGCTGATTTATCGATTAACAAAATACGTAGATGATAACTTAGCATTATATTTTTCAAAGAATTGGAGTCAATTATTACAGAGTAATTTTCATGAAATAATCTTAAGATATTGGGCATTATTTGGCAAACATTTAAAAAGAAAAAAGGTTGGAAGAAAAAAGAAAGGTTGGAATTGATTGTGACAAAATTAGGGCATGATAACTATTGCGAGATTACAATTTGTGAGACTGTTCTCAGCTTTTTTTTTTTTTTTTTTTTATCATTATTAATTACCTTTCTTTTGTAATAATTAAAAATGCTTTCTAATTTTTATTTGTTGTTGTATTTTAATGAGAGAAAATCTCGCATCATTTACCATCTGTACTGATGCTCAAGCGGGTTCAGGCAGCTCTTGAAGAATATTTTTAAAGGTAATTTGTAGATCCAGCTTTAAAATCTGATTTTTTTTTTTTTTTTGGATGGATTATTTCATCTTGAAAATTTGGTTCAGGATGGCGGATCAGCATTGGTGATCATTCGATCGCCCAAAACCTAGCCACGCCACTGCAGCGAACAGAATAGTTACAAATAACTAAAACGAACAATATGTATTTAGGTCTGGACGAGTCGGCAATCTCTTTGAAGCCTTAAACATGTCAATTCAGTTTTTGAAGTAAACACCCAACAAAGCTTCCCTGTACAATTTACAATCTATCAAACGCGTTCTTTTTTTTTTTTTTTTTTTTAAAGTGACATTGACGCGCAAAACTTATTTATTCAAATCCTTGTAATTCACGGGTCAAGTACAGTTTCAAGCGATGTTCGCATTGAATTCGTTTAGTCTGTCTAAACCACTATTTTGCATCACTCGGCAGACTCATGAGTAAGTGGTGTGTGGTCACATTGGATCGAGGGTATCATATTCGTTATCAGGTAATCGATTTAGGAACACCCCCCCCCCCCAATTTTGTCCAATTACCAGCAGCTTCCCGATCTGAGCAGCGGCCAAAGAAAGCGGAAGTGGCTTGAACCGGAAGTCTGATTTTTTTTTTTTTCCCCAAATCTTCGTGCCATGGGGAGTCCAACGAAGTTTCACTAATTGGGGCTCAAGACTCTCGGTTTGGGCTGTGAAGGGCTCTCACACACACATACGCGGAGACGGGAACTCTAATGAACTAAACTAAAAAACTGCTCAACTTGCAGTAACCCACCCAAGTATTTGTTGGTTAATTGAAGTCTTTAGTAGATCCAAGTAGAACTGATTCATAGAATACCAAGAAAAACAATTAAGATTATCGGATTATGTATATTTTGTTTTCTATATTGTGATGTACACTCAGCGATGATTCGGACCATTAGAATTAATGGCCTTAGTTTCCTGTAGATTTTTTTCTTTTATTCAATTATGTAAGAAACAGTAAATAAATAAAATAGGCTAACTACTATTACTAACTTTTGAACACAATCTGCGTCTGAATTGTGACGATAAAAACCGAAGTGAGGTAAAAATCGATGATGGTCATTGATCAAACACACACATACTTCCTTATTTACTTAATCCTCTTCACTCCTTAAAAGGAGCACAGATCTTCGACCACACCTCTTCATCGAGTTTTACGAGGGTCGATTCATAAGTCATGGCAACTAATTTTTATCTAACAGCATGCGATAACACTGCAATTCTAGAATATACCTTTTAAAAGCCTTTTGATGTTCTTCTGACTCGCACCACTGATGTGGTCTGGGTTAGTGTAGGAGAGTCATGGAGGCAAGTGGAAAATACATATTTGGAAATCATCGTTTCATAAGGCAATGCAGTGTAGCCAAGGAAAGAAAAGGAACACAGGAATGCTGAATACTCATTGCTAACATCCCTCAAAGTAATTTCCAAGATTATCCACCGTGCGTTGCTAGCGTTTGGGAAGGTAGAGGATACCATTGGCTGCATGTAGGTCACTAAAGTGTTGAACCTCTCGCTCAAACGCAGTCAAAATTTCATTTTTCTTCGCAACTGCAGTTTGAGTTTTGGAATTTAAATGAAAGTCGCATGGACTGATGTCTGGCGTGTTCCAAGACTTTCCATCCCATCGACGTAACAAATCCTGTGCAGGAGCTGCCATGTGACATGTGGCGTTATCGTGAAGAATGATGGCGTTGGAAAGCATTTCCCAAACGCTGGCAACGTACAGTGGACAATCTTGGAGATTACTTTTGAGGGGTGTTAGCAATAGCAATATGTATTGAGCACGCCTGTCCCGATGACGTTTCTCCACTGACCCAAACCACATCAGTGGGGCGAATCAGAAGAACATCAAACAGGTTTTCAAACGTATATTAGTCTAGAATTGCAGTGTTGCCGCATGTTTGGCAGATATAAAAATAGTTGCCATGACTCATGAATCGAGCCTCGTATTTTTAACATCAATTTTGATTTTGTTCCAAGTTCTGTTGACATTCGTTTACTTCTAAAGTGATCATTTCCAAGTTTCTGTGGGTCTGTCTTTCTTTCCTTTACCTTGAGGGTTCCAGTCCAAAGCTTGTTTAGTTACGACTTCGTCATCGTTTCTCAATACGTGTCCCAATCATTTCCATTTTCTTTCTTTAATTTGTTGTATAATTGGTTTTTGGCTTTTATTTTGCCATAGTTCTATGTTGCTAATTCCTTTTCGGCCGTCCTAAGGTAAAAGGAAGTAACTGCAAATTTTCTGAATTTTCGTTTTCTGCATTTTCTACGTAAGGAAGTATCTACACATCTTCCAAAGCAATTTGGTAATGATCTGCTGTTAAGTATGGCCCCTATTTCGATGATCAACGGTAGCAACTATTCACAATATGCTTATATCTACGGTCAAAGGCAGCAAATAATCAGTATCCAAATTGTTAGTTGCTTCCTTTTACCTTAGGACGGCCGTTTTGGCCATCGTACTCCTATCATTCTTCTTAAACATTTATTTAGAAAGACGTGGATTTTATTACTCTCTTTTTATTTAATATCCACGTTTAGGGTCCAATAGAAAGATACATTTTACTTTGGAGTTAAAAATTTTAGTATTATTAGAAAGATTTTTGGTTTTCCATATTTTACTCAATTTGTTAAATGCATTGTAAGCTAGCATTTTTCTTGATGTCTTCTATTCCTCCACTTGTTGAAACTACAGATCCAAGATATACAAATTCTTCTTTTTCTTCAATCGTTTTATTGTTTATAGGTATTTGTTTGTATTGTTTTGCATTTATTTTAAGGATCTTTGTCGTCTTAACATTTATTTTTAGTCCTAATCTTTTGCTTTTCAAGTTTAGTTGTTTTTTATTGCCTGTGTTGTTGCTCATGTGATAGCAAACTATATCATCTGCAAAATCTTAAATCGTTGTTGAGTTAATGTCCATTGTAGGTCTGTATTCTTTGAGGTGATTCTCTTTATTATCCAATTGGTGAGAAACACAGTCGGTGAGAGAATTCATCCTTGTTTCGGTTGGATAGGTTGGGACTGTTTTGTATTGTGTACAATTTTTACTTCGAAATCTTCATGCATTTGTTTTTGATGATTCTAGTTATTTTGTCTGGAATTTCCATATAAATTTTAGCAACTTCCGTAAGTTATTTCTATCTACAGGTCGAATGCTTTTTCGAAATCTATAAAATTCATATATAAGCTTACATTGCCATTCGTATTGATTGTTCTATGATAATCCTTAGCGTTGCGATTTGGTCAATACAGGACCTATTTGATCTGAAACCTGCTTGTTCGGGTCTTAAGTGTTTTTATTTATTTATTTCTATATTTATTCTTTCTAAAGTAATTCTAGTGGTATTAAGCAGGTACCCCACAGATCGTACACACATAATCAATCTTTAGTTCAAGAATTAATCCCGACCAAATTTCATTTTTATTCCCCAGATAACTGTCTCTTCTGGATAAGCTGAGTTACTTCAAAGAATTTGCAATTATTCCCTTCTCTTTGATCAAAACATTCAACCAAGAGAAAATAGCCAAAGGGAAAAATGAAAAATTCAATGTATGTTGTGCTCCATGTATACCACGGTGATTTGTTAGTGAAAGAATTGGTCAAAATATTGAAGTCGAACTTTTCGAATTTCAGTTTATATTTCTCCGCAAAATACACTATCGATATATTTTTTTTTTATTTGTCATCACCAGCTTTCATAATCTTTTTATAACGTTCTTTCCTTTATTATTTTTTTTTCTTTTATTTGCAAATTAAATACAAACCTAAAGTTGGCTCTGAATTCATTCTCCCCCTTTCTTTTCTCAAACAATTTGTTTCCCATCCAATTCAGACTTCCTCCCCCCCCCCTTTTTTTTTTCTGGCAAATATTGAAAATAAGAATGGAAAATTTATGAAAGACTAGCCGGGTACCGTCGCTTCGCTCTGGAACCCTTGCATAAATAGCATTAAAAAAAAAAAAACTTTATTTTTTTAGCAAATTAATATTGAGATTGGAGAATATACGACTTCCCAGCCTGTTGGGGCCTTCTCCGCTTAACTCAGGCGTATTGCGGGTTGGCGCCACACATCTGGGGTTGTGCCACATTCACATTTTTGCATGTATCTTGCAAACGCAGAAACGTTTGTGAATGACTGATATATCGTTCGATAGAACTTTCAAATGCCAACATTTCCTCAGTAGAATGTTCTCTTCCAACTTTTATACTTTTCGTTTAAATTGAGAAAAAGTCAAAAATTTGACACTTTTAAAAGGCGACATCTTGGAAACCCACAAATTTTTTCGAAAGATTTTTGTAGCATTTTGTTCGTCTTAAAACGATCTACATTTTATCCATTTACATGACCAATCTATCTCTTATAGTTTGGTCACAAAATTGGAAAAACTGGTCTTATGACAGAATGACATACAGAATAACGTTTTTATAATATTTATGTAAGATACTATAATCAATTGGAAACAAGTGATTATAATTTTGTGCTACAGCATAAATTTAAGGGCGACCCATAACAATATAAAAAAATTAAAAATAATAACAAAAAAAAAGGAAGTACAATAAGAAAAAATAAAAAAAAACGTTAGGAAAATAAGAAAGAAAAAAAAAAACCCGCGCGGAGTAAGAAAAAAAAAAGATTAAGACAATAAAAAAAAAAAAAAAAAGTAGATATCCGGATTTGAACCGACAACCTTCAATATATGAGTCCGCATCGCCTTCGTATTTCTATTTTAACAGTTTTTGATTGATGTTGATTGTACTTCATCCGCAAATAAATATTCACTAGTTGCAACCCGTGTAATATTCACGGAAGTAAAACAAATACCACATTTTTGAAATATCGTGAAATTTTTCAAAAACACTGGAATTCTTCTTACAATTATTTGCTGAATTTGTGCTGTGGCAATTATATAGCATCACAAAGATCGTCGTTATACAATTCTTGATTTTTTAATATCAACATGCTTTCCTGGCACTTCCGGCGAAATAAGATAACCCTCCTGTCCTAAAATAATAGGTTCCTCCAAATTGAGAGTGTGCCCCACAATGCCTTACAGGGGCGTAAGAATTATTTCTAGTTGATTTTGTTTGATTATTCACTAAATGAATAGATACAAAAGTTTATACTAATTTGTTTATACATTTGTTAGTGTATTTTTAAAATTAAATTAAAAATACACTTTAAAATATTCTCTCTCCGACTCTCCGCTCTCTCCACTTTGATGGCACACATACATACATCCGTACATCCTTTTTTTTGCCTAGTAATAGTATTATTACCATTATTAATTTTTTTGTCTTCATCTTTTATTCATTTTTTTCTTTTTATTGTTCAGTCAAGAGTTTCGGATTTAATTATTATTATTTATTTATTTTCATTACAATGTAAAATGAGACTAATAATATTGATCGCTGTCGTGAAATTTATTGGTATTGATTTCTTTATTTCTTGTGTTTTTATGTTATTAGTTTATATTCATGGAGGTTCCATTCCCTTTCCCACTGTACATGATTAACAGTTTTCCTGTTGTTCACTGTTACTTCTATGCCTTATTACACTACGACAATTCGAACTAAACTGAAATACTTCCAAAATTAAGGGAAAACCAAAAAGTATGAATAGCAGATAATTTCTCTGACGATTCTACCGGAAAAGGAAGGGGAAAAAATGAAGAAAAGAACAAGTGAGAAAGAGGAATATGTTATTGTAAATCGAACAGGGAAAAACTTCCTTTTTTTTTTTTCTCCCCTAAAGAGCATAAAACTAGACAAAGAATACAGTTACTATCTCCAAAGGCAGTTTATGACCTGAAATTCTATTGTGGCTTTGACAATTGAAGACCAATACTAAACGATCATCAAATCATAAGGTTTACGGCATTTTCTAGCAGGTAATGGTTTGTCTTTTGAAAGGTGGTTGAGTCCATTAAAGAAAAATATGAGTTCGTTACACTTGGATGTAGGGTTAAGTTCACTGAGGATTTAAACAAAATAAAACAGGCGTCTCAATAGAAGGGTTGAGAAAACATTAAAGATACGAAGTATACTCGTTTTCATGAAACCTCTTGCTTTTTAATCTCTGCTTTCCCAGCAGTTCCTGGGTTAATCCCTTCTGGGCATTGGCAACGGAACACAAGACCGGCGGTTTGCACGTTGTTATTAGATTTCGGCAAATTCCATTCTCAGTTTTGCATTTGCAAAATATAAAAGTTCAAAACTGGAGAATACTTGATATTGTAATGTAATGTGGTGAGCGTGGGTGGCTTGACAGCCGAGCACCGCGACCTGAAAGATCTATTGTGCTATCCCACGGAAATAAGGACAGACGGAGAGAAAGACTGAGAAAGGATGGTGTGAGAAATGCAGAGGAAACGGGAGAACCCCGGGAAAACCTGCCCAGCGCGGATCGCCACCATCAACGAAACCCACATGAGAACCGAACCTCGGTACTCAGAGGTGAGAGGCCAGTGTCTTAGCGACATCGCCAACCGCGCGGCCTCTTGATATTGTAACCTCGGGCTTTTTTTATTATTATTTTTATGTTTCAAACCTTGGGTTTCCCCAGCAAAAACAATATGGCGGGTCAAGGACCAAAGCACATACTGCCAAGTGTAAAGATGTGTGCAAGAATGATTAGGGATGTGTGCTTGTGTCCATAAATTTCCTAACTATGCGTGTAGTGTTGAGTACCACAGCCTTCTGCAGTTGTGCATAAGTGTTTTTGTGAAGTCCTAGTGTGCTGAGACTGTGGTGCAATGTGTGAGGCACCAGACCAGTGGCAGACAGAACGATGGGTACAACACGTACTCGATCCTGCCTCCACTGCTTCTGGAGCTCTTATTATTATTATTATTATTATTATTCAATTCTTTAACGAAATAGTAAGTTCCATGTAAATCAGTTTTCGCCTTTCAGAATTTAGCGCTTTCTTATTTTAAATATTAAGAAATCATTCAATAGATCTCCTCCTGAGGTGTGGGTTTGAACAAGTGCTTAAAAGTAATGCTTTGATTGGACAGAAATGTTTAAAAAAAAAATGATCTTACGTTTGGGGAAAAGTATTTTGCTTTGTCTGTTTTCTTCATTTGTTTAATAATAAATATTTTCATGCGTCCTGTTCGAACTCTAGCATTAGGTTTTTATATACTTTACTTTCTAAGCCAGTAGCAAGCGTATATTTGAATTGTTGATTATTATTTTCTTTATTTTTGGATTCAGTCTAGCAATTCGTCTTTATTGCAAATAGAGCTGATGAATATTGGATTTTTTTCTTAGGATTAAAAAATTTTCTGTCTGTTCGAAAGTACCCTTGCTAAAAATTTCAAAGTGTAATTGTATACAACTATCTTCATGGCAGTAAATAAATATATTAATATCAAATATTTTCATTTTTTTTTTCCTTGTCATTAGTGTCCTTCTTTCTGAAAGGACGGTCATAATTGAGAGCGAAATATTCATGAAGCTGCAAATAAAGTTGATTTCTGCTAATCAAACTACCATCGCTGTTAATTGCTTGAACATTGAGCTCTAATTTACGAAAAATTTTAAAATATCTCTTTTAGAAATCCCATTGAAATTAAACACTGAATTCTTGCTTGTTTAATTTCAAACTTATTAAACAAGCAGACGACCTACCCTGTATATCACGGATTTTGATGCCCTTTTGAAAGATAAAAGTACACATAAAGAGTACTTCAAAAATATATACTGTATAGGTTTGGGGGCCAACCCTCCAAACAAGATATTTGACCTTGTTTTCATTGGATTTTCTGTAATACCTTAAATATTAAAAATGCGACAGTAATGTTATTGTTGTCGGCCATATTCGGATAATAATAATGTGCCCTCTTTCTGTGATTGAGATCCTAGAATTAAATCTGCTACACGTTTGTTTGTTTTTTTCTTTTTCCCTCTCATTTTAATATACTTTTTTTCCCCTGGCTGATATTAGTAACGCCACTAGAAATTTTAAATATTATTCCCTTTAATTAAAATATAAAGTAAAATGTTACTTTATTTTTATGAATATTATCTACATAAATGATCAAATACCGTTTACTTTCTTCTTTTGCTTTCCTCTTCCTTTTTTTTTTTTCTTCATCATTCTTTGTTTTTTATTTTCATTATGTTAATTCATTTTTGTTTGTTACTTACATTAAAAAATTAAAGGGATTATCATTTACATATTTTAATCGTATATTTTTCCTGGGTTATAATTAATAATGTAAGTAATAAAAAAATATATTTATATAATAAAAAAGGAAAACAAAGGATGTAGAAAAAAAAAAACAACAAAGAAATAAAAAGAAATTAAGTGGTATTTGATCATTTATACAAATAAGTTAATAGTCATAAAAATAAAGTGAATTTTACTTTATTGTGTAATTAAGAGATAATATTTAAAATTTCAAGTCGCATTACTAATGTAAGCCAGAAAGAACAAAAATAATAAATAAAATATTATATTAATATAAGGAAAAAAAAAAACACAAAGGTAGAAAAAGAAGAAGAAAAAATCAACGATGAAGAATGGAAAAAAAAAAAAAAAAAAAAACAAACCCGCAGACTGGATCCCAGGATCTTGACCACAGAAATCCGGCAGGTTATCTGAGCCATCGCCGACAACAATAACTATCGCATTTCTAATATTTCATCTAATACAGGAATTCCAATAAAAATAACGAAATCAAATATCTCGAAATCCGTTGAGGGTTGGCCCCCAAACCTATAGATATAATTTTGAAGTATTTTATGTGTACTTTCATCTCCCAAAAAGAACATCAAAATCCATGCTGTATCGGCGTCTTATATGTTCTACACACAATTGCTTTTAACTTTTTTTTTTTTTTTATTCTAAAAGCAGCGACTTCAACGACACTTTAATAGAAAAAAAAAAAGTAGTATTATCAAACTCAGACTGCAATCAATCTATTTTAAGTCCAAGTATCTTAAATAAAAAGCTTTTTCGAGAATCTAATTAATTTCCAAAATTATCTCTGAAGAAAACCGAAATTAACCAATATCGATGATGAATAATGTTTTTGAATAATTTCATTTTTTAATAAAGATGCCATCAGTAAATTTAAAATATCCATTGTTTCTATGCGTGGTGTCCCTTATCTTAACTGGGCAGCCTCATCTTTTCACAGAAATTGATCTATTATCCTATGAATTGCTACACATGAGCGGAACGGCTGCATTGGTTCCCAAGCGAACACGATACGACTTATCGCGTTCAAACGAATTTGATTCCTCATATGTTTTTACCGTTGTTTCTTTTTTTTTTTTAATTTGCATTTCATTATAGTCTTAAATCTCGAATTGAATATGATTATTTACGAATACTTAGTTACAAAAGTTTGCGTCAATAAATTGGTATTAACCTCCTGCATTAGGTGAAAATTCTTAATGTCCTTCAATTAAGTTTAGATTTAATTTTATACTAGCAAACCTGTCAAGTAAAATTTTAAGTGATCACGTGACCTTGGATTCTGAAATCATTTTCTCAGTCACGTGATCTTTGATCGCGACCATCTTTAAAAAGTTCATCTCGATGAGATCTTTCATGATCGTCATCTATTAACGGTTTGGAAGTTGACCTTACGTCACGTGACTTCCGGTTCACCACGTCGATGAACAAATAAAATGTAGCAATCCTCAATATTATATCTAACATTTGACACCTTACTTATATTTCTGTATCTTAAGGTTTCGGAGTAACGGTAAGGGAAAAAAAAATGTTTTCTTTTCTCTATATATAATATCTATCAATATATGTAATATATAAATGTACAGAATAGATTATTTAGTTTTGTTGTTTCCTTCAAATGGCTATGAATTCGGTTTCTGTATAAATTTACTTCAGTTTTGTTATTACGCTGTTTTTAACAGCTTTCTGGATTAGAGATATAAAATCTACGTCTTATAGTTCATGTCAAGTCTCCTGCAATAAAAATGAACTATAAACACGAAGCTTTTCACTGTCATATTTTCTGCTGTAAGTTCGGTATTCGAATACAATTATTTATATCGTCAATGCAGCGCCATCATTACTTGAATGGCAGACAGTGCAACTACATAATCCTGTGAATTTGTCCGTGGTTTTCTCTCTCTACCACTACTGAGGATTTTGAAGAAAGTTCACGAGTGATAGTCTGTCAGATTGCTACTATTAAAGTTCATAATGGAGAGGAAGGAATTTCACTAGTTCTGCTGATTTCACGTAAAATCCTCCGAAACAATTTGAAATGTTTGTATCATTGCTTATTGATAGCGTAATATACAGTCCAAAGTTTTTCAGTAAGCAGTTTTGAAAGAACGTTAGCAAAGATCTTAAAATTCTGCCATTTCTGGATAATATGTAAGTTGATATCCAAGCAACAATAGTAATAATTTTCATTTTCGAGGAAATTTAAAATAAATATTGCTTCGTTCTTGTGGACTTGTATTCCTAGTATAGCTCTAATCTACCAATAAAGCTTATAATTTAAATATTAAAATTTAACATTTGAAGCATCCGTAGCAGTTAATAAAAAATGGGAAAGAGAATAATTCAGTATTGTCTACGTAAATCTTTATTATAAATATTTTTTGCTTCCGTAAAAGTAGTTAAATTAATCTGTTAATTTTTACTATTTGATAAAGAGATAAAAACTTGATTTAAATATTTGTAGATGTGTTCCTCTGATCTTTTCTATTTATATATTTATTGGAGTAGTTTTTAAGATTTCGTATCAATTGCATTTCACCTAATTGATAAGCCTTGATTAATGTGAGAGCCAAGTTAACAGTTTTGATTAGTGGCTAATTCGATTTCGAAATTGATATACCTTCGCTGATGTTCAAAGGGACCCTTAGGATATATTAGAGGAATTCAAAGAATCATTCACCTCCTCAGAAATATAAGAAAACGGGATACGAAGAAAAGGAAGAGAAAGCTATTTTCTAATTTGGACAAGTAGAGATGATCATGTGTCATTACAATTGAAGGGAATCAGTTCAGCCGTTACAAATGAATGGGATGATGATTCAGGCGCTGTGAATAATTTTTTATTAGTGGGTTCCATGGTTTGGATTATACTTAAAGAAAATTTTTAATGATGCGTATCGAATAAAATGCTGATGAAGTGGAGATAAGGTTATTGTGTCCCCTTCCCCTCCCCGCTCGTCTCTTTTTTTTTTATTTCGATGTAAGTGGTTTATATGAAATGATTTGTCTGTTTGGTTTAATTTCGGAATCTTGGAAAAATAGAAAAAAAGAATCCCACACTTAATTTCAGATACAACCTATTCAATCACGTAGTAATAGGAGCGTGGAAAACGTGGCGTGTTAAGAGTACAGACGAAACGAGCCACAAAGACATGTAGAAAACTTTAATTATAAGGAATTCCTAAAAATAGTAATTTACTATATTAAATTTTAAGATTGGTCGTTGTATTAACCTCAGTCAGTCATCGCTAGATGGCAGCACGGCTTTTGAGAGAATTTTTAAAAATGGGCATTTCCTTTTCACTTCCTGTTCTCGCTATTATCGTTATATACAGTACTTGACCGAAACGAAGCAGTATTTTTTTTTTTTTCTTCCTGGTTCGTTCTATCTAAATCTGTAATACATTCCACCGAATTTTAAAAGTGCTTTTGGCATTTTGATGTTAAAACGCTCGACATTAATACTGTACAATAACCTCTTAAAAAAAGAAATAATCATAAAAACTGAATGATCCTATTCAGAAAAGCGGTGATCCCGCTTTATGCACTGATCTAAACATTAAAAAAAAAAAAAAAAAAAAATTTTTATAAAAAATAAGGAAACGAATATATATATTTTTTTTAATCGCTATAAAATCTTTCATCTTAACTATCAAAAATTTTAAGATTTGAAATACAGCTACCAGAATCTTTAATACTTTTTAATTAATGGTTTCTTCGAAGCTACATTCCCGTCGTCAACGTTTTGTAATGATTCTAAATTGATCATCAATAGGACCTCCCAACCATAAGAAAACAGAATGAAAAGATAATCAGTTAAGATTTATGAAAGGTTATGTAATCAGTTAAGATTGGGAAAGTAATGTTAGTTCAAAATTATAGACGTCAGTAGACTTAATCATTTTTTGTGGTTCTTTGGTTCGCGGCACACTGTACAAAAAGCTTTCTTGTATCACTTCGAATTATATATTATAAAAACGTTATTCTGTCTGTCATTCTGTCATTAGACTTTTAAGTTTTTCCAATTTTGTGACCAAACTATAAGAGATAAATTGGTCATGTAAATGGATAAAATGTAGATCTTTTTAAGACAAACAAAATGCTACAAAAATCTTTCGAAAAACTTTTTTGGTTTCCAAGATGGCGCCTTTTAAAAGGGTCAAATTTTTGACTTTTTCTCAATTTAAAGTATAAAAGTTGGAAGAAAACATTATATTGAGAAAATGTTGGTATTTGAAAGTTCTGTCGAACGATATATCAGTCATTCACAAACATTTCTGCGTCTGCAAGATACATGCAAAAATGTGTGTTGCGCCAACCCGCAATACACGCCTGAGTTAAGCGGAGAAGGCCACAACGGGCTGGGAAGTCGTATATTCTCCGATCTTAATATTAATTTGCTAAATAAATATATACATATTTTTTTTAATGCTGTATATGTGCAAGGGTTCCGGAGCGAAGCGACGGTACCCGGCTAGTTATTATATATACATTTTAAATTACGAGTAAAAATAACTTACACCATTACTAAATTAATAATAACTACAACTCTTACATTGTGAATTTTAATAAATTAAGCATGTTATTAATTGATCACTATATAAATGTGGGTTGTTGTTTTTTTTTCCTCATTTTTAAAATATACTTTCATAATATTCGCGGCACATCTACCCTCAAAACAATGAAGAGCTGTTAAAAAGGAGACTGTTTAAGTCACTCAGAGCAATGCTCTTTTGTTCGTTCAAATTTCTGTGATCTTAAAAGCTGTAAACACTTGTTCCTTCCTAGGAGGCAACTCCTGAAGATGATCTGTCTATTTGATTAGTACCCAGAAATCTCATTAGGGTCACGGAAGAGGGGGTTTGTCTAATGCCAAACCATCGCAGATGAATAGATTCGCATGATGTCTGTTCTATATTATATAGGCTAGACAAGGTTTCAGCAATCTTAGAGCAGATGTATGTTTGTCTCAGGTCACACGACATCAGAGAAGTACTTTTTGGCAGTTAATTTGACTAAGGGGATTAAGTTTCATTGCGCAAACCTATCGACCTCCACGTGCTTTGTAGATGGTCCAGTGATGTTTTGAAGTATCGGGGGCGAGATAGCCTCTGTCTGCTATGTTCTGAGGCAGTCGGTGAAGATTTCGCCTTAATGTGTGGTAATACCTACTGACACCAACCAATTCTGTGGATAAGCTCAAGGCAGGATTTGTACTACTTTATCCCGTAAAACTTTCAAATGGGAGATCTGATTCCTCACTCTTCTCTCGCAGAATAAACATCCGGGGATAGAGCAACACTGAAGGAAGAGGCTCCTCAGTTTGTCAACTAAGCCTTGCTCCAGAGTGTCTTCAGAATATTCCTGCTAGTTCTCTATCGTTGCTATCAGCCTCGCAGTAATTTTTTATTTTGTTTTTTTTTTTTTGGTCGTATCTTTCTCGGTTCGTATGTACAAAAAAGGTTGTGAATTTCTGCTTTTAATTTAAGACAACGAATAAAAATCATTTATCATGACGATATTCGATTTATTATTTAGGATTTTTTTTTTATAAGTTCTTAGTTGTTTTCTTCCCTCTCACGCAACGGAGATACAAGAGAGCATTAGAAATAATGTTTACTTGTACAAATACATTACGAATGTATTTTGTTCTTGAAGAAAGCTTATTATAAAACGGGCGGAGAGTACACTAGACATTATGTCCGATTTCTATTTTGAGAAATGGTGTGTTAACTTTGCCTCGGTACTTTTCAAAATTTCGAACTCTTATAACGGGGAACTTTTTTTGAGTATTAAGAGCTTGCAAAAATTCGAAGGGATGAGCTCGTTTTGTTGTTTGGGATCTGAGATTAAAGTTTGATGTTACAGAGAATGCAACATTTTACAGTTTTTTGTTTTTGTTTTGTTTTGTTTTTCTGTAAGGTAGGTAGTGGACTGGCCTCGATAGTCTTGGTAGTTAAACGCATTGCGCATGGATCCGAAAATCGGACGGCGGATCTAAAAATCGGACGGATTCTATTTTAATTAAGGGTTTCCTTAAGACGAACATTCATTTTCGGAGAATTTACTGTATTTCAAACAACGGCTTCTGTGTCTTCGTAAGCTTACTTCTTAAAATCAAAGTAGCGTTTTGGTTTCCTAACGACGAATATTCATTTCGGAGAATTAAAATAAATTAAAATAAAATGAATGTTCACTTAAGGAAACACTTAACTGAAATAGAATACGTCCGATTTTCGGATCCATGTGCAATGCGCTTAAGTCAAGGAAAATACACAAATCAGCTGAGAAGCGTAATGAAACACGTTTTATAACGATAATGACGAACGATGATCACGTGAATTGCCTTTTCAGCATTGTATTATTGAATCTGCCTCCTGTTTGGAAGGTATCTCCCAGATGGTTGTAGGAGTGAAATTCCCATCATCATTGGTTTAAATTATTACTCTAATTGCCACAAATGACAGACAAGTGGCTTCAGCAGGAAACAGCTGAATCACAAGTTGAACAAAAATCAAATTCCTTTTTATAGCTTGTGATGACTTCGTAGGCTGTTACGTTTTGAAGTGACCTTGCAATGAGTGCAAATAAATAATTATTAAGTCACTTTACGTGTTAGTGATTACTGTGAGGAAAAGCCCAGTAAATGTTTTGTTTTGATTTTTCCTAGTCGTTTTTGTTTTACAGCAATTTGAAGAAATGTATTTTAATAGACGTAACTTTGCTTCGAGTTCAAAGGTTCGGTTATTTTTGCTCTTTGTGTGTGTGTAGGGGAAGGGATTAAGATGTCTTGAAGGAATGTCTAACCGGATGAAACTTACCATGTTTTGTCCGCCGAATTCGAGTCAATGACCTTTTAAAAGTGACAGGAAAGTAGGATGGGATTTTATTATGAAATGAAGGAAATCCGTAATTTCTGTCAGTTTATTGTAAATAATATATAAATTGATCTCTGAAAGAAAAAAAATTTACGGGGAAATGACAACTACGGTACCGAAGGATGCTGTCTAATAAGAAAAATAAGTCTTCTATAAAAATAAGTGCTATCTGGATACCTTAATGTTTGTTTGATCTCGTTGACTAAAAATGAATTTCTAGGGATTATCCCGCGTTGGTAATCACTAGGACAATTCTCTATGTGGAATATGGAAAGCTTGTGTCTCTCTCACCTCCCGATTTCCTCGAAATTCTTCATTTTTATTACGTGTTCTTGTTTAAGCCATTGTTAAATTACGTGGAAAATTTTTCGAAATTGTTATTCTTCTTCAGCCTGATTCTCCGGTGTCTAGAATCGAACTAATCACGTAAGAAAAACATATATTTGTTTTAATCTGAGGAGAAATGTTTGCGCGATTGTTTTTTTTTGTTTTGTTATATATATTATTCCTTCTTTCTTTTTATTGCATTTCTTCTCAAACATGCCTTTGATATTATGGTTTACCCATATGCGAGCAAAAAGTATTTCAAATGTATTCATTAAAATGTGGATATGTAATACCAGAATAGCGAAGACAACATTGTGCATCACTTCTCAGGCTAATATTTAGTTTCTCGTGTTTAAAATTGCTAGATTGGTGGAGAGGAAATTCTATTTTTATTTTGCTGACAGTAAGATAATTTTGATTTTTCTAAACAAAAACCAAAAACGAAATCGATTCACTTTACTATTTCATCGAAACTTTTCATCTGTTTTTTTTTTTTAAGTTCAAACGAATTTCACTCACTACATCTATTCACTTTATTTCTGATCCAGAAATAAATAAATAAAAATAAAAATCCATTACTATACAGGGTGCTTCAAAACACTGCACAAATTTTAATGGGAGAAAGGAAGCACCAAGATTTTTCTTCGTTGTATGTCCGCTGACGACAATCTTCGGGCGCTATTGCCTGACCAACATGATCGCCCGACCAATGTATCGAGTTCTTCCTCTGTATCGAAGAACCTCGTGTACGAATTTCCCATTGACTTCCATGAAGACCTTGTCGCAAGAATCGCTGTCAACTGTTCGCGAAATCCCGGCAATCTCTCAGAATGTACGGCAATCAATGCTTCGACGCTGTTATCATATGCATTGCCGCAACTTTGAATAAACATGTTGTTCACACTTGTTTCATTCAGTGAGGTTCGTCTTGGTATTCCATATCTTCTCTAGCAGATTAGTGCCTCTAAAAAGCGCTCTCTAGCACCGAAGGTTGCCGTCAGCGGAATTACATTCGTAGACGTTAAAGATTTAACGTCTATCATCCATTAAAATGTGTACAGAAAGTTTTGATACACCCTGTACATAATCTGACCGTTTCAACGCTTGACTGCGCTGTCGCAGAAGAATTGTAAGCGAGTGACCGTTATTCAGTTAAATATCTCTGTAAATGTATCAGCAGACAGTTAGCTGTTTAACGCAATTGAAAGTACGTAAACTATACTGTTTTAATTACTTTTTCAGAAAATGGAAGTATGTAACTTGTTCGTATACAGCAGATATTGTAATTTCGTTTATTATTTTCACGGTTTGTATGAATGAATGAATAAAACAACGCTTTAGGGAAGTAAGCTTCAAGTTGTGAAGGAAACTTCTTGTGTAAATAAAAAAAAGTGTTTCTTCGAATAAAAATCAAGAATTATTTATTTTTAGGAGAAATATAGATCTTGTCAAATTCAGTGTTTACAATCGACGAAATTGATAATGTAGTGAAAAAAAATTTAAACGGGCTTTTAATCTAGTTTGAATTTTATTAGTCATGGAGTTGAACAGAATTGCAAAGTTTGTTTCTAATAGTAGAACTGATGATGCGAAAAACGATCGGCGAGATTAAACGAGACCCGCGAGATCTACGACGTGTTTATTTTTCTGCCAATCAAAAAACACAAAATAAAAAAAACATTGTCTCAAAATGTAATCTTTAAGCATCTCAACACGCTTCAACCTCAGAGCACCGCTCAAAAAATTAAATATTACGAATAACAGAATATTTTGGAAAAGGATTAGATAAAGAAGATTGGTTTTGCACCGTCAGAGCGAATTCTGAAATTTTATTTTTAAAGATGAATAATAAAAATAGGAAAATATATAAAACAGGCGTTTTAAAAAAAAAATACCCATTAAATGAAAATCATAATACAATATAATTCAGTATAAAGAAACGGGAAACGTGTGAGGGGTAAAATTGTCGAAAGTGTTGTATTTTAAATATATTTCTTACCACAAATCTTAATTTCTGAAGTTCCTATGATTTTTGTATTATCTGAATGAGTTTTTACGAATGATATTAGATAATATCACGTTAAATTTGTTAGACTACTTTGATTTCCATAATTATTTAAGCAGTCTAGTAGACGATTTTGGCGGATTTTAAGGAACAATCTCGACATTCACACAAAAAAATAGCTTCAACTAAAACCGCTATTATGTTCAACGAAACATGAAACCTTTTTTTACTGAAAAAAAAAAAAATTAAAGCAGTGCTTTCTTCGTGTCGCATTTTCTTATTGATTAAAAGCTAACCACAGCGTTAGATTTCTTGAAAACCTCCAAGAGAATATCACAAGACGTCGTATGTCTCGCGGGTTCGGTTTAATTTCGCCGATCATCTTACTGGGTCAGCCTGGCCTGATGTCGGCTTAGTTGTTTTCACTGGCCAGTGGATTTTAGAAATTAGTTAATATGCAATCTGATTATCGGTTGGAGATGGGATGTAGCCTTAATGGGTTTCGCTGTATCGAAATTCGTTGTAGCGGACCACAGCGCAAAGTTGAGCTCGTTATAATAAAATGTCGCCAACTTTTCCATTACGTTTTAAACCTAGCCAAAGTAGTTGTTTGTTAGGAATGCCGAACGTAGTTAAGAGAAGCCCGAATATTTGTCCTTTACCTACGGGAATTCTTTTAACCACAGCAAGGCATTGATTCCTTACCTCGGCTGACAATCGCTTCTCCTAAATTAGAACAGGTGCACTGGGCTGAGTGTGGATTGAATCAGGCAAATGCCGCCGTCTTTCCATTTTCTCTTTGTGCTCTTAAGAGATTGTCTGGCAAGTAAATCGAAGAATTAAATTCACTGTTTGGGAGAGGAGGGAGCTGTAAATTAAATATTAATCTAAAAAAAAAAAAAAAACCTAAAAAAAAAAAAAAAGTTAATGCGGACTTTTCGGAAAGTTTTTATCTTAATGGAAATTTTCCTTGATGTTCTAATTGAAAATTTGGGTTCATTCAATTATCGTCGTCTTTTCTTTTTGGCGTTTTTAATTTAATAATTAGTCTTTCATTATCTAAATTAAGTAATTTAAGAGTAATGAAGTTTTGGACCAGTTGTAAACGTATACGAATTTGGTCGTGCAATTTGCAGACATCAGGAAATCACACAGACTATTTCTGTAATAAGGATTCATCGGGAACTTCCTTTACATAAGATTTTCTATTTTCAGTGCAGAGCAGCTACTGATTTGTATTTTTGAAAATTAGAAATTTCCAGTTAAATATCGACAGTTATCTTTTAATACGGTGTTCTCAAACGGTGGGTCGCGCAGCCTCTGATTAATAAAAGAAAAATAATTTTATATGCAGCTTTATTATTATACGGAACATGACAAGCTCAGTTTCGTATTCATTCTAATATTGTAGCCCGCCTCAAAACCATGGACATACACTGCACTTAGACTTAACATAAATAAAAAAGCTAGTTGCTTATATTTAAAAATACATATACTGTATACATGCACATTATTGATTTTTACATATATATATGGTGATTCACGAAGATATGCAAAAACTTCGGGAGCTCATTCTACATGTAAAAGTAAAGAAAAAAAGTTATATAAACAAAGGTCCGGAAATGCTTCGGTATCGAGTTACGGCTAGCGAAAGATTTCGCCCATAATGTGAACAACAATACGCACATGGACTACACCTCAGTTGTTAGCTCTAACAATAAATCAAAACAATGCAATTCACATTATTGTTGAACAGCTGTTTTTGTGTTGCCAACTTTTTTGTAGGTTCCACGTGGGATAAGCTTCAAACCACTGGGAGATACAGTTCTGCGACTTATTTCATTCGATTTTTCAGGTCAACAACCATAAGAAACCACTGATTTCGCCCCTTACTTTACCTTCCCAGACTTCCAGCAAGTCTTCATTTCACCCAGGGTACTACATTATGGGCGAAATCTTTCGCTAGTCAACTCTATACCGAAGCATTTCCGGACCTATGTTTATATAACTTTTTTTCTGTACTTTTACATGTAGAATGAGCTCCCGAAGTTTCTGCATATTTTCGTGAATAACCTTGTATATAAGAATTTTTTTTTTTTTTTTATAAAGGAGAATCGCCTAATCAAATTTCCAAATTGACACACAAAAAATGGAGTCCACAACTCAAAAGATTTGAGAAGCACTGTGTTAATACACTTAATTCACTATATATTCGATGTCTTCCATTATAAACCTCGAATGTCCGTCAAAAATTGCTAATTTCCCATAAAGAAGTTTACACAGTTCTACAGCACTAACATTCGACCACTCATCTATTTAGAATGCTGCGCTCGCCAACCCCTGTCTATATCGATAATTAACTCCTAAAAGTTCTCTCCTGACCCGTGGTGTCATGGATCCTCCCTATTAGAACTAGTCCTTCCTTGTTTACTTTCGAATATTTTTACCCGAAGCATTGAGTCAGTGGCTTCTTCTTCATTTACTCGCTCTGCTTATGGTGCGAAGAGTAACTGCAACATTCCTTTCTTCCCAGCAAATAAAAAAGAGTCTCTTCTGCTGAGGATCTTCGCATTGAAATCTAAAGTTTCAAGGGGTAATATAATTGTTCCTAAAGATACATAGGAGCAGTACCAATGTTTATTTTTAGGAGATTTATTTACTGTTTGTTTTGGTTTACGAGAACCCTCAGCGCATGCGTCAGGTCTCCTTCGATTTCATCAAAATAGGGGTGAGGAGAAATAAAAAGGGTATGTTTACTTTTTATCAGTGTTAGTTTACTAGTAGCTGCGTTCTATTTGCGCTTTTCGGGGAAGAATTACAGAAATCAGTAAACATCCGAAAATACACGTACGTGCTACTACAAAAATAGGTCTTAGGAAAGTGCCCATCTCAGCGTATCACCCCTCTGCGGAGTAAATCGTCCGCGAGTGGCGGGTCTGGCTTTCGAAAACGAACAGAAATACCGTTTTTTTTGCTGCACCCTATGGGCCCATTTTTCACCAAAATCAAGAGGGAGCTTACATTTAGTAATATCTATCAAATAAAACTCTATTTTTTTTTTTATGATAAATCGCAATAGTTACAACAATTATTAACGGATTTTGATAATTTCCTCTCGCCTCTTTGTACCTAAATAATCTTTTGAACCAAAAGTCAATATGATTTTTTTTTTTCCTTTTAGGAAACTAACCTATTCCTAAAATTTCACTTTCCTTGGATATATTGTGCTTAGTTATCGTGATCTCAAACGGACATTCGGGCTGCACATGTGTATTTCGACTTAAAATTTCAAAACACTTCGGTTTCAATCCTTTTTTTATTTTTCCCTCTTCGATACCTATTAAGATGGGGGAGTTGCTAAAGTTAGACGAAATTAATATTCTTTGATAGATATTACTATGGGGCATTTGCAAGAAGCGCATTGAATTAGATTTTGAATTTCGATTTTATACGAAATATTCAGTAATTTTGCTTTTAATTTTGTTAGTACAGAAACATGAATTGTAGACAAGCATTTGTGCTTTCCATTTATGGATAATTAATAATGAATACTATAGCAAGTTATATGAGAAATGTCACAGTTACTAACAAAGCAAACTTAGATTTCCTGAACTACACAAGCTTGAAACCGGTGAATGTGGAAGGAAACGGTGGTCCATATTTACATCGTAATACTGATATTAATAATTCGTGCTATACAGGGTGTTTCATAACACGTGGGAAGTATTTCAGGAATGGATTCGGGACCGAAAAATATTAGGAAGAAAAAAGCTCTTTGTAAACATAGCTCCGAGTTCGACATTTTCATGTTCCATCAATTATCTACTTACCAAATGTTCAAAATGTCTGAATGCAGGCCGGACAACTTCTCACTCGCTCAAATTGAGTCTGCAAGATTTGCTGGCAGCCGTGTCGATTCAATATTATCCGTAGGTGTAGAATAAATAGTAGCTTACAGATGATTTTTCAAGTAAAAATCTAGTAAATTTAGGTTCGGAGAGCTTCCAGGCCAGGCAATGGGTCCTTCATAGCCTATCCATTTAATTAGGGAATATCTAATTCAACAAGTTTCTATCAACACTGCTGAAATGAAGTGGAACGTCATCTTTTATATTAAGCACATACGACGAATGAAATTTAATAGAACTTCTTCCAATAACACTTGTAAATTTTCAGTCGTCTACGAACCCTTTTCGTAATGTTAAGCTGGAACACACACACATGGCTGCAAGCTCGGGAACAACGCGAAATCAGGATATACGTTTACATAACGTTGTTGGTTTTTATTACAGTAGAGTCCCGCTAGTCCGGACATCCGGTTAATCCGGACGGGATTAAAAAACAGAATTTTTTTGAAAGAGAAAAAAAATATCCCAGAAACGGCTGTGTTGTTCGTAGACAATGCACTGTGCCACCGTCCTGAAGAAGAATTGCGAAAGGAGGACATTTTTGTGGAATTTCTGCCCCCGAACGTCTTTGCTTTGATTCAACCAATGGACCTGCATTTGATATTCCTACATCAGTTCGTAGGTTAAAAACTTAGGGCTATATATACAGTACATAGTATTAAAACTAAAAGTAAGCTGTAGGGAAAGAAAAACGCAGATTTTTTTTAGTTTTACCGATCTAAAACTTGTGCTATGTGCATTTTAAGGCAAATTCCGTTTAATCCGGACTTTCGATGATCCGGTCAGGGTCCGGTCCCATCTAGTCCGAATTAACGGGACTCGACTGTATTTACATATTGTTTCGCGGTCCTGTATCCGTCAATGAAATAGTTCCCCTATGCTTCGAAACACTTTGATGAGAACAGAATCGAGCAGTTTTCCAATCGAAGCAGAAATGAAAAGCGGTCACTGGAACTTACCAGGGCACTGTCAGGAGTTGTACATTCTTTCAAACACAAGTTATTTATAATATTTAAAGCCAAACCTGACAAGCAACTCCTGCGATTTGCTTGAAAATAAAGCAAATTTGTAAGGTATTTTGTGTCATTTCTTTCTCCAGCCATTTTAACTATACAATACATTGTGGAAAATTCGTAACAAAAATATTGGAAACTGGAATCTGATGTCTTGCACAATTGCATTATTTTACAACAAATATTTTTTTCTTACTAACAACATATATTTGTTAACAACATAGTTTCATTAATAAAGAAAACAATGTGAAGAATGTAAATATAGTGAGACCATATTACTACGAACAACATTTTTAGATATTCTTACCATTACTGTTAAGTTACAAAGAATTTAATGTTTATAAGAATGAATCTTGCATAATGTAATGGTCTGAGAAAGAGATGGCGCCAAATACCTTGAAAATTTGCTTATTGTAGGAGTTATGTCCGTCTTTTATTTATTCCATGATGATGAATTTCAATCTTACTAGGGTTTAAAATGTGTAATATTAAATATGCTTAAGAAATAATTATTGAAGCAATTCGAGGCATTAAAAGAAGTTATTTATGAGATTCAGACAAGTACAGTGAAAATGTCTCAAAATAAAAATGGCAAATTTCGGTGATTTTGAAGAAAACTTAATTGAAGTAATAATCACACACGTTTTTAAAAGGCTTACATAAAAGCTAGCGTGACCACCTGAGTCTTAGATCAAAAAAACAAAAAAGAAAACAAAACTATAAAGTGAGAAACTTTTTATATTTTTATTATTCGTCCATGCCAAAATAATAGAATTTTGCCATAACAAGTTATTTCTTAAAAAAAAAAAAAAAATTAAAATCTTAGAGGGGTAAATACATCCATTTTATAACTTTCCTTATTCATTCGTGATTAACTGAAATATTTTTATTTGATTTTAAGGAGATTAAAGCAGTTAATTTCATTGTATTCAAAACGTAGTGGCTGTAATATTTGCATTGAATTACTTTTTCCTGTGCTATAACCATCTTTGACCTTAACGCTTCACCTCGGCCACAGTTTCCCTAAACCTGGAAATACATATATCTGGAAGTCTATGTAGGCCTATGTAATATGTACAGCAATAGATCTATATTTGTATCTCCTATCTGCCCTGCTGAACTTCTCTATCTCTCTTTTTTTTTACAGCGGAAACGGATGTTTTTTTTGTTATTTAGATTTTTTTTTTGGTATTATTGGCTTCTATTCAGTTGAATCCCGCCACATTGTTGACGATGGCGTCTGCCGTCCCAGTTCCGCTTGGTATTGCGCGGTCGGTGACTTAACACGGTTCGTCAGCTTGTCATCACAAGTTCAATTCTCGCGGATGACCCACTGTTAAGTCTTTACCTGTCTCTTCACTGACAGGTTTTTTGAATATGGAATAACTGTAACGTATATTCGATAATTAGGGCGCTCGATTCAGATGGCACATGGATTAATGAATTAACTTTTTTTTTATGGAATCGGAAACAGAAATTCTTATAATCATCCCTTTCGTTTCTGTTATTTTAATATTCGTTCGACCTCCTGCTTTTGTCTTTATTCGTCAACACCTTCGTTCCCCACCTCCAGCTGCATCTTTTTTACAAAGGGTTCTTCAGAATTTTAAGTTACACATAAATTTATTTTTATTTAATAGCTTTAATTACTTTAAATTGTTTTTTGTATTAATCTGAAAATCTGATTTTTATTTATTTATTTATTTATTTATTTATTTATTTATTTTAAATTGGACCCCCAAAACAGAACTGTTTTGAAATAATTGTCTCTCATCAGCTTCAATAATAAATAATCCGCTGATCAGCTTTGGCTTAACATTTATATATAGTGCTCAAGCGGGGAAACAGTGTCCTTTCAAAATACAAATATAAAAATCACAAATTAAAATATATATAGAGTAGTAATGCTCATTTAATCAGTATATGTGTGTATGAAACAAATGGCGAAAGAAACACTACTAAGATTACATAACATTACAGCCGAAGCAGCAATTAAATATGGGAGTGAAATCTGGATATTGAAACAAAGAAACAAACAAAGATTGGAAACTGCACAAATGAAATTTTTAAGACCCTTATTAAGATTTACACGTTTAGACAAAAAGAAAAATAATGATATCAGAGTACAACTTAAAACTCCAAATATAATTCAAGAAATTCAAAATTATCAGAAAAATTGGCTTAACAATGTAGAAAGAATGTCCAAAGATAGGATTCCAAAATTAATTCTAGGATATAAACCCAAAGGGAAAAGAGACCGAGGACGTCCAAGAACGAGTTGGAGAGATCAAAATCATCTTAAGAGTTAGGAACAGAACAGTTTTAGGAACTTAAAATTTTTAAGACAAGACGTGTGTGTGTGTGTGTGTGTGTGTGTGTATCCTGAATATCTTGTGAACAGTGAATGAACGTTCCTGGTAAACTTGGTATGCATTTTACGGATAAAAGGAAGAATCTGATCTTTTGCGATAGAAATGTTTGTATGGGTGAAGGTGACACAAATTCGTATAGAAAAAAAAAAAAAGCGAAACAAATGAAATTACTCTCCATGTCTAGGAATCCGAATTGTCATTTGTGTGTTCTTTTGTATGATTGTAAATAGGATTTCGACAACTTAAATATTTGCTGATTACTTGTCAATAAAAGATGCTTGTTTGTATTGTTGCGGGTATTATGATTTCGTAATCGCTGACTTTGGGTTGGAATTATTTTCACGAATTTAAAAGACAAACAAAAACGAAATAATGTAAGAAAGTTGACGTAATTTCCTCAGGAATTTCTTGTATTTAATTTCTTCGTCCATGAGTTTGTAGTTTGGGAGTTGACTTGGTTTCCATTTGTAAATTCCTCTAATTGTTGTAGGAGATCAACCTTTTTTTTTTTTTTTTTTTTTTTATTTGGGTTCGAGAACTACTGGGCTTTCACCGAGTTGTTGTCAAAGAATTCGCAGTAAAAAATTCTGTAATGTCGTCTGTATGAAAATTACGTAAAAGCTGTGCGCTGATTATTATTATCTTTTTTTTTTTTTTTTTTTTCGGACTGGAGGCTTATGGATGAGGCTCGCTGTAAAAATATAATACTGAAAGGGATTCTCGAAGCAAAAAAATCAAAACCAAAAAAACAAAAAACAAAAATCTTTATAATAACAATCTTTAACGTGCGTAAATTATGTAATAGACATAAATTATTTAATAAACTTAATACAGTAAGGCCACCGCACATGACTAAAACTACAAAATTACAAAAAATCTTACATATTCAGCTGCAATCGATTTCGCCATAAGAAAATGATATGGCATCATCAAAATAAATAAAATAAATAAATAAATAAATAAAAAATCTTTATTTCCATCTGAATGTATTTGTCCTCATTAGGAAGTTATCAATGAAGTTTATTCTAAATTCTATTTAAAATGACAGGTCAGCGATGACCGGTAAGTGTTCACTGTGATACCTTGGAGAGGTAACGAGGAAACGAGACATATTTTTTGGCCTTCAAATGATACTGATCTTAACTGTTGCTAAATAGACAAAATACTTTTTAGAAGACGAAAATCTCTGATTTGTCTCTAAAAGGACCGATGTCACGTTATGGCGATTTTAAATATTTAACTTGTGTGGAAACGGCCACTGTCATTGGGATCATATGATTTATTATGTTAAATATTCTATCAAAAATCTACTCATTTCTAAAGGGCCATTCTTTTCTTTTTGGCCTTTATCGTACTTTGTATACAACATAAACGATTAAACAATACCAAAACAAAAGATCCGGTTTTCATTATTGAGGTAGGACAATCGGAATGTTAAGGACATCTTGAAGCGTTTCGAAGTGAAGTCTTTTGATATTTTTAGGAAAATTATTTTAGATCTTTGTGCAGGTTAGCGCCATAAGGAATGACGTCAGACCAATCAGAATGCGTTTTTTAATGTCGCAGGGCATAGAAATGTTTAAGAATGTCTTGGACTCTTATATTAATGCTCGTGCGAAGTTGGATTCCCTAAAATTGTAAGGAAAATCGAAGAAGAAGAAATAAAAGCAATTTTTATTTATTTATTTTTAAGTAGTATAGGTTCTTGTAGTTTAATTCATGGTTAGAGAAAGCTTGGCAACCCACTTTATTTTGTCGCGAGTTCTCACTTGCATCCCGGACGTTTTTGGCCTACAGTCATTTTGGCCGATGCAACAACGGGATATTACTAAGAAAAACCGGAGAAAAAAAAATGTTTGCCAACCTTTCTCTATGTTGACTTAATCGTGGATCCAAGTATGACACGGAAAGTTATAAAAATGTTGCTTTTTGGCTATTAACCTCTGCGACCTGTCTCGACCGATGGTCCGGAAAAAAAAAACTATGTCCCTGTCCCGTGTCGTGGATTTCTCTGCATTGATCCATGTTCTACAGTGAAGTAGCGCTTTGAGAGGGGAGGAAAAGAGTTTTTTTTTTAAAAAAAAGAGACTTGAAAACAACTGCAGATCCGTAAAATTATAGGCAGTCCCTGAGTAAAATTTGGGACAAATCAGGAGGTGTGGGAATTTGTATAAGTAACAGAAAAACGTTCAGTTTTTATACAGAGTACCGGTAAGGACTTTGTAAATGTGTTCTCAATTTTTTTTTTCTTATTTCACATTCTATCGAAAAATGAAGAAAGAAGAAATAGCTGTTACATGAAACATTCAGCGTATTTTATCAACCAATGTTATGGCATCAACTAGTGTTGTGATCGCGATAACTACTGACGAACTTGTAGTATACCTACATTTTCCTACAGATGGTGCAACAAAGTAAAATTCGTCAAGCCCTTTCTCTGTTAACGGAAAAACTTTAAATGAAATACCATTATACAGGGTGATTCTAAATTCATAGGACAAACTTAGAGGGGTGTTAGGGCACACTCAAATAAAACATCTTTTGTCAAACAGTGTATGTCCGCAACTGTCGTGTTTACATTCTACGACAGGTTGAGTAACGTCGTGACACAAACACTAGAGCTGTTGCATGTAGCGTAGAAGTGAGCCAAACCATCGTATAGAGAATTTTTCGCCAGGAGCGATGATACCCATTCCATTTGCAAAGAATTGACGCATTGAAAGCTGAGGATTATCTTCGACGCTTAGACTTCTGCCGCTGGTTTATGAAGCAGAGTGCAGTGCAGCCGGATTTTCCAGCACATGTACTCATCGCAGAAAAAGCATTCTAAAGCAAAGACAAACACATGAGGGAGTGTTTAATGTGCACAATACTCACGTGTGGGCATTCTACATGGCCACATGCTTACCAGCAACGAATCTGTCTTTGGGCGGATATCGTCAACTAGAGTGACTTTATAAACACTTTATATCTTATAAAGTTACACTATCGTCCACTGTATCGTCAACGACCAAACAGCGCCCTCTACAACGTAAACGCGACAGTTGCTGACATTCATTGTTTGACAAAAAAAAAAAAAATATTTTAGTATGCCCTACCACAAACTTTAAAGTTTGTCCTATGGATTTAGAATCACCCTGCGTTAGTTTTAAATTTAAATTGGATATAGAGTAATAATGGTGGTTGGATTAATAAGTTTGTCGAATGGCAAATCAGCGGTATGCAATTTTAACTGTCTCATTTGTTTTGTCTCATTAATAACGTGAAATTAGAAATTGTAGTGCGTATCAAATAAGCACTCATCTGTCGCCATGGTTCCTAAAACGAATTAAGCCCTTCATATAAGCCTATGGCAAATTGACTTTTCGTGGTTTTTTTTGTTTTTTTTTTACGCTTTGTCGTTGTGTTAAATTGATCTTATCTGCCTCAATTCATTGTGGGGTTTTTGTTTTTTTCCTGAAAACCAATTTAAATAAATCCCTTGAATTATTTTTTTCAAAAAAAGTCTGCTTATTTTTAATTGCTTTAATTAATTTCTTATGGACAAATGAAATTATGTATATCGCTGTGTTCGTGAGGAAGATGAAGATTCGTTGGGTGTTTTGTATCCCCTTTAAGCCTCACCATTTGTAAACATGTTTATCAGCACTTCTCGGAAGTGGGTCTATTTGCTAAGAACTTCCAATGGTGTTTTTTACTATGATTTCAAGCCTTCTAAACAATGTAGTGGTTTTATGCAGTTTTAATTACATCTTTAATTTTATACTTCTTTTTAATACGACAGGATGAGCTTTGCTCGCTAGTTTTTATTTGTGTTTACTTAATTACTTATAATTGTTGTCATTTATGTCCTTCGATTAGATTCTTCAATTGTTAAAATTTCTTTTATGATTAGAGGATTTGTTTAATTGCATTTCCTTATAAATTGTTCTTGGTTTTCCATTACACTGAACAAGCTTTCAAAATTACAAACCGCAATTTAATGAAGCAACTTGCTTTCCATTATCACATATATACACAATAATATTAAACGTACAGATTATTTAATAATACAGTAATAGTAAACATTTGGAACAAGGTGAAAACGGAAATGTTTCTTATACAAAGAAATGAAGCGCTTTTTTTTTCCCCACCGAGAATCTTAAATAATTCTGTAAAATGTTCCTTATAAATAAATTCAATTTTTTTTTAAAAGCTTATTGTTTCAGGTAATTTTTTATTTTTTTAAAGCAGTGGTTTTTCAATCTTCTACATTTCACAAACCGGTAAAAAACAAAAAGTTGGGACCGTTAGAGCCAAGTTTGTATTGTTAGGTGAAGCATTGCATAATTTTAATGTTATAAAAATGAATAAAGGTATAGTTGAGTTCATTTGAGAAAAACTTCCTTATTTGGCAAATTATGATCACTTACTTACTTCTGGAAATCATGACGTCAAACAAAGAAATGGCGTCTCTGAAATGGCAAATTATTGTCAATACGCGAGAGAAGACATTACACAGCTAAATCTGTAATTTGGAACATTTTTTTAATACTTCAACAGTCAGAGATAGGAAATACGTATTTTTGAAGCGCTGGATAGAAGGGTACCGCAACAAATCTGTCCGCTTAGACGGTGAAGAAATTGTTAGCCAAGGGTCTTTCCGCGGGAAATCCTTCTCCACTGCTGGGAATTCGTTCATCACTGCGGCATAAAGCGGTTTCGGTAAGCCAAGTGGTAGGTATGGACGACTTTGACAAATATATTTTTAGAGTCACTATCAGTGAAATTATTCGTTTTTAGAATGAATATCCAACTCTTGATATCCTTCATTCGAAGCTTCAGTCCAAGATTGAAACCAACGGAAGCAAAACATCTTTGCAACGAAGACTTCACATGGAGTTCGGAATGTATTATAGTATGGAAGAATTAATTTGAGGAAATTCAACATCGATGTTACATAGCCAAGTTATTAAAAAGTTATTTAAAGAATAACAATAATATAAAAATATAATTCGTAACTGTAGAAAATATCAAAATCAGAATGTTTTCGTTAAGTTTATAAGATTCAATTACGAAGTTGAGCAATAGATGTCGCTGCTGCGTCCTGGAAAAATCGATCTGTAAGCATATTTCGTCATAAAAAGCTTTTCTTTCGTGAAACTTTCTTTCGTGACGTAGAACTCTCAATTGCATTTTACAAGCAGCATATGTTTGAACTTGTAATAAACAATTGAACTTTTTATAAAACTGCATTTCATCGGACGGTCCACACTTCGTCATGGATCACTATCATGCCGTAGACCGGCGTTTGGGAATCACTGATTTAAAGAACTGATTCCCAAATTTTTCTGCTTCGGGCCCCATTTATAAATTGTAGAAAATCTAAATTGTAGAGAGATTTGTTTTTAAAAATCTTCGTTTAGTTTTTGCGTTTATGCTGAGCGATGTAAATCCTGAATCACTTC
Source organism: Thereuonema tuberculata (assembly GCA_023159025.1). Taxonomy (NCBI): domain Eukaryota; kingdom Metazoa; phylum Arthropoda; class Chilopoda; order Scutigeromorpha; family Scutigeridae; genus Thereuonema; species Thereuonema tuberculata. Next base: position 21,812,882 of record JAFIDM010003189.1, on the reverse strand, counting down.
CTCACTTTCGTAATTAATACAAGGAATTGTAAAGTGACGAAGGAATTTGATAAAAAAAAAAAAAAAAAAAAACCCGTTAGTTAAGGAACCGGATGAAAATGTAAACGAAATGACTTGAGAGAGGGGGAGAATGTTTCAGATGTTTTGAGTCGCCACCAGTTCACTGGAAAGTAGTTTCTGGAAACAGATTTGTCCCGGGATACTTAAAAGGCTTTGAAGATCACGTTGATTTATGCTTTGAAAAACAAAGATTCTTAATTTATTGAAGCTGAATTAGAGGAAGAACTAGAAGTTTTCTAGTCGCACTTTTTTTTTATTGTCTAAAGTGTTTTAGATGTAAAGATACTCCTGTTATCAGTCAGTCAATTGATGAATATATTTACGTATTAATTATTGTAATTGCAAATTTTGATCATTTTTTTCGTGTCTGATACAATTCATTACATGACGTTTTCTTTTCATTTTATTTTAGAAAACATGTGCCCCGCCCCCTTTAGAGGAGAATTCCACCGAAGAACAGCAGGTAAGAAAGAATTATGTATTATTATTTTTTTTTTTAATTCTTTTATTTATTTTCGCCGTTGATTTACCCTACGGGTTCTCTCATCGGTTAAGAGGCCATGAAATCATTGACATCGCAGTAAATACGTAGAATCATAGGACTTTTTAACTTTTTTTTTACTTCGTTAGTATTATTTACGGTCCCACTGGTAAATATCCGTAAAATGTAACTTTTTACTTTATTTCGTAATTGTTTAATCGCTAAGGAATCAAGAGATTCGTTGAGAGATACAGCTTCAATACATAAGACAACTTCCCATTTACGTCTTTCCACTAAGATTTGTTCCGCAGTCGTATTGTCGTTAATGGTTCGCCATATAAACAAATGAACAAGTGTGATTCAGGAGTTGCCTTGTGAATGACATTTACCGAATAACAAAAAAGTGTTAAATGCCAAAACAAATTAGTTTGCTATTTATGTGCATTGCCTTTTATTTGCACGTTTAGTGTATTTCATTTAACGCAATTTTACTTTATAAAATAAAGATAGTTATACAAACATGAAATGTAAAGTGGGGAAAAAATGGAACCTACATAAATCTAAACTAAAAAACATAAAAACACATTAAAAATAAAGAAAACGAAAATTCAAAATGTATTTGCATTTTAATATCTTAATAGGTATTTTAATAGCCTTTTTTTTTTTTTTTTTAAAACGAAATTCTCTAGCAGTGTTTTAACGTTTCGTGCTCACTAGCAAGTACTTTCTTCATGTTGTGGTATGCGTGGGGGGTAAATAAAAACCCTAAAGCAGTTACTCTTTTAGCCAACTTGATTGTTTTCATTGTTCCGGAAATTGGGAAAAGTTTTTAATATCTTAATCTATTCGGTACTGTAACTAATTGTGTAGTTTTGCATCATTAATTATAATAATCCTACTTTGAGCAATAAATTGGTTCCGGGAAATATAAGGGGGGGGGGGTAGATAAATAAAATTACGAAATTAAATAAAACGAAAAATTAAGCTTTAAAATTTTCTTGTCAATTTTCCTTTTGGCGAGTTTTTTATTGTTTATTTGAGCTTTTCATTGTTCCACATTGTTTCCGACGATATTTTCTATTGTCCTGTGTATCGAGACCTGGTTGTTTACTGATGACTGCTTCTGGCTGATGATCGCCATATTAGCGTGAAACACCCGTACTAGAATGTCATTTAGTAAACAACTTGGTCTCACCCATTGGTATGGTTTAGAATCAACTATGGTCGGCATATACGAGGTCAATGAGAGCCACATTCTGGATTTTCATATATATAGAGCGCCACACCGTGGTCACGTTTCATAGTATTAAATAGGCAAATTCAAATTTAATTACATTTCTACACACATCTCAATTGCTATATAAAGTATAAAAAATACATATATAAGAAAATAGAAAGGAAAACTCGCGAAAATACAAGTAAAATGGGGAAAGAAAATATAGTAAAACCCCGTTATTACGCTCCCGCTTATAGCACTATCCCGTTCTTTACGCTCCTTTCCTACGGTCCCTGGAATTTTCTATGGAACTCTGTAAACTTTTACCCTCTTATAACGCTTCAAAGCCCGCTTGTAGCGCTTTTTTTTATATCGGAAATTTTGTATCGAAAAGAAATATAACACAGTAAAGATTCTTTTCTTTCCCTGGTAGGAGGGAATCTTTGAACTCTTTGAAGTGCGTGTCTGTGATACAGAATGTCGAATGATACAGAACGTTAGTGCAGAATGTCGAAGCGGAAATCCCTTTCTATAAGTGAAAAATTGCAAATTCTCCGTAAGTACGACGAGAATTCTATACTAAGTCAGAAGGATTTCGCAGAATCTCTAGGGATTCCGTCATCCAGTCTGAGAACAATAATAAAAAATAAGAATGGAATTACCAATGCAGCGAAGGGTGGTTGCAAACGTAAAAAAGTAAAGTGTGGAAAATATGAAGATGCCGAGGAAATTCTAATTGAATTGATTCATCAGTCGCGTGATGCATCAGTGCCATTAAGTGGGCCAATCATTCAAGAAAAGGCGCGTGAAATAGCGGGCAGTGCACTAAATCTGCTCCGAAAATATATTAGTGTTGCTCCTAGTGGTATATCAATTGATGTTAATAGTTACTTGAACCCATTGAAAATGTCATAATCCATAACAGTAGCACACACACACACACACACACACACACACACACACACACGGCAAACCACAATCAAAGATTTTTTCAATAGGAATTAAGCTCATATTTGCACTATATCTATTGCAGAATCAAGTTATGTTTCCAGTAAAATGGTGTGTAAATGTTTCCCCATCTCATAAATCATTCCCCGTCTATAGCGCTATCCCGCTTATAACGCTCGTAGGTCATGGTCCCTTGACGAGCTTAATAACGGGGTTTTACTGTACCTATATTTTTATCAAGAAGCACTTAAACCAACGAAGAGCCGCATTAGCCCATGTCTGGTTTAGATTTTAAAATAGCTCAATATTTTCACCCAATATCAAAAAACTGGAACTCTTACAAAATCTCTCTTAAAAAAATATATATAAATTGATTGAAATTTTCTTTTGTAAAAATAATTAAATGCGTTTCAGGACATTGTCTGTTGCTTTTTAATTATATATTTTATAATAAACACACGCATCTTGTAACTTAAAAATTTAGGTATTTTCGTTTATTTTCATTGATTGGCTTTTATTTGTAAAGTGTCACGAAGTTAATAAATTAGTAGGGGAGAATAAAGAATGACATTAGATGATAATAAAAGATCGTGTTTAGAAATTTGTTTTCTATTCTACCGGTATATCATGGACTTTGTTTATATAATACTATACGTAAAGTAGTTCACAGATCATCGTTCCCTGTTACCCGTTTCTCGCTCAGTATGATAGAAATTAGAAATGCATAATTCTTCTCCCCCTTTGACTCGTCTTTTAAACTTGGTGTTCTGGTATATTGACATCATTCCTCCTTATTTTTGTCTCCAAGTATATCACGGATCCCATGCTTTTGTAACATTTCTACTCATCGTATCCTGACATCCTCCACTTTTGGTCACTTGGGCAACAGTTAATATGCTACAGGTGCTTTGTTCTAGACGAATATCCACTTGTAAGGAGCTTGTTTGCCAGTATTAAGGTTAAGTCAGAGGTAAATCACTGATACAATAAAGGAGTGTTCGTTGCTAGAATGTTGTTGATAAGGAAGAAGCCTCGTTGTAACATGTCTGACTTGAATCTTAAACCAAATTACTTTCTTAACTTCTCCTTCTTTAGATTAATAATTATCTTTTCCGGCTTTGTTTGATATTCTTGGCTTGTGCAGCTGTTTTGGCAATACAGTGCAACTTGGATAATTCGAACGTCTTTAATTCGAAATCGTGGTTAATTCGAAGATTTCTCTTGGTCCCTTGAATTTCTTATTAAATCAATATTAAAAAATCGTGGATAATTCGAAGTTCAACTTCCTTAATTCGAAGTTTTTTATAAAAAATTTCGAACCATAACGACTTTTTGGCGTTTCATCGTTAAGAAATTCGACACGTGACAACTGAAATCTCCTTCCCATCACCGTTCGACACGTGACGCTTCAGACGCCATTCGAGCTTCCTGCTGTCAGTGTCACCATGCCTTTCATTAAACCACGTGTGTACAAGAATTTAACGTTCGCTGAAAAGGTCGCCGTTATTCGCGAGGTGGAAAAGGGTGTGAAGAAGAAATGCCAAATCGCTAACGAGTACGGGATGGCGCCGAATTTCGTCGGTACATTGAAGGACAAACCAACGTAAGTGAAGCTGTTTTCCGTTCACTAAACATGCTTGATGATTTTGCTAACCTTAAGAGACTGAATTCTACAAAACAATCAGACATTGCACAATTTTTTGAAAACTGTAATTTTCTGTGTTGAATGTAATATGTACTGTAGCTTACATAATATAAATCTTATTTTGTTTACTTACATATTGTGTTTAAGTCTTTCATACCATGATCTTTCTGAATAAATATTTATTTATTGACAGAATACTCTTTTCAATCATTCAGTGGACCTGAAATTAAAGTTAAAAGATGTAACTTGTTTAATTCGAAGTCTTGGATAATTCGAAGTTTTGTAGTGGTCCCTTCAGCTTCGAATTATCCAAGTTGCACTGAATTTGAAACGCTGCTTAACCAAATTTTTATTTTTGCCGTTTATTTAAATCTGTTTTAATGGTCTTATTTCTGTTTAATTCAGTTGTACCAGTACATATGTTCGTGCTTTAGATCACTGTTGTATTCTTATTTTAAGGATGGGATATTTCCCTTTGCTGTATTTTATAAATAAATAAATAAATACATAAGAATAATTCTGTTGCTTGATATCAAGCAGTTTTGTGGCAAGTTATTCCGTTAATATATTTGTGCTGACGATTAATTCAAAAAATTACTAACCGATCGGTAACGCAGTCGGATTCGTGATTTTCTTGACTGTCTTTAATTATTATACATTTCAGTGTCTTGTAATCAAAACAAAGCCTAAAGTCGATTTACTCTATGTTTTAGTCTCTTAAAAACCACAAAGTTATAAAGATCTTTTTGAAAATTTAATTTTTTTTAAATTTACAGCATGAATATAATGTTCTTGGCTGTTCAATATATTTACCTTGCTCCCTAAATTTTTTTATTTTGGATTTGCAGAGATTTTTTTCCCCTGTATATTTTTTTTATCGACTTTAACAGAAACCAGTTGAAAACATCTGAAAGTACTTAAGAATTTATTGTTGTTAAAAATGTTGGACTGCATCCAAGCTTGTATCTTTTTTACGTTGTTTTTTTTTTTTTTGTCGTTAACGAGTAAACAATTTCTTCTTTCCTCGTCAGAATTTCAGCTTTAGTTATTTTTCACAGAAAGACAAAAATGAAGGTTTTATCTTTGGTTGCAGCTGCGGGATAAACAGTCCGCATTTTGAGGTATTGTACAGCGTTTGTCCAGAGTGCAGTCTACTTCACTCGCGGTTATTATTCGACGATTAGCACTTCACCGAGGCTGGATTATTGCAGAGTTTGCGTGACGGGGAAGAAAAGGAAGGATTCAAGAGACCCAGTGGTCGATCGAAACTTCATTGTATTGAAATCAATCACGCTAGAAAGTGTCATTTGTTAAGATCTCTTCTGAATAGAAAAACAGCACGATAATAAATATGTGCATTTCACGCTTTGATAAAAGATTTATCAACATTGTCAAATAATGTTTATATTTTCCATAATTACATGTACATATTTGCGCTTTGACTATCATTTTTTTTTCTCTCAAGTGTACAAGTGATTGCCCATTGTTGAAGACGTTTCAGGATCGACAAGTCATTATCTTCAGGTGTGAAATAGTTATAGGAAGATTTTTTGTTTTTATTCGTGTAAAGTATGTATTCATTTATATTTCTTTTCGTTGTTGTTCGTCTCTCTCGTAACTTTGACTTAAATATTGGATAGAAAATCGGCGTTTCTGGAGTTAATTCTTCCAGTTTTTCTTGTAGGAAATGCATCTTTAATAGAAAAAAATGTTTCCCAGTGAGAGCTTTCTTCGAGTTTTCCTCACACGATGCATAAAGTGCAGGAGATATGAAAAAGTCCCGTAAATTAATTCACTGGTAATGAAAGCAAAGGTAACGTGAATATGAACATATTCATCAGTCGGCTACAGCAGTGGTTTCCAAACGTTGGTTCGTAACGAAGATTTACCGCCCCCACAATATAACGAGAGAAAGAAGGAAAATGTAATCATCGTCCATAATAAATTTCGGTACACACACACTTATATTTAAAATTGAAATACAATAGAGCCCCCATAATCCTTCACCTTTGGTCGGAACGCAAAAAAGGTCGGATTATCAGAAAATACAGAAAAATACGGATTTTCAGTAAAATATACGGATTTACTGCGTTGTCAAGCAGTTGAAGTTTAGGCTTTTTCAATGTTTTGCGATTCTTAAAGAGCGTTTTCACCATCTATCGTCACTGTATATGCAAGGAAACAACACAATGACGCGATGGGTGGTGAGCCACCGACGAGTCGGGGACAAGTTCGGCCGGCTCGAGCACGGTCGGATTAACCGGAGTGGCGGACCAGCCGAGGGCGGACGAGAGGGGTTCTACTGTATATCTATTTTTATTTGACTACATGTGACGTTTTGGCGTGTATATTACACAGACATTTAAAAATGACTGTTTCATGGAAACTCAGGTCGAGTTTATCTTTATTTATATAATTCAAATAAATAATTGTAATTGTATACTAAATTAATATTCAAAATTATTAAAAATTATTCCTATCTAAAATTAGTAAGAACATTTCTCAACTAATTATATTTTCTGTCATTGAAATATTTTCTTAAAACGTATGTTGCTGGTTTTTTTTTTTTTTTTCTTTTTTTTTTCTTTATCCAATTCTTATTTTTATCATATTTTTACAACGTATTTGAATTCATTCATAATAACTAGAAGTTAGAAAAGAACTTGAAGCTTATTTTCCTTAAAATGTTTTTTCATAAAATTTCTATTTGTTTTCCTTGATTTTTTTTCACGATTTAAAAAAAAAAAAAAATGACAAAAACACGAAGCTTATATTTATATTCCAAAATTTTACTGCCTACTGAACAAAAATTTTACATTTTCTGGAAAAAAAAAAAAAAGAATCCGCATTGTTTACTTGAATCGTATAAATGGGATTAACTTTAATCAATTGTGACTACGCGCAATGGCGTAGCTAAAACGATTTAATATTGATTGTTTAAGACACTTTAAGATCTTAACAGATGTAGAATAGAAATACATTGCAAGGATTTTATGTGGGTTTTTTTTTCTTCTTCTTGCGCTGATTTCATTACAAAGTTCCATTTGGAAAAGGTTTGAAATACAGGTCGTTCTCGAAAATGCATACCAAGTTGTAAGAAGATCCGTCCAGCAGTTCGAAAGTTATTAGGTGGGAGGCAAACACAGACTGACTTAATGAGCTTCTCTTTTTCTATTGCAAAGTATGCTAATAAAGTAGAAATCAAGTCATTTTACGTGCTGTGAAAAATACTTAAAAAGCGAGAAATCAAAGGCAGCACCTGAATAAATTGAAATTGCCTCTCTTGTTCGATTATAGGGAAGACGTTGGGAACGGCCGTTTCGTCCTTCATCGGACTCTTCAGCCCAACCCCGCCTTCCCCGATAAAAGAACCAGAGAGGCAAGATCAAAAGTGAGGGTCACCGTCACATCTGCCAGTGATCTCTCAAAAGCAGGAAAGGCAAGAAAGTGATCTTGCCTCTCTGGTTCTTTTGTCGGGGAAGGCGGGGTTGGGCTGAAGAGTCCGATGAAAGACGAAACGGCCGTTCCCAACAACTTCCCTATAATCGAACAAGAGAGGCAATTTCAATTTATTCAAAGTAGTAATATTAATAATAAAAAGCAAACTTATCTGTACATTTATAAAATCAGAAATAAGATTTATTTATTTTTTTAAAGTTTTTTGAAGTAATATTTTATTATTTTTTGTTAATGTGACTCATAATACAACCTTTTTCTTTTGAAATGTATTGCAATTGGGGAGATGTAATATTATATTTCAAATTTACATAGAATTTTTCATAAGAAATCAGACTATTTGTTTGGACTTGAACGAAGAGCCTATTTCGTAATTAGAAACTAGCGTCACGATTACTGATTTCCGTGATGGTTGTTTTTCACTTTCAGTATTTAGAAATAGGTCTGTTATTATCTTGCAGGTTGTTTTCATTATGTCGTGAGACAAAAAGAAAAATATCTTGATGTCAGGTTATCTCGAAATTGCCTGTTCTGTCAACAATTGGATGATGAATGGAGCTTCTTAAAGAAGAAATTATTAGAGTTAGTGAAGCGTTAACTTTAATTAAGAAACATGTCTTTATGCGAGGTTTACCGTGGCGAGGGTTACATTTAAGAAATTTTTGCTTATGGACTGAAATGCCAGTGCAAGAAAATACTAAAAACTGAAAGCACGTTTATTTCGCTGGAATAGCCTAAGGCATTTAATAAACGAGCAAGCCAAGTTTTTTTGTTTTGTTTTGGTTTCCTCCCATAAATATGAATTTTTTATTCTATACTAACTGTACCCGGCATGCGTTACAGTGCCACTCAAATAAAAGAAAGTTTTAATTCTGTTTATTGAAGTGCTTTTGGATTCACAATATTTTTTGTTTATCCGTCTGGTGCATACACAAATAAATCAGAAGGTTTTCCGACGCGTGAGCAGGCCACGTACAGCTGTCCATGTGCTTTGTTGATGGTCATTGCAAATGCGAGTCGCACCGGAAACTGCAAACGTTGAAACCGGAAATGCACTCATTTGTTGCAACGACTCGCGCACCAGATATTGTAAAATGGTTCTACTAATTCCGACACCTTCGCGGGCGTGCGCACAACAACTCGCCAAAGTTTCATCGCAGTCTGATGAATGGTATAGGAACGCACACGGGACAAACAAACAAACATTCATTTTTATATATTAAGATGAAACTCGGGCGAAAAATTAAGACAATAGCAGAGTTTCGTAAATGCCTGAAATTTTATTGTTATTCCTTTTTTATTTTTGACACATGAGCGAAGCAGAGTAACATCTTTCCATGTGCCATCGAGAAAAGCTCGCGATGTGTTCTACATATCGAGGATTTTTTTTTTCCCTCTTTAATTGATATCAACCTGCAATTCAGTTTTCCAATAACAGATAGTTTAAATAAAATAGTTAGTAAGCTGTTAGAAGAGCTGTTTCTTGTTATTCATAATAATAATTAGTTTTAAAAGAACTTAAATCCTACTTTTATTAAAATAGTATTTCTTAAAATTCCTTTTTGATTTTCTCTTTTTTTTTTTAAACTGGTGAAGAAAAAACGAGAAGCCTGCATTTATATTCCAAATCTAATTTCTACTGAAATGTGTCGTCTTGTTTGAAACGACAGATAGACAAACTTCCTAAAATGTATATATGTGGATTATTTTAATGAAATGGAAGTAAACGCTATTTCCCTATTGTTGAAGATTTATCATATTCTAAACTGACTGTGTACACAACGCAAGTGAACACTGCTCGTAGATTTCAACTGTGATGTTTGTCCCAGGCTGTCCTAAAGCCGATATTGTACTAAGAACTTCGCACCACCTATTTCAAAGCTCAAAACTGATCAGTATCTTTGCTTCTTTCTCTTAAATTTGTTTTGCTATAGCTTTCTGATTCCCCACCTAGTAATTACAACTCTAGAAGCTACTTAAATAGATTAGATCTTTTCTCAGTTTTTTTTTTGGTCGAAGTATTGCAGATTCTTGGCTAAAATACTTTTTTTTTTTTTTTGATCAGATAAATCTGTGTCGAACTAATCTTCTATACACATATTTTATTTATGACATTTTCCATTAATTATAATTATTGTCGGCATATGTACTCAATAATTTTTATTTGTATCGAATGAAATCTGAGTACATCTGAAATCGCTAATTAACGAATTTCGTAAATTCCGTATATTTATAAAAAAATTGTAATATTAAAATGAGATAAATGCTAAAGAAAAGTATTTTTTTAATTTAAAATAACAGATTCGTAAATTCAGAAAAGGCTTTCGAAGTATCTGTCGTTCTTTTCTATCCAAGTTTCTGCGTTATTGTTTGTATTATTGATTAATTTTTGTTTTATTATGAATTGTTTAGCTTTTACATGTGATTATTAAATAAAGGGAGATTTCAAGCATCTAGAGAAATGATTTGCAAAAAAAAGTTTCGATTTTAGGCATTTTGTTAAAAAACAGTGTATTTCTCTTGAATCTCTCGTGCTTTCTCGTGCATTCGCGTAATTCTCGTGCATTCCATTAGTCCAGTTTTCTCATTTATATTTAATTGTATTTTGAGATGAACATCTCATTACTCTGCTTTTTCATTAACGATAATAAATATTAAATTAATTCCGACAGTTGTAATCTAATTTTTTTTCTTACAGAAATGTTTTGGGTTTCGTATGTTTTTTTCTTTTTCAAAGCCAAGTTAAAGTTTCGCAAAGAAAACAACCACGATTGTAAACAAAACAAAACAAAAAGTCGTAATTATTTTTTAATTTATTTAGTAAACACACAACGAAAAAAACGAGTGCTTGGAAAGCCATGTATGTTGTCTTTCGTTTCTTCCAACCAGTTATTAATTTTTAATTCGAGATTATAGCTGCGGGAAGATTTATCGTTGATCTAAATTACATTAAAAGGTTTATTACTTATCGACAATAAAAGGCTGTCCGCCTACAAAACACTTAGTTAAATTTATAGTGAAATAATAATAATACTCAAGCGGTTAATTATTATTTGAAGTCTTGGAGACTTTTGTTCTATTTTGACTATGTTTGGAACGATTCATTAACCTATAAAAATGGTTTTATTTTGAGTTTTTTTTGTGTGTGTTAAACTGATTTTTCATCAGTTAAACTGAAATCAGTCTGTGAATTACAGTATTTTTGCTGAGGCATGATTATTCTGGTAATTTCGGGTTCCTGATTTTTTACACCTGTCAATCTAGGTTTGTAAGACCTACTTCAAGATTTTTCACTCTTGCCTTTTTCTTTTTCAATTGGCCACCTACGCAAACCAGTCCTTTACCCTTTCAAACTAATGAGATCAGCAAAAGACAATTAAGAGGAACGTGTGCTTTTTGAGCTTTTTTTTTTTTTTCTTTTTCGTAAAACAAAAAAAATATAGAAACTGATTAATTGCATGTAATTGGAACCGTTTGGTCTGGAATCGTCAGGGAAAGATCACAGGGTGGGTTTAGTGTTAAAATGGCAGTGGAAAGGGGAGAAAGGAAATGAAGATGATAATTGCCAAAAAGTACGATTTTTTTTTTCCTTTTAAGTTTAGTAGGACGTTGTTGTGGATCGTTACTTTGCTGTTCTTGGCTGAATGAGACTTACAGATGATTTCTTGTTAAGGAACAGTGTAAATCCTTAATGGGTTTGATTATGTAATTTCAAGAACAAGGGAAAAGTTTTAAGGCGCTTCATGGAATTGGCAATTAAATGGACAATGCACCACAAATCGGAAAATAATTGCTACTTGTACATTGGATTAAACAGTACCACTTTGTAGAACAGTTATCACTGAAAGGCTTGTTTAGGTGTAACAAATCTGAAGAATTTAAATTACTAATTACATATTGTTCAAAATCTTTTTACGAAGGAAATGAAGCAATGGATGTATTTCGTCTGTATATTTTTTTTTTTTAATTTCCTCACGTTTAGCAGTAAAAATCTGAGATTTTATTGTAATCGAAAACTTTATATTTGTAATGATGTTTTGTGGGAGAGTCGTTGAGATGGAAAAACAACGAGTCAAGAACTGAATTAATTTATTAAATGAAAAACATTGTTGTTGGTTTTTTTTGTATATGTATTTTACATAGAAGAATTTGATTGGAAGGTTAATTAAAAATATACAGAATGATTGGATAAAAACATAACGAATTTAAATTAATTAACTGATTCAACATCTGCAACGGAAAAGAATTTTAAAAATAAACAGAACATCAGTAATGAGGAAATAGAAAAGGAATGTTTTAAAATAAATAACGGTTAACGATTAAATGAATAACGAATAATACAGATAAATAATTTCTACAAAAATACAAATAAATGATTTCTAAAAATATTTGCATATGTACTGTTACAATAATCTATAGTTAACTTCCAATTGCTTAGATTTTCAAATCATTAGGTTTATTTATTTGATCTTTTGAACAAGAATTACTTAATTTTCCATGAAATTCATGACAATGGAAATGAATTGCAGTAACTGAGCGTTAACTTATAAATAAGAAATTTACTGGATAAGGAATTTTACTAAATTTCATAATATTAAAAATATTAAAACAAATTTTATTTTATACCAAACTTGTGGTACACGTTGGCATTCGATGATATTTTCGTTTCCTCTCTCTGTTTTTTTCCTATCTAAACTTTTCGTTTTCACTTAATAAATAGGATTAAACTTCCGAGACAAAGATAGAATATTATAGGTTTGATTTTATGTCTGTCAGAACCCTTACGGTTCCGATAAAGTGGTCTTTTGGAAATTGGAGTCTTCGATAACTTATAATATCTTGAATACTATTGTAATTAAAAATCTAAAACTTCCTACAATAGATGAGAAAACATTGAAGTTTCAATTATTAAAATTCTTTTTAAATTATAATTGATAGATTTAATAATAATAGCAACCAAACTTACGATAAAAAAATGTCTCGGAAAGTTAAAAAAGGTTAAAATCAAAAAGTTTAAAAGTTTTAAATATAATTTTAATTCAGTACTCATGTTTCTGCCCTCTGTTGTTCTGACAGAGGGCAAAGTTTGTAGGTGTAATTAATTATTTAATAACTGATTCCTTTTGTTTTTCATACAAATCTATCTTACAAGAGTTTAAGGACTAAAAACCATCAAAATTCATAGCTATTACAAATCGCGACAACTCAAAAAGCTACTTTTCATTTAAAGTTTAAGCTTCCCAAAATAGTTAAATGATATTAAATGTGAGATCATTAAGTTTAGCAAGAATTGAGTCCATAGATAAAGAGCTTGCCCTCAAAAACCACCAATACTCGAATCTCCGTAAGCTCCTCGTAATAAACACTAATTATGTAGAAACGTTTAAAATTTAGTAGTATGTTTAAATACTCCATTGTCTGTTCAACTGGTTTTAGGTAGTCGAAATATAAATGGCAACTGTCCCAATAAGCGTCAGAGATATGTCATTATTAATAATACGATAATGTTTTGGAGAACATAAAGGTTGTTCGTACAATTTGAAAATTGTTTGTAGAATTTTGATTTTTATGAATTCGTGCCTAATCCAAGTGCTGGTCAAGAAAGTATTCTAAATATTTAATTAAAATCGGCGTTCTCATCCACACTATGATAATTTTCAGTTACGACATAAACATCAGAGCAAACCGTCACTTGGACGTGTAATGTCCGTCATAAGCTCCATTAATACTAAACAATTCAGTAATTGTCATGGAATTAAGTAAACAGCTGACGTTATTGTCTTGTTTGGATAATTGCCAGTTGGCACCATTGACGATTGCCATTCAGCCGTATTGTTTATTTCCTTGAGACCCAGTTCTTCCATTCAGAAGCAAAATACCTGAAATAAGGCTCCACCAAAAAGACTGTAATCTTCCCCATAAGGAAAGAAAATCCCATTTGATCCGTTTCCTATAGTTAATTGATTTCGGCAAAGGAAATTGCTTCAACTTCTTTGCACGCATTGAATTAAGACAGGAAAAAAGAAAAAGAAAAAAAAAATGGAAGACGATTCGATCACCAGTAATAATAATTGTAATTTTTTCCCTTACGGTTTGTTTACTTATCGTAGATTTCATTGCTCTTGTTATTATATATATATTTTTTTCTTCTGAAGTCGTGAAATGAATGTCTTTGGGCATCGCCGTCGGGTTTTCTTTGGCATTGATGGGTTGGGCGTAGTCCTAGTTCGATCTTATCTGCTGAAAAGCGTTACATCTTTTCCCATAACTCGGCGGTATTTATTCGTAATGAGGTCAATGTATTTTTCCTTATTTTAAATAGCATTTTCATTGTGCAATTCGCAGAGAAAAAAAATATTGATAAATGCTTTGCTGAGAATTTAATAATATTAATTTTGGCTTTTTTATTTTCTTCGTTTGGCTTTGGTAAATATACAATATTACATGAGTGCTGGAACTTTAAAAAAAAAAAAAAAAATCCCACATAGTTTGGAATTTGGCGCCACTCAAAATAAATGTGAAATGATTTTATTTCCCTTGACTGTGGAGTCGGAAGCAATTCTTAGATTACTGGAGTCGTAGTCAGTAAAAATGTACTGACTCCAACTTCTATTCCTAACAAATTAAAATTATAAAATAAATAATATGTTAAAGTTTCCTTTTTTTTTTTTTTTTTTTTTTTTTGAGGATATATTTTAAATTTAAGTTCTTTGCAAATTTTAAAATATAACTGTGGAAAAGCATATGATGCATTAATTTATTTTATTTTCTACATTGATGTATACAAAAAGATTTTATGTGTCGACTCCACTACCTAAAGTGTAGGCCTGTACATTTTCACTTAAGTACGGTTCTTTTGCATGCTCCAATTGTACCACACGATCGAAAACCAAAACTTAAAATGATTTTGTTATAAAGGCAATAGTTAGATACTTTCTTTGATAATGATCTCTTAATATGAAATTTTATCTTCAAAATCCCGTTCAACCGTTGCCGAGCTAAAATATGCAAAAAAAAAGGAATCGTCCTTCACTGTATCCTTTCATTTCTTGCATGGAATAGTAGTTAGCATGTGTGTGTGTCATCGACGACGGAATAATAATGGAACGATTTAATAGCAGATGTCAGCGAATTTTTACGGCAAAGGACTGCAGGACTATACATAGGAATTAGCTTTTCATCCGCCAAAATTTAGCGGGATTTTTCTTATCTTTTTTTGAACTCGAATGAAATAGATTATTTAAAGCTGAATTGAATGTTAGTTCTCTACTTTCCCGCTAGAGCGGCTCCACCGTCGGGCATTCTGGACTGATATTCTGGACTAATGGTGGAATTTTATATACGTGATAGTAGGACTGTGGGATTCGTTTTCACTTAAGAGAAATGAGTGTCTTGGTTCATTCCAAAACCCAGAAATTTAGTGAGCCGCAAGTTGTTAAAACGCTTACAGCACTTAGCGAGATTTAATGAAAACGTTTTTATTAAAATTTCAGTTTGTTTTTTTTTTCAGTGTCTGAATCGATTTTTATAATATTTTATTGAATAAAAATCTGATATTTTTATTTATTAAAAATAACTAGTCGACCCGTGCGAATAAATCGCAACAAAAATCACTTTGTTTTATTTTACTGTAAAAATCCCTTTTGAGAAATATTTTCTTTTGTAGTGCATGTTAGTTAAACACATTGTCAATAGATGGCGCCTTCTCCATTTTTATTAAAGGGTTTTTAAAATACAGTTTTTTTTTAACGAAAACAATAATTTTCAACACTTTGTTTAGTTTT
>JAFIDM010003189.1:21785751-21796892 GCA_023159025.1 Thereuonema tuberculata | reverse complement strand
CTCTTCGGTCTGACGTCATTCCTTAATGGCGTCCTGGGGAAGGCCATGGGAAACCACCCCAGTATCTTTCCCTTGTAATTCTAGGGAGTCTGCTAGGGGTTCGCCGTCTTGGGAACACTAGCGCTCCCTGGAGCACGGATGCTTCGGCAACGAAGCTCGCACTTCGGTGCGAACCGACCACACACATCAAGGCCTAAAATATTCCTTTTTCTTTGAAATATTCCTTACTGCGGAAAATAACCATTCATCCATTAATGTAAATATAAGTTCATCGTATAGAAATATATAATAATTCGGCCAAATTCGACATCAATTAAAAACAAATGAGTACCGTATTCACAAGAAAATTCCTTTTATTGAAAACTATTTCATTTATTTTACGACAGAATAACTAAAACAAAAGTCTATATCCAATCGCTGTGAAACTTTTCCATTATATTCTGAACTACGATATAAATTTTAGAAGAACGATCGTAATATCGGTCTAACAATCAAATCTACGTAATTTGCCTTAGAAGACTAGAACTTTCTCCGGCTTATCAGTGGCTTATCTTTGAAGAGAGTCTAATCAAATTTAATCCTTATTCGATAAAATGGGCATGTTTTTATAGCAAAGAAGCATAAATTAAAAAAAAAAAAAAAAAACTTTCGTTAAAAAAATGTTACTTTAATTTTTTTAATTGTTGTTGCCTGAAAATAAATAAATAAATAAATAAATAATCCAAATATATTATGTTTGCATATCTAAACAAAACATTTTGAAAAAATTAAGTAGATTTCTTTTACACCGTTTGTAAGGAGTTAAGTGTTTGCATCAGACGTAAATAAACATTAAATAGTTCTGTTTATCTTTCACTGACAGCTCGTTATTAAAAACATACACGTAGACTCCAAGGAAAGTTCCCCAGCGAAGTTTTTTTTATAATTAATTCTAATGTTAGTTAACAATGTTGTTGTTTTTTTTATCAAGTACCATGTTTCGTCTTTAGATAAACAAGCCAGGGAATCAGTTGTAATGAGAACGCGCGAATCGTAGCTTAACTACTAATACTGGAAGACCTTCGTTCAAACCTTCCGAAGTCTGTTCCGTGCGAGCGCATTTGTTTGGAAGATAAACTGCCGCCGATTCCTAAAATTATCTGCTAGATATGTTTGTTTGTATTGCTGAGAATAGTTGTTATTCCGGTAGAATGCAGTTAAAGAACGTAATATTTACAGAAGCAAAGTAAAAAAAAAAAAAATATGTTAAAGAAATGGATTTTTATTTAGGCGTAATTATCAACGTGAAACATATCTTAACCGAAAATTAAATAATAACAAGTGAATATAATTTTGTGCTAAAACATAAATTTAAAGGTGACCCATAATAAAAAAAATAAAATAATAATAAAAAAAGAAGTACATTAACGTAAGAAAAAATAAAAAAAAAAACGTTAGGAAAATAAGAAAAAAAAAAAAAGTAGATATACGGATATGAACCGACAACCCTGCATGTATGAATCCGAGCTGTAGCTGACAACTGAAGTCAGATGGGTGCATTTGTAACATTTAAGTTAATAGATGCAATCCAACGGAAACAATGCCAAACATCTCGAAAATGGAGGGGCGTTGGCCCCTGAAAATACCCTATTCCTATATTGTTTAGGCCTATGAACACGATGGTGAAGTCTGTTTGTCGATCCGACCTTCCGTTCGGGAGTTGATAGACAGACACGGACGGACGGATAGGACAAGCGCAATAGCTACCGATTTTAAAATAGGTTAGGTAGTTTTTACAGTTTTCATTTCCGGTTCACAATGATATGACATCAGTTTTGATAACACACACCATTTATTAAAACTCCGTCATTAATTTTCAATTAAATTCGCAAAATTAATACAGTAACTTTGTACTTGTTAACTATTAGGTATTCTTGAAACGTGAAATATATTTTTTTATTTACTTTTTTTTTTTTTTTTAATTTCTTCAGATGTGATGACATCGTAGAGCTAAAAATTCAACGTTTTTGAATAATTGAACACAACATTGAACGAAAGAAAATACAACATAAATTTTAATATTCTTGTCTTGGGAAAATTTTATTACACGGTCTGAATAAGCTAGAATGTAAAAATTTAGCGTTTAGGCTGATATTTCCCGATGAGCAGTATATGAAGACACCCGTATATCTTTAAGAAAGAAGAAAATAAATAGTAAATAACGACAATGGAACAACCTCGGAATTGCTTGTGTTTTCGTTCTGCAATAATGGTGTGCTATCCTCTTGCCAACAAGTTGAAATAACAATCAGGATTTAATTTCTCGCTTGCAGAAAAGCCTCTGAACCCTGATTGAAAACGTTAAGGTTAAGTGATTTTGAATTAACAACTTAGATGCAACAGTATGCTTTTTTTTTCTTTTTTTTTTTCTTGGTATATCTTGTATTATGATAGTATCATCCCTTTTAATGCCATCACTCGCCGAAGCCGAACGGATTTTCTCTGCTTTCGACTTGGTTAAATTTGAAAAATCGCTTTGGTGTCGAGAACTCATGGCAATTAGATGTTCTTAATTAGAATGGGTAAATAGTTTCTCTGAACCGTAATGGCTGCTTCACATGAATGAATGGTGGAAAGGACAGTCCTCTCGAGACGCCAATAAATCAATTAGAAATTACCCAAACGAATTAAAACACACAGGTAATTTCATTTATATGTTTTAACTCCTTGGCTGTACTCTCTCAATTCCACTGTGGTTACAATTTGCATCAAATTGTGCTAATAATTTTGCTTTGCAAATAGCCTTACTCCCAAAATACACAAGTAAGATCAGGTTAGTCCTTTTCCGTCTATATTTAATACAAGAGGTTCCTCAAAGAAGTTAAAACCTAATTTTCCTCAAATGTTGCTTACAATTGCAAATAATCAGACTTTAAAGGCAGTAAAGGGATATACATATTTACATAATTTCTTTCGTTTCTTTTTTCCTTGAGATCGTTCAACATAAAATGAAGATATAGCGAAAAAATATAAAACTGCACGTAAGTAAACAAAAGGTTCTTGCACCCTGAGCTATCATGCCGGGAATCTGGGACAGCTGTTTCAGCCTTATTAGGCTTCTTCAGCCAGATTTACCCTTGATGGTAGCTCAAGGGTGCGAGACAAATGTGAGAACCATCAAGGGTAAATCTGGCTGAAGAAGCCTAATAAGGCTGAAACAGCTGACCCAGATTCCCGAGATGATAGCTCAGGGTGCAAGAACCTTTTTGTTTATTTATGGGCAGTTTTATATTTTTTCAAATGCCAGCACCTTTTATTTTTTAATCTATTTTTATAAATAGATATAAGCTTATCTATTTATAAAGTGAAGAAGTTTTCGGAATTTTTGAAAATTCGGAATCTTTAAAATTTTAAATAAGGAGTTCGTGATGAGACAAGTGACCCCTCAAAACTAAAAGTAAGCAAAATAAAAACAATAACAAAATGTGGAATTCACTGTGCTGGCTGAGGAGAGCCTATTAACCTCGAAACTGTTGTCTCAGGGTCTCAGCTTGAAATGCACTCATAAAGGCTTCCCATTTTTCATGAATATATACTTGTTCCTTTTCCTATTTTATGTTTTATTTATTTATTTACTTTTATTTGATTGTTTGTGATCAAATAAACAATCAATTGTTATGTGAGAGTAGGCGTAAGACTGTCCAAGATCTTCAATTCCACATTTTTTTTTATTATTTTGCTTATTTTGAGTTTTGAGGAGTCACTTGTCCCATCATAAGAATACATTATTCTTCCTCTCGCACGCCGTTTGGATTTTTGTTTGGTGAGTAAACCTGTCTGAGGAACCCAATAAGCTCGAAACAGAGCTTGAAATAAACTCAAAACGGCTTCCCATTTTTCATTAAATAAAAGTATTCGATTAAATACGTTGTGATCAGGTGGCTGGATAAGCATACGTCAATGAATCAGGAGCTAAAAGTTTCATAGATTGAACCAAAGACTTAATAGAAAATATTATCCGAAGAAGGCCTATTCCCTATGCGATATAGGTGAAAATAAATGAATAAAATTTACTCTGGCTTACTCTGGCAAAATTTATAAAGCGGAAATCAAAACATATCTGATTTTTTTTCGAGCAATAAAAATACAGATCTAATTTTGTAAGAAATTATAATATGGGGCATAAGTGATTTTTTTCGATAAAATTCTAATAAATGTAATGTAAAAAGATTTCTTTGTATTATCTTTGAAAGAATCATATGAAATACGTACTTCCTAACCCGTTAAAGTCTAACTCTTTTATCCCATCAACCGATCTCTGCATATTTAACCCTATTATACTAGTTTATGTATAAAGAATTAAGAGAATGCTCAATATCTATCTAATGTAATAACTACTGTGATCTTTAAAAAGTACGAAATCATATATATCGTGTATAAAAAGGGTTCTTATTTTATTTTTTATTTTTCTCTGTTTTAAAGTCATGAAAATTATGTGAAGGCAAGTATCCTTATTTATAAATGGAATATCCCTCGCATCACGATCTGAAGATACGGAATGGAGCTGGAGCCATCTATAAAGAGGGAATCCCACCATCTCTGGAAGCCTCAAAAATTTTATGTGAATACAGCCAATAAAACATAAAAACTAAATTATAGGGGATTCCCTGGCTCAGGTTCAGGCCAGATGTGCTTTATTGTCCGCAAGTGTAGGGGCCTCTCCGAACACCAACATTCTTTCATACATTCCATTTGCTAAAAATTAGTCAAATCGGAAATTTATAGTCTGCTGATTTTAAAATCGAGTACAATGTTGTATGTTGAGAAGAATTGATTGTTTGCCGTCAGTGAGAGCGGTTGTGTTTAATGTTTTGCACGATCAATCTACCCCTAGGGATCCTCACCGAAAAACTTTCAATATACAGTAGGTTCACCTCGGTAACTATGAATACACGGTTTCAAGAGAGATTCATTTACTCCTTCATAATTTATTAAGAGGAAGGGAGAGGTATCCAGTTTATCACAAATCTTCATGTACGAGGTTATCTCTTAAATGGATATTGCACGAAGCTTAATATTAGTCCGAATAAATACAAAAGAATAAACTACCTTTGTAGTAGTGCATAAAGGGACGTCCATTAATTATGTGAGGTGTTTTTTAAAAAATTTGGACCCCCCCCTCCCCCTTGGGGAGATTTTGTGAGATTTTGCCGCACCCCCCCCCCCCTCCTCCTTGGTCAGATTTCAAAAATTTTAACAACCAAAAAAACCCCGGAAATCTTGCTTTAACAACTAAAAAATAACAAAAATCTTGCTTTAACAAACAACCAAAAAAAAAAAAAAGAAAAATGGAAATCTTGCTTCAACAACCAAAAAAAACAAAACGGAAATCTTGCTATAATATATATTTTCTCTGAATGAAAAAGTTTACGTGAGATTTTCGTAGATCCCCCCCCCTCCCCCTTAGTAAGATTTGGTGAGATTTTACCAGGCCCCCCCTCCCCCTTTTGACCTCACGTAATTAATGGACGTCCCCTAAACAAAATATCTATAGATATTTAAGTTAAAGTAAATTATAAACAACAGTATTGATCTTTAAGCATTAATCGACTTAAACAGTAACTAATAAGAACTGACTCTTAATCCTAGTTAAACGCACTCCTAGTTAATTGCTAAATAACCATCGTTGGCAATATTTTATTTAAGACTAATTAAACACAAAGGCTCCTTTTATTATTATTATTATTATTACTATTTTCTTTTCTTTCATTAAAACGTTTGAAGTCTGAATCCTGGTTTTTGCTGTAGTTTTGTCACTTCCGATGGTGATAATGTACTTTTCCAGACGTGATGATTCCCAATTTTATCTTGCGATCAATAAGCGGAAGTAAAGAAATAAGATTATAGTCATAAAATATCACTGCTGCAAGGATTTTCGCTTCTCGGGAGTTTGATCGAATTTGCTAAATGAAATGAGCGAACGTTGAACGTCTTCTACAGTATCTCTATGTTGATGGTCTATTTTACAAGAATTTCGTTTTCTTCTCCCACTGGAATAACGATTCATTTCGAATTTCACAGTCGAAATTACCCTTAACTAATTTGTATTTCAAGAATAAAAATGATTCTTAAGGTGCAGAAATATTTTCTAAGATTTGTGGATAAGAAACCAAGACTACCCACTCCCTTTGGACAAAACACAAAATTATCCCCTTCTGCTGGCGTGGCCGTGCGGTCTCGGCGGCGGTCTGCCGTTGTGGCCAGTGCGCCAGTACCTGGGTTCGAATCCCGGCAGTGGCTTGGCTGTTTCAATTTCCTTTCCTGTGTTGTAAGCCTCTTCTTCACTTTCTCTTCGGTCTGACGTCATTCCTTAATGGCGTCCTGGGGGCAGGCAACGGGAAACCATCCCCAGTATCTTTCCTCAGGTGTTTCTGGGAGCTCCATGTGACCTCCGTAGAACTGGACCTGTCTCCGGACAGAATACTATAGATGGAGAGAGAGAGAGATCCCCTTCTATCAAATCTATAAAATACAGTTAACCCTACTCACTCATAAACTATTACCTAAGAATCTCTACTTATCTGTTATGCTAGAAACCACTTTACCCTCTCACTCTAATAGCACCTGAACCACTCCGGCCCTACGAATACCTAAAATCAGCTCCAACTACGAAAGAAGAGCAGTCAGCTACACAGCTCCCAATCGTGGGATAAAGTTCCCGAGATATTAGGAACTTGTCGTAATCTGGCTCAGCTCAAAACAAAACTGAACAATCACTTCTCCACACCAAAGTAATTTACCAACCTAAGTTATCAACACTTGAATCAGCTTCCCACCCTTCCTTCCATGCTCCTCTGTACTCTTCTCTCCTCTTCTCCTCTGTTTCTTCGGTCTGAACTGAATGAACATGAACAAGTTTAATATCAAAATGTAACTCTCCCAAAAATAAATTTATATGAACTATTTTGTAAATATTTTATGTATGTAACTCTTATGTATATAACCTTTTCTTATGATTCTTCTATAAGTTCTGAAATATATATCTGTTAACAATTCCTCGCCTATGAGGACACTGCCTTCATGACGGGATCGCCTTTAAGGCAACTGAGTGTCGCATCTATAAATTGTTGTATATTTATAAGAAAAATAGGCAATAAATGATTTATATATTAATAAATCAATAGATGGCATAGCATTGAAAACTTGATGTTGACTTTTTAGCTTTGAACAAAGTGTAGAGTAATGATAAGTAATGATGAAAAGTTATTCATTTAGATGAGACGCATGTCTGTTTTACTTCTGCCTGCTGAAGCCCAAATCGAGCAACTACCCAGGGCGTAATTTAAAACTTAGCAGGTGTCTCCAAAACTTCAGCGATGGTTAGTAGACCGTGAGATGATGTCCAAAGGGTATACGGGAACCTGTTGCGATCAGATCGCAAATAGCCATCTTGTCAGTGATATTCTTCGCTGACAACAGTGGAATGTTCTAAAATGGCAGAAATACCAAGTATTTTTAAAAGGCTTAGCGTGCGTTTCTGTTGCCAGGGTTTTATAAAAAGCTGTTTTAAATATATACCGATCATATTAGCTGCTATGAACTATATGGTGAAACGTTTGAGAAAAAGGAAAATTATAAGAGAGGAAAATTGGTAATTATTTCAAAATTGTAAGAGACGTTTGTACTGTATGTCGAAAAAATTGGGGTCGACTTCATCATCAACTTATATAATTGGCTAAGTTCGTCTGTCTGTCTGTAACTCGATATAATTAAGATATTAAAATAGATCCAAGGGTTCTCAATGGTACCATTGAGTCAAAGGTACTCAAGTTGGATGAAATATTTTGTCATTCCATGTTGTTTCCATGAAATTTTATCCTTGGGAACTGAAATTCTAACAAAAATATACGTTCAAAACCAAATAATTTTGATCTACCACTGCACCCATTTTAATTTAATTTGATATACTTACTCAGTTTTTTACGCTGATTTTGAAACTCAAAACCATTTTTGCCGTAGAAGCTTCGTTCATAAGTTAGCGCAGTATTTAGATTACAAAGGTGAGTTTTAAATGCCTTTCGGCGTTATGGGTCAAAAATAATAATTATTCCATTCTTACTTTTAGTAAAATTTATTTACAAGGACCTACTTTAGATATGGTTGGTATTTATTTACCACAGACTGTTTTTAGTCATGGACAGTTATATGTTGCTATTTCTCGAGCACGTCGTGCTTGCGACATCAAAATCAAAATTCTTGACCAAATAGATCAAGGACATCTGATAGAAGGATCTGATGCTGTTTTTACAAAAAATGTAGTTTATAAGGAGATATTTACTTTATAGTTGATAGTTGATAATAAAATATTTTTTCAGATTTGTTTATGCCTGTCGTCCGACAGCCTTCGCTTCTAGTTATATACTATACCGCAATAGAATAATTCTCTTCTTAAACTATCGCTAGAGGATTGGTAGGCAAATTGAAAGTGGCGTAGCTTCCAATGTTTGTTTTTGTTCTAATAAATGCAGAAATGAAAGAATTCTACATTTATTAGCGACCCATTTGGGAGCTATTGTGATAGCGACAAATATTGCGTTTGTCCTGTCCGTCCGTGTCTGTCCACCCCTAACAATTCCCGAACGGAAGGTCGGATCGACAGACTGATTTCACCATCGTGCTCAGAGGCCCAAAAACTGTAGGGGGGTATTTTCAGGGACCAACACCTCTCCCCTCCCCCATATTCGAGATATTTGGCATTGTTGTCAATGTACCCCCTAAAAACTCCCGAACGGAAGGTCGGATCGACAAACGGACTTCACTATTGTGTTCAGAGGCCCAAACAACGTAGGAATAGGGTATGTTCAAGGGCCAACGCCCCCTCGTGTTCGAGATATTTGGCATTGTTTCATTAGATCTCCGCTATTAGCTTAAACATTAGAAATTCAACCATCTCATTTAAGTTGTGAGCTATCGCTTGATGTGTAATGTTTCGGACTCATATACTGAAGATAACCGGTTCGAATCCGAATATCTACTTATGTTTTTGTTTTGTTTTTTTGTTTTTTTCTCTTATCGTTTTTTCTCAAAGTCCGGATGGTTTTTTTTTTTTTTTTTTTTTTTTTTCCCTACCTTTTTTTTTTATTTTTCCTTACGTTATTGTACTTTCTTTTTTTATTACAGTATTTTTAATTTTTTATTATTATCATGAGTCGCCTTTAAATATATGCTTTTGCACAAAATTATATTCACTTGTTTGAATGATGGTTTAATTAGTACATAACATAATATTATTTTTTGTGAAGTAATCTGTTATATAATTGTCATATTGTTCTATAATATGTTCAGATGGATGCTGATATGAGTGCTCCGTTGTTTACATTGTCTTGCCTGTAGTTGAACCATTTACAATGAAGAAAATAAGCTGTTATGTAGACTGATGGTGATCTGGCAATTATACTTCCAATGTGATAAGCTTTTCTGTGCCGTCGAAGACTGAAGAGAGATGCGATGTATTAAAATGTCAATTCAATCATTAGCCTCTCACAAGTAAATAAATATTAAATATATTATAAGTATTAATACGATTTAGTATTATAAATAAATTATTAATGAATAATATTTAAAAAATTTGCGATTTTTCTTTCGCTGACTATATTATTCCTTTCCGTTTTTTATTCGTACGATTCACGAACAACATTTAAAATTATAATAATCGTTTTGGATGTAATCCTTGGCGATTGGCATTCGCTATTTCTGCATTTTCATCTTTCATTTTAGGACAAGAATGATTTATTATGAAAAATATTAGGAACGAAAACAATGTTTTGTTAACTTATTTATTTATTTATTAGTTTTATTTATTATAACTTTTTTATGAACATTCATGTCTTCCTCTGCTGTGACCAGCACTCGCCGACATATTTGAAACTTTAGTGTTGGCAAATCTTTGACACTTTTTTTTGAAGCATCTTCCAACCTAGCAGTTTTTTAACTTTTCCGCTTGAGTTTATGGTATACCTGATTAGAAATGCCCTTTTAGTTCTGGTTTAAATATCAAAAGAACTTTTTTTGAAAGTTCTTTCCACCGTTGTCTGTTCATGCGTCACAGTTGCCTTCAGTCTCGGACTAGATACTACGGCGTAGCCGTTTTCACTCAAGTCACAAATAGTCATCAAGGGATTTCGAAGGTTGTCTTCATTCCTAGCATCGGAGATCGAAGAGGAAAGATCCTGCGAAGGAAGGGGCGAAGCCATCAACAGGTAGTTCTCAGGAATCAGGAATGTATCTTCAGGGCAGACCTATTTGGACGTGGAATACTCGCACGGTATGACCCACTAACAATCTCGTTGATGGAAGATGAGGTTTTGTGCTTGGTGTTTTTTATAGGCTGAAAGGACTATGCTCTTCGATTTGTCGTTGAACTTTTCCTTGAAATTAGTCCCTAATTAGTTCAAACTTTTTTCTGGTTAATTATTATCAAGTTGTATCGTGAATCCTTACCATTTTATAATTATTATTATTTTCATTGCTTTCAGACATACAGATATCCATCCAATTATTATTATTATTATTTGCTCTAATTAATAATTTGTGCATGTTTTTGCAGCAGTGATCTTTGGTTTGACGACGAATTAATGTTTATAGCTGATATTAACAAACATATTTATTGTATTACTTACATTGAGGCACCATTTGCTGTACTGTTTGGATATCTTCCAAAATCCTATTGCCTTTTTTTTAAAAAAAGAAGTATATTATCCTCTTACTGTGGGATATTACAGTTGATTCCTTCAAAGCATCTTTTAATGCTCTTGAATTAATATTTGTTTGTAAAACTACAGGGGTTCTTACGGATTAAAGTAAGAAACAAACCTAAGAGTAATTACAGGATGTTTATCGCTTAGCAAAATAATCCGCGTATTGTAATGATGAAGAACATGCTGAAAGGAAATTGCCACTTAAAAGAAATTACTTTAATTTATAATCATTGTGGAGAATTGAAGGGTTCCGGACAAGATAGTAGTAGCTACATTCGGTGATTAATATGAATTTGCAAATAAGGAACTTAACAAATATCTCTTAAATAAAGAATTTATTTATTTATTTATTTATTTATTTATTTATTTATTTATTTATTTATTTATTTATTTATTTATTTATTT
>JAFIDM010003189.1:21716819-21777554 GCA_023159025.1 Thereuonema tuberculata | reverse complement strand
TTTTTTTTTTTCCTTCAATATTTAATTTCTCTTTCATTGCATTATTAACTTCCGACCTTCATTTATTTCGCAATAAATATATTGCTTTAATACTTTAATTGTTAACTAATTAGAGATTTTATATATACTTGTTCTAGATAAAAATAAAAAATTGTAATACGATTTAAAAAGGCTGAATTTTTTTTTAGGCTAATCTTAAGTTGTGATTGTAATAATCTAATTGGAACCCACTTACCCTTTTTCTCTTAACGCTACAGTAGTTTGATGTCGGCTTAATAGTCGCTCCAAGCATCACGGAAAACGACTGCAACACTCCTAGTTAATACGGTTTAATTATCGCTTTCCCCCGCTTCAGTTTCACTCAACGAACAGCTTCAATGAAATCCAATTTCGGTTTAATAAAAAAAATATGGGTAAGTTAATGTATGTTCTTAGCATGAGTGAAAGCATAGCGTATCGAAAAACCTTACGACACTCATCGTAATTGTACACATACATGCTTTGCAGGAATCCTGAATTTTAATGTCTGTTGTTTATATTGTTGTACATTAAAAAACAGTAAACTATAAAGAATAATTGACCAATTATTATAAGCAACAAGTTCTTAAAACAACGTGGATGCTACTCTTACCATTAAATACACTGTGTTTATCACTGCAAAATAAGTAAATAACTTATTACTCACCTTCCTTTTCTTCATTATCATAACGACCCTTATAATAGATCGTCATTCCTTTATTTCGATTTTTGAAGAAAACGCTTCAAATAAAAGAGTTGAATGAAACTATTTAAACTACAATTGGTGAGACCAAATTGTTTACCAAGTGACATCCTGGAACAGCTGTTTCACGCTCGTTGGCGATCATCAGCCGGGAGCAGTCGCCAGTAAACAAGGAGGTCTCAGTTAAAAAGAAAGGCCTAAAAATGTAATGAAAAACAGAACATTCGTAATCGAGCTTTTTCTTTATTTATTTAACAGCTTATGTAATAAGCAAAAGTAAAAATATTCCGAAAACAAGTTGTTGTTTTTTTTTTACTTGAAAGTTAAGCAAGTGCAAAGTAATTTCAAATTTTTATTTTTAGAATCTAAATCAATTCTGGTTATTTTTACTTTTTTTTTATTTTTTGTTACACTTCTGCTTTAAAACGAATTTAAGTTGTGGTAACTTTCATTTTCGTATGTAAGCAATTGTGCAAAGTAATTTAACACTTCCTTTACTTCCGGGAAAAAAAAAATCCCCGATGGTTGATTTGGAAGAATGAAATTACTCCCACGTTCTCTGGTTTTATAATGCTAATAGGATTTCTATATCTGTATATCCGATTATTAAGCCAGTCTTATCGGCTCATTGTTATTGGAAGTGGTTATGTGATTCTCTACGATTGTAAATCCAACGTTTCATTCATGCCCAGAATTCGATCGTTATTTTCTTAAAGATGATACGAGCTTGGAAGATTTTTCTTTCTCTATACGTCCGTTTTCTTTATTCTGTTCGATTAAATATTATTAGTAACGCGAATTTATTATTATTATTATTATTGGTTAAAGGGATGTTGCCCTATTTTTCCGAGTTTTGACAAGATGGCTGTCTTGTTACTACTTTTTAAGATATGAATTTTAAAGTTTTTCAATTAACTATTGAAAAGTAGAATGAGGTTTGCAGGTAAGTTTATTTGAAAATGGTTTTATACGATCGTTTACTACAAAAACCTCAGTTGTTAGCCTCATTTGGCTAACTGCAATCTTGAGATAACAGTATACACCATCATGTATCACTGCGCGGTTTCGGAAGTCGATGTATCCTTACGAAACCTCTTTTTGGTTGTTGCTGTTGTTATTATTATTAATATTATGCTTCAAATCTTGGGTTTTCCAAGCAAAGACAAAATGGCTGGTCAAGGACCAAAGGATATATTGTCAAGTGAAAAAAAAAGTATGCAAGAATGGTTAGGGATTTTCTATGCGTTTTGTGTTGAGTATCATAACCTCCTGGAGTTGTGCAAAAGTGTTTTTGTGAAGTACAACACGTACTTGGTTCTGCCTCCACTGCTTCTGGAAATCGTTTGCTAGGTCGGTGTATTTACTGATCTTGTCTGCGTGAGTTTTCTGCTTGTTCTTGCTGATAGGCACTGCAATATCAATGAGATAAGTCTGTTAACCTTATCAACAAGTGTGATGTCAGGTCTGCTGTGATGTTTGGTTTTGTCTGTGTGAATTGGGCGGTCCCAGTACAGCTTATGTGAGGCCGACTCTTAATTATTATTCTTATTATTTATAGATAAGATTATAAAATAGAATTAAAGGAAGAGATGATAAAAACGTGTGTGTGTGTTTTTTTAAAAGGACTATCGCAAAAACCTCAAGGAACTGCAAATTAGAAAAAAAATTCCGTGTGAAACTTACACTTAATCAAAAAGTTTTTGAACTGTTAATTCTGATCTTAAAGTATGTAGAGATATAATTTTTACTTGGATAATTACAGCGGTGTAATTATTATGAAAACCAGGTATATTTATTATTAATTTAGAGACGTCGTTATTTTAAGATGCTATTTTAAATTTTGATGAATTACTATAGTATATGGTTCTTTTTAACCATTTCAAATGCAATAATGGGCTAAGAAAGTTATAGTCCCATAGTGTACACACGCTGTAAAAATATGGTGGCTGCTCTTGCAAAATTATAATCATTGTACAGGATTACGGTAAGCGAACGTTAAAAATACAATGCTCGTTTTTGCAAATATGTCGCCACCGTAATTTTAACGGTAAAAAAGTTGGCAGCAACTGACTTGAAAGTTGACTGTTATCGACCGTTTTTTTTTTTTTTTTTTTTTTTTCAGCTATCACTGTTTACAGTGTAAATCGTACCAGATAGCTTCAAACAATAAAAGAAATAGAGAAAACTTAACATGCCGTGAGAAATGGTTAACGAAAAGAAAACAACAACAGCACCTGAATAAAAAATGCGTTGTTTTTAAAATTCGTTAACAAAAGGGGCGAGCTTTTGTTATTAGTATTGTAGTAATAATTCTGCTCCACTAAAAGTATAATTTGCATAGACGTTCTGATGAATTTCGAAGAGCCGAGTACATTTACACAAACTTCTATCGGTTTTCAGGTCATTTAAAAGATATGTTTAACTTTTTATGTTTTTACACTATTTTAATATGAAGACATGTTTAATCTAAATTTAAAGATACAGTAGAGCCTCGATTATCCGCGAGTGCCGCGAAAATTTTTTTTTTAATTACGAACTTCAAAAAACAATTTTAATCCAAGCCAACAACAGGGAAAGTACAATAGGCCCTAAAGTGCGAAGGTCAAAAATTTCTGACAGGTTTATTGTTCATCGTAATCCTATAGCCTTCTCGGAATTTGTGGATGAGTGGCAGACTCATGCTCTGCAGAAAGGTTTCTGCTGTACTGTACACATTTTAAAAGTTCTGCATATTATGTTTTTTGTGTAATAAAACGTAGTTTTTATGCTGAAATATTTTTTTTTCGTATTTACACCTCATTTTTAGTATTTTTTCGGGTTATTCGCGATTTTTACTATCCGCGGTACCCTTGCCACCCAATTCCGCGGATAATCGGAGCTCTACTGTATTTAGAAAGCTCTTTTGGGGTTGAAATAGCATTGATTGTCGCTGTTACATTCATAGTATTATTCAGATAAATTATTCAGAGCGAATTAAAGATAATGTTTTGTTGGACAGTTTGAAGATGACTGGCACAGAATATTACGAAAATAATTTGTCTGACGATGTTACACCTTATTTATTATTGGCTACGAACTTAACATCTCTCTCTCCGAAGTTAAAAGAGAAAGTTAAGACACGAAGAATAGTTGCCACCTTGGAAACGAAATGGAAAAGTTATTGCTGACTTGGAAGATGGTAAGGAGCTTCTGATGTTGGACATGAATGTGGAATATGGTCTACTCTACTCGAACAATTGAGTTTAGGAATACTTGGCTTGAATAATTGTTTGAAAACAGAGATGATGTTGAAAATGGTGATGATCTTGATTGGAATTGATAATAATTGATAACTATTGTCCAGACCGTACTTTAAAGACAAATAAACCAAGGAAAAAATCTTTAATGAAAAAAAAAAAAAAAGGGAAAAAAAATGGCCGTCGTTGAATTTTCGTAGAGGACTTCCGTACTTTGAATAAATTGGTTTGTTTTCTCCGTATCACTGTAGAGAGGCTACAGTCAGCCACGATCTGATATTTCTTATGACTTAAATGAAAAAACCAATTTAAACCTTTCTAAAAGAACTACAGCAATTAAATATCAGAACCATCATTTCCTTTCATGGTGAAGTGAAAAAAAATGTGCAGTTCTTAATCTTATACAAATATATAAAGTTGAAGAGTTTGTATGTTCGAACGCGCTAATCCCAGGAACTACCAGTCCTATTTGAAAAATCCTTTTTTGCGTTAGATAGCCCGTTTGTTGAGGAAGGTTATAGGCGATATAATATCATGCTACGACCAATAAAAGCGGAGCAGTAAACATAAACGTCAACCAACGGGTGCGGCGGCGGGGCGGCTTCGCCGCACAATGAGGACCGAACATTACCGAGAAGGGCCGAATTTAACGCGGGTGACACCGCGGAGCACAGCTCATAATGTATAAATTATAAAACACAGACAGAATCATTGCTTTTAAGGCCGAAGTTAAACTAAATTTGGCAGAAATTGAGTCGAGAATCGATAATAGGAATCGAAATACTGGTTAAAAGGCACAATATTTATGTCTTATAAGTTAAGGTTTAACTACAATTTTTTTTTTCCCTAAATTAATTGTTAAATTAAATTCAGTAGCTGGATTGCCCATTGTTACGCTAAATTATCTTTAATTTTTTTTTTTTTTTTTAAGTTATCGATGAAGTAATTCAAGAGTTTTTCTGACAAAAAGCCAAAACTATATAGTAACCAAAGGAATTTTTAGTGGAAATTTTTCTTTAACTTTTTTTTTTTTTTTTTTTGCCTGAAAATTTTGAACTATTTGTTGTCTTAATGAATTAACACTTACAACCTTTGGTTATGTTATTCCTACTATTTTAGTATAATTCCTTTGTCTTGTGTCTGTGTTACATCTATGTTGAATAACCAATAGACATTGTATGTATTCTAACAAGATGATAAATAATTTGTTTATAGAATTTTTTCATTGATGGAAATAAAGGCAATTCCCATCATCAATATATTAAGAATTAATACTATTGTAAATATGTTAACT
The DNA here is from genome assembly GCA_023159025.1 of Thereuonema tuberculata. NCBI lineage: Eukaryota > Metazoa > Arthropoda > Chilopoda > Scutigeromorpha > Scutigeridae > Thereuonema > Thereuonema tuberculata. The sequence goes on along the minus strand of JAFIDM010003189.1, from coordinate 21,772,303 downwards.
AGACTGTATTTATTTAGAATATAATTTTTTTTTTTTTACTCATATATTTTTCTTACTCTTTGAGATTCAAACATTTTTTTTTTTACATTTTAATAATTTTTTTTTTTTTTTTTTCTGACAAAAAAAATATGGAAATTTGTCTTTAAAAACAGTTAAATCTCTTGTTCATTAATATACCTCTTTTAACTTGGCAGAAATTAATATAAAAGCATAAAGAAATGACACAGAAATGAAAAATATCTGAGCTTTCCTGGGTGAGAGTTTTGGACGGCCGTTTCGTCCTTTTTGTGGACTCGTCAGTCAAAGCCACTCACCAGATGAAACACTCAGAAAGTGCAAAACTGATAAGGGAAACCACTCTCGCACCCGGCTATGGCCTCCCTCCAAAAGAAAACACATTTAAAAAAGAAACCAAAACAGGCAAAACTTTAACTCCTGGCCTGCAAAACCGTCAGGCTCACAGGAATTTGAATATAAAGAACCAAGGCTGAACCCAACCCTGGTTTAATATCAACAAAAGATTTAACGTGCCAGAAATTAATATAAAAGCATAAACTTTTAACCCTTATCAGTTTTGCACTATCTGAGCATCTCATCTGGTCAGTGGCTTTGGCTGACGAGTCCACAAAAAGGACGAAACAGCCGTCCAAAACTCTCACCGATGAAAGCTCAGATATTTTCTATTTCTATGTCATTTCTTTATATCTTTCTAAAGATGTATTTAAATTTCAAACCTGCTATCTGATAATGAAACTTAATACTTCTTCTTGAGAACTACTACTATATTTCAATCGACATTTCCGATCTTCTTCAGGTTAAGTTTAGTATATTCACTAAACATATTCCTTACATTTTCGTAATAAATGCAACAAACAACTAGTTTCAAATTAAAGAACTAACTTAATAATTCACACACACATAACATATCGTCATAATACACACGTACGTAATATATTTTTACAATATTTAACAATTTAAATTTAATTTGTTTAACTTTCTTTATCAGTTTTTAGATGATTTAATTGTTTTTATGTCTTTTACCCCTTCCTTACATAATTTTACCGAATAATCATTAATATTTTTTCCATTTTCTTTATTTTTTATTTGACCATTTTGTTACTTTACGATAAAGTTATTAAAATTCAAGAAAAAAAAATGCCTACGGTGAAGATTTATACAAATTCATTCAGTTTACCGGGAAATGGATAATCCAAGTAAAGTGGAGCAGATTTTTAATTATTTCCGTCGGCAGGGTTATGTCTTCGGACAAAATAAAATTCGAAGAATTCTATTTTTATCTCAGATTATTACATAAAATTTTACTAAGAAGTTACCTCAATACATGTGATGACAAATTTCAGAAATCGAGTTTTCAGGCTAAATTAAGATGTGTGTTACCTTCGATTGATTATATATTTTTTAAGATTATTATTATTATAATTTAGCGCTGAAGAAAATGTTAAGTTCTTGCAGAACCTGAAAATGGAGGTGTGGTAATATATCTGCTATTTATTTCCTGTCCAAATCCGTTGTTCTGGCTTTGTTGTGTAATAGGACAGTGGGAGGTTTGTCTATCATTCTTTTAACTGTTTCTTCATGGTGAGATTGAAAGCGATTGTCGCATCGGACTCATTGAAAGTGCAATAGCCCCCTTTTGGTTTTTGAATGCCACGGACGACGGAGCAAGCCCACTGTTCGGAGTTTCTGTAGTGTAAATAATGACGTCACAGGCTTTTGCCCGCAATAAATAAAAACAACCTTTTCGCGAAACACCTGTAAAAGGACGCTATATATTCAGGACGGAAACTTTTCGGCCATAGAAGCCATCATCGAAATAAAAATTTTAATGCATAGTTTATCAATCAGTCTGTTATCTTTTTGTAAAAGCCAACGGTGAACAACGTCACTGCCAAATATCCCAACCTTAATTACAGTGGTGGCAATTATCGGGAGCAGTAGTGTGCGGCGGAATAATAATACGCAGAGTTGCTACTAACAAAAGAAAAACAAAGACATTTTGTACAAGAGAAAAGAAAACTTGAAATTTATTTTTTTTTTTAGTTTTTTTTAATTTTGTTGGTTTTTACTTTCTCCCAGAATTGCTTTGTTTTTAGTGTTATTTCCTCTTTGGAGAAATTGTATTCTTTATAAATTTAATTTTTTTGATAGAAAGTCGAGAACAATCTACCCTGAGAAAAATCTATCCTAAAAGCCAGTTAGTGTTATGAAGGAGAAAACATGTTTATGAGATGAAAATTATTATCGTCTAATAATGTAAATAAATTGCTATCTGTGTGTCGCCTTTCCTTCTAAGGATATTTGCCGATTCATATTTACGTTAACCCTGTGATGCCAAAACTAATCGAAACTACGATACGGAGGAAGTAGAACTAGATGGCATTCATTCATTCGCATAGATCATTGTCCACATTCGTCGAAGACGGAAACTTGTGCAAAGTATTAAAAAAAAAAAATATCTTTCCCTTCCGACTGAAAGACAACGCTCCACACCACGTTTGTGGATTGCTAATGACGACGTCCACCAGAAGGTGAAATGCCGTTTGTTTGTTTATCTTTACGGGAATTTAAATAAAGAGGATGATCGATTTCGAATATTCCTGCGATTACAGTTTGTGGAAAATTGTAAATGTCGTGATATTCATTTGCCAGTAGCGTTAATTGTTTTTCGTCATTTTTAATATTTAAAACTAGATAAGCGTGGGCCCGGTAGCATAGTGGGTAAGTCTGTGGGTTAAAGCTGTCGGGTTCGATCTCGGCCGGGGATTTTTTTTTTTTTACACACTCCATTCTCCGCCAAACTGGTCCTAGGGTCTACCCAGCCCTCAGTAGAACGGGTATCGGATTTCTTTCCCCGGGGAGTTAAAGGCGGACGGGAGTCTGGCTGACCACCCGACATCAACTTAGTCCCGTTGCTCACGGACAGCCGGGAGCCTTACCTCCCGCGACCCCAAGGGTAGGCTATAGATAGTATAGTTTAAACTAGATGCGCTCGTACGCTCTGAGAGTATTATTGGCTCTAAATAACCTAATCTTTGAACTATATTTTCTTCAAGATGTACGTTTCGCAAATTGCTGTAATTTAACAAGAAACCATCTTCGTCCAATCCTTTATCGCGCATTGTACAGAATCGGAGTCCTTTATAGTTCTTTTCCTCTCAACTTCTTGCTAGTCGTCTTTTCCCGACGGGTAAGTATTTCCACAGCATCCAAAACTTCATGCATCCTTTCATCTTATTCAGGGTCTTCTATGAAGCCTTTCCATTTCCATATGATTTTTAAATTCTATCGTCTTTCCTTCTAACGATGTGATCTAGAACGAAACCCATCTTAAACTAGACTCCATTCAATGTCTTTTCTACATTTAACTACTTTCTTATATCCTTCATCTTGATCTTATTCTTTGCCTTCTTACCGCAGGTTCTCCAGAGGATGCAGTGCCTTCATCAGTCGCGTTTATTTGCTACTAACATTGCTCTAGTGTTGATCTCATGAATATAGTTACTCTGTTACCTTTTTGTCGTTTTGGAAAGTTTTATTGTGTTGCTTCTCTCTCACTCTTCGTACACGAATTTTTCGTTCAAAGGTGATGTTTTCGAAAATGAACAAAATTAAAAGCGATTGTAAACTTTGTGAGCAAAATAAAATAAAAAAAATACGTCATGTTAGTTACGAAATCGCAGCTTCATTAAAACCGTTTCTAAAGCTCCTATTGGCGAAAAATCTTATTTCAAATATTTCGCAACTTTATAGCAGAAGGGCATAAGATTGATTTCAAATTGAAGAACCGATCCACCCCTTGTCCCTCATTTTCAGGTTCGAAAGTATGAAAAGATTTTTAGCATGCAAACATTTAAAAAAAAACAAAACAAAAAACAAACCTAAATCCTAACATTGCTGTGCGATAGACTTAACAGTCGCCGACTTATTCATGTTGTCCAAAGACCTTGTTTCCCTTTTCAAAAATCTCCAATTTCTGAATGACTGCAACTGCTTTTGAAATCTATTGGTTTTCTTGGTTGTCGAACAAATAGCAAGGAAGCCATCTTTCCTGCACAGAATACGATTGACAAATAACAAATCAGTATGCTTAGTCTACTTTTGATCAGTAATCCTATACCCTATCCCACTGAGTTTCTGCAAACGGATTGCAAAATGACGTAATGTATCCTACCGCATAGGGTAGTGTATTCACGCCGATTGTTTTCATTCTGATTTTAATTAGCATAATTCACAATAGAAATGCTAGCAATAAAATTACAATTAACTTAATAAAACTATAAATAAATGCTTATTTTAATAAAATAAAGTTAAAACATTGTTTGCCTTGTGAATGAAGGATTTCATTTACTATATAATCGCCCATTCAATAAAGGTGATATGACGAAAAATTAAAGAATCTTTTTGATCCTTGTATGATTCTGTTAACTATATTTGAATTTATTTTTTATTCAGTTTATATATATATATATATATTAAACTTTTGTCCAAAATATATATATAATTTTGGACAATTTTAAGACTTCGGAGAGAATGGGATAAATTTTCTTCTAAGAAATTTTGACCGCCGATCGTCAATTCGTTAAGCCTTACCACATTTTAAATCGGTGCTTACCAGAAGCCTAAGACTTTCGTTTTATCCTGATGAATAGAAGGTACTATATAAATTTCCATGAAATACAGTTCGACATCCCAATAAGATTCTTCTTGGGAATTGTAATAAATAAATCCTTACAATCGCAACGAATTGGTCTCCCCGGAATGTATAGATACACATTTGGTTGAGGGACAACAAATTCGATTGTCATCACTTAATGAATAATAGACTATTATTGGTTTGTTTGTTTTGGTTTGGTTTTTTTTTTTTTCAAAAAAAAAAAAAAACAGTTTTTAAAAAATTGTTAATTTACATTTTTAGCAAATGCCACGAAATTGGATCTATTTCCTTTGGGAGCAGAAAACAGAACTGTAATCTTTTGCAGATTTAGACAACGGGGACAGAATTATGTTCATCAACCAACAATCGCTTTCACACTGATAATAAAACCCATTGCGACCGCAAAGAAAGAGTTCGCTGTGTGACTCAAAAATAAAACATTTTTATTAGTGCTTATTTCATATATTAAATTTTGTTACAATTACGTAAGTGGGTCTTTACGTACGTTCCGCAGTAGGTACAAGACAAACCGTCCAGTACAGAAAGTAGAGTACAACTTTAAAAAAATAAAATAAAATTATTTATATGAAGTCATATTTTATTTAGCTATTTGCTTAGAAAGACGATTCAATATCTTAAGAACAAAATTCTTCTTTATTCTTATGTTGTAATTTATCTCACGGCATATAATTAATAGCATTGTGAAATCTACCGAAACAGACGAATAATAAACTTAATCATAGTATTTTTTATTTTTAATATTTTTAGCTTTCGTGTATATTTAAATAAAAACTACGTTGATCTGACCTCAAAATCTTTGGCAGTTTTCTTGCGTTTTTGAAAGGTGGACGTGATTTCGTAATTTCAGTTTCTTAGTTATATTAACTGGTGTCGGATTCTTCTATAAATTATTTATGGAGTGGGTGGAGTAAGAGAGGAACGAACCATCAATTCATTAATTAATGAATTCATAAACGGCGGACGATCTGGTTTATCCTCCCCGGTCTCTGTTCCATCCGAGTGTCAGTCATTGGAGAGAGGAAAAAAAAAAAAAAAAGAAGGCCCAGCAATGTTAAATGTTCTCTTGAACTCTTTCATTTAATCCGAAGCTGTTTTCTGATTCAGTTGAGTTGGATTTTTGAGGAGAGGTTACAGCCAAGCTTTTAATACAAGTCTTTTCTATTACCATATATAGGAAAAGTGCAAAGCACATCGCGAAATCTTAGTGGTGCTCAGCTAAGTGGAACAGTGGTCTGGAGCGTGCGTCGCCTGCGGTCAGGGCAAGCTTACTCCACAACGAGGAAAAAGAGCTTTCACATTCCCTGTCAGTCCGACGTCGACCGAAGTTAGCCCTTGAGAATCGCGATTGTTGTTTTTTTTTTACTTTTCTGTTTTTCCTTCTTTCTTGTAGCGAAGCCTGTGCGTGTGTCTTCCGTGTCAATGGAACGGACGACCACAGGAGCCAGAGAGACTTAGCAAGTGTTCTGTCCTTTGCCGGAGAGGCCCGGAGTCAGACGCGGTCGAGTTGCGGCGTGGAGGTCTCGCGTTTCCCGTCGAATGCGATAAGCCTCTCCCCTACCGTACCTGGCTTCGCAGAGCGGGGTCGCCAGCAGTCGCTCACTCGAGAAAGGCCGATGCTAGCACAAACACGCCCACGCCACAGCTCGTTCTGCAATCGAAGGATGTGATTTCGTAGTGTCCATCGAACAACAGTTTTGAGAGCGTATCGCCTGCTGCCCGGATACCAAAAAAAAAAAAAAAATATCAGTCAGTCGTCATTCATATTCGGATTCCGGCGAATAGAGAACACTATTATTATTTTTTTTAACATCTGTCAGTTTTGTTAAATATTGCATATAGTCACACAACTGTTGGCAAAATTCTTTAGACGATTCGGAAAGTGGTATGCGATTCAGCCTGTCTCACACGGATCACGACTATCTTTGAAACGCCTTCGGAGACACCGAACTTCGTAGCAAAAACTTCAGTATGCATCATGCCGTGCACCGTTCCCGCTCTATGTTTGTGCAGTCCAGTCATTCCAAAGACGTTTGGCAAGTGGTAAGTTTTTTTTCCATTCACATCCTATAGTATAAATCGACTGTTCATTGAGTTTTAGTGAAGACCAAATCTTAAAATCAAAATAATATTTTTTTTTTCGTAAGGGTTACGGACACTTTGGTCTTAATTTCAAATCGTAATAACATGCGTTGTTGGTGGTCGTTCCTACATACAAATTTTGTAAAATTCATTTATTATTATTATTATTATTATTATTCATAATTCACTTGGTTTAATCCGTATAAAAAAAAAAAGATAATTTTGCATTGTTTCCTTTTTCCGTACATTTCAACTGACGTAATAATATTGAAATAGTATTTGTAATTCAGTGCAATTAGGTTGACTTTTTCTGCATTTTTAATCTGAAGAAACACGTTATTTAATTGCAATAAATTACTTTATCTGTATAGAACTTATTCCACGACATATTTACGTATTAAAACCTTCGGCTAACGATATTTTTGCTAGAATAGCCTCAGAGAAGAACACGACTCCAGGTTTTAAGGCAATTTAGCTCAAAACATTTGTAAGTAAAAGAGAAAAATAGCTTTTAGAAAGAAAGAAAAATCATAAATAAAACTAATAATAACTATTAATGACGTAATTTGTATAAAATTACCTTTAAAAAGCGAATTTCCACGAAAAATTTTTTTGTTTCTTTTTTTGAAATATTTTTTTTTTTTAATTCGTAAACATCACCATAATTATTTTTTTTAATTTTTTTTTTAAAGTAGCAAGTTATTGGCTGCTTTAATACGTTATTTTTATTTTTTTATGGATCTACCAAATTCGAGTAATAGTTCTGTTTACATTGGAGAGATCGAATAACCACGTAATTGGAATCCCATTTATGGAGAATCATTGAAAATTTTTATAGAAACAGGTTTAAGCTTTTATTAGCGTCTGAATTCACGAGGAGCGGAATAATTTCACGAGCTTTTATTATTTTAAATAAATTTTCTTGAGAACAATGCCCCGACACAGATTTTAATTTTGTCTTAATAAAGAATTTCATAACATTGGTGATATTTCGTAATATTTATTAGATAATAAAATATTTGAGTTTTCCTCGTTTTTATTTTTTTTTTTTTTTTAATCTTGATATGGCGGGAAAAATACACCTACTGTGATTTGGCCTCAATCCTAAAGAATGTGAAGACATTCGTTTTATCTTGTCACTGCTTTGAGAACAACAAAAAATTGATGATATTACTAATTATCAGAACGATATTTATTTCACTTGTGAAGTCAGATGGCAACTTTCAAATTATCGATTTAATTGACATATTAAAGTTGAAGAGGAAAAAATTCTTATTAAAAACCCCATAATTTCGAAAAATTAGAAGTTATTATTTGATGTTAAAATAATAATGTAGTAAGAGAAAGTTTTGTTTTCAAAACTGATAAAATATATATTTGTTATTCTTGTTCTTATAAAGTCGTCAGTTTATCAGCCTCAGTACATTATTTGCCCAAATTCTGTAATAAATTTTTAAAACGTAGGAGTTTGTTTGTTTTTTTTACTGCTTATATTGTTTAAAAAGCTTAGGACTACTAGTAATAATTAGGAATTCACTGCAGTTGCACTACCATGGGTCACTTATGGTGAAGAACGCTGAGACGTGCGAAGATTTGAGGATTGCTGCGCAGTTTTTACATATTGTGTGTGATTTAGATTCTTATCAAAAGGGGTTAGGAAAACTCGTCGAATGGCCGCTACTCTGGCGAAATACGAACTTCTCTTAATGTTTGTCTCATTAATGTTATTTATATTTGTAGATTTTTTTTTTAACTCATTTCGAATGCTAGTATGATTCAGCTAAAGAATTCCTCCTCCGATTTCATATTATCATTTCTTTATTTATAGGCCTAAATGCCTCACTACGTATGCGTCGATAGCTCCGAAGAGAAGCACAAACTTTGAATCGCGGGTGTTTAAATTCCAACTGGCTCTTGAATTTTATTTTATTTGTTTAAATTATTATAAACAAAGTTCATGTAGTGTTTTGCATTAGCATTACATTTGAAAATAATGCAACATTATTGTAACTTAGTTATCTATAATAAACAGAAAGCTATTTCACAATCTTTCCAAGTAAGGAAGTGATTATTATAGAATATAGGAATTTACGTGTGCGCATAGTAATTAAAAAATTGCGGACAAACCAACACACAAGACTAGTTAAAAAAAAAGCATTATATACAATTAAAAAGTTCACAACCGGTTTCGCCCCCAATACGAGGCTTTGATGAGTGAGTAATTACGGTAGACTGAAATGATTTCTCTGCTGACGTGAGCCGTAATCATTAAGAAATTTAAAAGCTTGCCACTAGTGTTGGTTCAAAGTCTCTTAGAGAGTGCTTCAGTTTCATTTAGAGCTTTTGAATCACTCACTTCGAATTGTAAATAGTTTAATGCCCTGCCCGTGAATACCACTTACTCATTCGGGCGCTGCAGTTTTAAAAGTACAAGTTAAACTCGAGAGCTTTAAACAAATTAAAAACAATAATAATAAAGAATAAATGAAAATTATTTATTCCCAACTAATCCACTGCCTTTACTGTGTTTTGAGTGTTATATAGTAGTTGTAATTAAATTTATCGCAATCTTAATTCCTTATCTTTCCGTGACACATTTTCGGGAATTGGTGTTTGTCAGCCATTTAAATTTTTGAGGTTAGGTTCAAGCGATATTTGCTTGATTGCCACTGGAGGTCGCTGTTCACTATTGCAATATTAACATCTCTCTTTAGCGAGATACCTCTCTTTCTGTTTTTTTTACGCACTATCCACCTGCTCTGTCTACAGGAGTTGACCTGCAACGTGGGTAACAATAGTAGCGTGTTGAAGCATATTGGAAGGGATCCTCCCTAATGAAATTTGCATGGTAAATGCCCATTGGACTTGCGTTTTGTGCCGAAAACCATTTAAAAGGGAGAGATATTCATTCTATTTTTAGCTGATTGAGGATATGTCGTTCCGCCCTGTTAACTTTCCCCACAAAAAAAAAAGAAAGGAATAAAATACGTTTTTGTTTTCTTTCCTTGGATTCAAAGGGTTATTACAAACAGTTCGTCGTGCCCTCTGCGTTTCGAAACACATTCAAAGCATTTCCTAGTTTTTAAGCATTCTAATTGCTCCCCATCCCCCCTCCTCTTTCCCGTCCATTATTTCGGAAATCGCTGCAAAATAGGAAGGAAACGTATTGAGAGGTATTTGCACCGAAAAAAAAATGCTAAAAGTTCAGCGGTAGAAGGGTTTTTTAGAATTTTCTTTTTCCGTTATTTAGTGGTAATTGGAAGTGGTCGGCGTTCGCTTTTGTCTTAGTGGCAATTAAGAGAACGTTTAGAACGCTCAAGAAACTCGCTCCCTCTCCTTCATGGTCCCCGTCTCTTCACCCAGAAACGCATTACTGTCGAGTAGTTGTCCAAGGCCTTTTCTCTCCAACCTGACTTCCTGCAGATAATCCTCTTGAACGTTAAGGTAGCGTGCCCTTGACAGGCCTTGCCAACAACTGCTCGCCTAATGATTAGTAAGCGCCCGAATTAGCTAAACAAAAGTTGCAGGTTTAGCAAAATTTTTTTGTGAACGCATCCTCTGTGATTTTTGCGTTCTTCTGGTCTTGTGTAATTGCCTCAAATCAGCTCTTGTGATTTTGAGTCGTATTTTCTTGTCGGTCGAATGATCGTAAGCAGATCTTTCCGTTTTGGATTTAAATAAGTGAGGGGAAAAAGTTACATAACAAGGAATTAAGCTTCGGCTAATGTATTCAGCAGCATAAGCCACTTTTTAAAGGCCTTTAATTAACTTGATTCCTCTAGGGATCACTTGGGTCAAAATTTTTGTAATCGATATTTCACCCACTTTGCAAGCTTCAGAGCTGCAAATTGGCACATCCACACATTGTGGTTGACAATTCTCTTCGAAGCAAACATATTACAGATAAGTTGTTCCGTTATGCAGGAATTAATTATTTAAATTTATGCAGCTTATCTGATAAACTCTTAAGAATTGATTTTCCGTTTTTGAATAAAACCCCGTACAGTTTTGGAAAAATCAAGTAGGACGTTTGCATTTCCCAAGCAATAATGCATTTCATTATATTCTTAAGTATGAATTTGTATGTAAAATATAGTGATGGCGTTCAAATTATCGCGAAGAGATATCACTGGGTCGCCGATGAATTCGCTTACATGTTATATAAACAAGAGTGTTTGTATTTAATAATGTAACGCTTCGGCATTACCTATTCCAAAAATTGGAACGATACATAAAAGATATTTATATGCGAACTGAAAATTATGAGAAAATGCAGTTCAATAAGTGAATAAATGTTTGTTTTGAAAATGAAACAGAGATGTGAGTCATTCTTCGATTACAAAATAGAGACTAAAAAATAGGAAATAAATTATATATAAAAAAAAAACAGATTTTTTTTAAAAAAGGCTTTTATTTAAAATGCACTAAAAAGAAGAAATAATTTTGTCTCCAAAATTGCAAGATTGTGAGATTTAATATCGCTAAAATAAAAGCGTGGGGCGCTCCTAATAATGCAATAATACATGACAGAAAATTAACTACAACATATTATACAATTCCCCTCAATATAGGAACTTTACATAAGCATGAAGTTGTAAACTTACCATACGGAAATAAATTTAATATGGAAATATCTCATTTTAGGTTTCAATGGCATAATTGTAAATGAACTACGGTAGTATTAAGCACCTACCTTTTTATTTTAGCGATAATAAATCGTACAATCTTGTGATTGTGGAGACAAAATTATTTCTTACTTTTTAGTGCATTTTAAATAAAAGCTTTTTTTTATTTACAGTATAATTTAATGATGTCCTAATTTAAGAGTTTACTTTTTTATTGACGTAATAATAGCTTAAATCAGAGATTACCAACTTTCTTGTTCTCGGTGTCTCATCAACTTCTTCATGGCACCCATAGGCCATAAGAAACGTTAGTTACTTTCTTCTGGAGTTCTGTGTTTCCTCCCTCATAATTTTAAAATATCTCGCCGCATTAAGTTTGGGAACCACTGATCTAAACCCTTCTACGTAAGCTATTCCCATCCTTAAGTCAACAACATTTAATCATAAAAAAAAAAGAAAAAAGCTAAAGGCTTGGAATTTTATGTAGAGATAGATCTCCCGGAAGTTAACTTTCACACACGCGAAATCACGAAGGTTTTGGGGTATGGTCCCTTTTTTTGACTCAATCACAACTTTAGTTTCTTGAAACGCTTGGTTGCTTGATACTTTTCAGATTCAGAACAGTTTCTCCTGCCTCGGTTAGGCCTAATCGTTACATAGTTAAAAAAAGAAATGATAAATCTGCTGCTGTAGAGAAGACCGTGGAGATTCACGATCATTTACTCTGACCACACTTCCTATTTCTAAAAAAAACAACAATAACGCTTTTGGGAAAGTTACAGTACAGTACGTTTTTTGAAATAAGTTAGAAATTGATATAATAGATAATTTATTGCTGTGTATTATTAATTTCAAATCACTTCAGAACTCGCAATTGTTTCAGAGGTTAATTACAGTGTGAATGATTTCAGAAGAGAAAACAAGTTTAATTTTGAATTTCTCTCGTTACAGCATTTTTATTTGTAACTATTTGCATTTTCGATGACGTAATTTTATATTTAGTAGCACATCATTCGGCATATTACCGTGGCCCAATATTGGTATTTTGTTGTATTTTATTTTTCAGTCCAACTTTAACAGAATGCAAATTTATTGATTATGTTTCAGTTTGCAGGCCAATTTGAAGTTATACGATAAACGATGTTCCATTTGACTTTTACCTATGTAAATATGTAATTCTTTAACAGAATACATACGCAATTCCTTCGTGCATTTACTTGTGGAGTGGGGTGAGTAGGAAAAATATTTATACTTGCACAAGGAAGTACCTTACGTTAATCCCCCATTCCTTGTCAATGAAACCATTAACGTTGTATCTCATACATTACTCTACGAATTTTAGGTATTAACAAATACTCTAAATTCCCAGTATATTGTTAAAAATTTTGTTTTTAAATAAAACATTTTTACAACTGAAATTTTAATGTTGTAATTTTTATTATCTGAAGTTTGGAGTGTAGATCTCCCGAGGTCCTAAATTACCAAGATTTGGAGAAATGAAGTGTAATACATTGTATTTATAAAAGATAAAATTACATTATTTTATATCAAATATTGATGATCCTTATTTTATTTTATTTTATTTTATTTTATTTTATTTTTATTTTATTTTATGAGTCTGGCATCATTGAGTGACGCATGAGTCAAGGTTCGATTCCCGGATTTGGCTATTGGAGTTGTATCGTTCCTTTTGAGATCTTGGCTTTTGGCTATGAAAGATATGAAAATAAAATACAATAGTTATTTTCAATTTTCACATCTCTCTCTCTCTCTCTATAATAATTTTATGATTTAATAGTGTTGGTTTACAGGTAAACTATTGTGAAATTTCCCTTCGAATATTTTTTAAAACATACGTATCAGTAATTCTGACTTGGCAATGAGACGCGAACAGATTATATCGCCAACACGAAGGCCATATCTCAAGCCGTGGAACATTCCTCATCTCCTTCCAGCCTCACGATTTTACGTGGTCTTATCTCAATAAAGCACGGGCTTCTCGGATTTGTAGCTAGAAATGTAAAAGTTCAACGTTTGAAAGCTTGGAAACAAAAGTTCGTAGTCTGTGTTATAGGCGATAGTAAGATTATTAATCCGTCACTCACCGTCGTAAATTCAGAAATCCTATAAGAACATACCTTTACGCTACCTTAATTTTATCTTAACGAAAGGGAAAAAACGAAAATTATTTTGTTCAGTTCAGCGAGACTTTTCAGTGCAAATCCAAATACACCAAACTCCGGAATTTTAATTAAAAATTCACCACAGTTCAACAATGGAAACGTGGCATTTATTTTCATTAATATTAATTGACTTTTATTTGTATTTTAATTAAATATTGATGTCATCGAACGTATGAGATTGGCTTTTGATTTAATCCTCATACGTACAATTATAAACGACATACCAGTAGGTATTGAGAATCTTACGCACATTCGTGTTTTCATGTATTATCTGCTGTCATCGTTCTAAGATGATTTGAACTTGAATTTCTTCTCTCGGACGAACTTCTGTGAACTCTTATTTACTTAATTTTTTTTTCCCCTTCAGATGGAACAATAAAATTTGTACAATGCTTCAGAGCTTTCTAATTCTCCGTCGTCATGTCTTTTACAAACACAATGGAGAACTTGAGAAAGTTGTCTCTAAGGCGCTTATTATTGGAGCGCTCTTTGTTGGGAAGTTTCCTCCGGGGAAATAATCTACATAACCCATAATTAATGCGAACTTCATTTACTTAATTCAAGGTTAATTCTCTTTCACTTTTTAATCTCGGAAAGTAATTCTTATTTAACCATGACAATTTCTTGTTTTCTTTTGTTTTATAACTTAATTTTATATTTCATACTTTAATGAATATTATTAGGAAACATGGTTTTTTTTTAAAAAAAAATGAAAAGTAAGGTGAATTTCCTGATAGAAAAAAATATCAAAGGAATTTTTAATTCCCAACTGAATCACGCACACAATAGTGTGTTTATTAAATGAAATTTTAGATGTACAGATCTTGATATATTATACACAAATTTTTGTTGATGATTTCTAAACATCAGTGAATAGGCTTAAATCCATGATTAATATTTTTTATACTTGCAAAACGAAGCACTTAAATATTTTAAATGCACTACTGCACGGTAATAAAGTTATGCAGCGAAGCCACAAGTGAGAATGTAAGATTACAACGTATTAATGGAATTTCACACTTTTCCCCAAAAACTTTCTGATGTGTATGAGTTCGACTAGTTGATTAATTTGGATTTTTTTTTTTCAATTTCTGTTGTGTGTTTCAATTTTTATGAAGAGATTTTTCAGGTTGCTATTATCATAAGAGGATGATGGTGCTTAAAAATATTAACTATAAATTAACATTTTTATTTCTTTGCTACTTATTTTTTTTTTTTTTAATACCTACGTAGCCAGGCTCTTTTTCACGGGATTTCGCACATAACTTGTCTTTCTAAAAGTTGAGCTTAAATAAAATATATGTGATTTTTAAATATTCAAAGTTACATGGAATTTTAGGTATTGCAGTAGCTGACAACAATTTTCAGCCGTATCCACAAACCGTCGCTTTTTCCTTCAGGTACCGTAAGAGACAGCTTTTCCAAATGAAATGCGCCATCTTAAATGCAGTTGGAACTTTTAATAGTATTCTTTAGATAACTTTCACTTTTTAATTTTCTAAATTAGAATTTATTGCTTGGAAGATTTAGTTTGCAAATGAATTAAAGTTTTGACTTGTCCTTCCGAGATCTTCGTGCGGTATTTTTTTTTTTCCCCTTATTCAACTCCCTTAATTCTTTCTGACATCCCGGCCACAACAGTTGTTCGTGTGATGAGTTGCTCCATCAATACTTCAGCATGCGCTTTATAAAAACCACAGTCTCATTCTTAATATCATTTGACTTGGTTTGCCATGTCTCCGAGCCATTACTTGAAGACGAAAAAATATCTAGTCGGTATAGTTTTGAATTCAAAATTATTGTAATTAAGCTTTTGCAGTGGTGTATTTAGAAGAGTGGCATTACCTTCCACGAAATTTTTTCCACCTCTATATATATTTTTACCACATGAAAATAAATAAATAAATAAAAATTTGTAGATTGGTTAAATCTAGCCTCTTCAAAGAAATGGTACACTTCTGGAGCTTATATGTTTGTTTTCTTTTTGATAGGATGGTACGGTCAGGTAAATGGCACGTGCAAATTTATTGCACTCGAGCAACAAACATTTCTTCAACAAGCTTTATAACTAGAGATCGTTCAGATATCGGGTTATACTCTATATCTAACCAGATCGAGAATAATGCATTTCAAAAGACTGTCACGTTTTTAAAAGACCATATAAGGAAGAAAAATTAAATGCTTGGTTTTTTTCATTAGACTATTTGTAGGAGCAATTATTTCTAAATTGCATGTGTATTTGTTGTTTTTTTTAAATCTTTAGATTATATTTCAAAATTTCATATTCCGTAATAAATTTGCATGACTTGATTGTTTACGTAAGCTGCTGTTTTCTTAAAAGAGCACACATTCACCACTTATCATTTACTTCCTATCGTAAAACGTAAATTAATAGCGATTGAAGTAAATCGAGTTATTCCCATAATTACAATGAAATTTCAAACAGCATTTTTCCAATTTTTTTTTGTTTCGTTTTCCAAGTGGTCATTTTAATCATTATAAAAACGAATGATATATAATGAGCAGTTTGGAAGCGATCGGATTCGGAACAGCAATTGCTCTATTTTCCGTTCGCTTGTAGGAGTAAAAATGCTTATGTTTCTTTTCTTTTTTTTTTAATCACTTCGTTGCTGGTTTCCAGCTGTCATTTATTATTGCCGGAGGTGATCCCTGATTCTTCTGACCCCGACAGCCAATTACGGCCAATGGTTTCCGGTAAAGCCTTCGAAATCGAGCCGGTTTTAGGAACAAATAAAAAGGCGATTTATTTTTTTTTTCTCTTGACATGATCTTTTGAAAGCCGAGCGCCGTTGATTGTTTGACGGAAGGCCGCGGTGTTTTCTGTCGGTCGTTTCATTTCGCTACCTGAGATTTACTTTCTTTCCATTCTTTTAAAATTCGGGTAATCTGCGGCTAATCCCCGTCACCCAGAGAGATTGTCATCGCTGCAGTCCGGGGGATTCCAATTTTACGTTAATTTTATGCAAGAGAGTTTCAAGTTCACTGACCCGCTTCCACCAATTAAATGGAGCGTCTGGGTTACGATGTGCTCGGTGACTGTAGATGAAAAAAAAATGTAGTCTCTCAATTTTTTTACATTTTAAAAAAGGATGTAGTTTGAATAATCTGTTTAATAGCCGAAGTAATTTTCTTTCGTATTACGTAATGATTTTACTACAGATTCTTTATAAGATGAAGAAATTTGATATTAAGCATAAATATTTTTTTTTTTTTTTTTTTTTTAAAAAAGTGAATGTAATTTTTTGCTAAAGCTTAAATTTAAGGGCGACTCATAATAATAAAAAAATTTAAAAATAATAATAATAAAAAAGGAAGTACATTAACGTAAGGAAAAAATAAGAAAAAAGTTAGGAAAAAAATAAAAAAAACACTCGGACATTGAGAAAAAAAGATTAGGAGAAAAAAAAAAAAGTAGTAGATATACGGATTCGAACCGACAACCTTCAGTATATGAGTCCGAGACCATTAACATTAAGCTATAGCTGACAACTGAAATAAGATGGTTGCGTTTTTAGCATTTAAGCTAATACCGGAAATCCAATGAAAACAATGCCAAATATCTCGAATGTATGGGGGAGGTGGGTTGCACAGACATTCAGCCGGGTTTTATGTAACTTAAGATGGCGAAAATTTATCGAAGGCATATCACAATTTCTTCGAGGGAAGCTGAAAAGAACCTTTCTACTTTTTGTAATACAGTCGGACCTCTATTTAACGAAGTCGTTAAATCCCGAAAAAAAGTTCGTTATATGGAAAATTCGTTAAATGGAGATTCACCTTTTAAAAACACTTTAAACTATATAAAACAGATTTAAAATACATAAACAATAAATATTATTAAAAAAAGTAATAATTTTAATGACATGAAGCATAGATTACCACATTCGTACTTATATTTTACTAATAAAGTCTGTTAATTTTGTCTTGAGTTTTTTTTTTTGTTTTTTTTTTTTGAAAAAGTGTTTTCGCTTATAGTATGTCTCGCATCTTTGCAATGCACTAAAAACCCCTGCAGTATTTTCTTCAAATTGTAATCCGCGTCGGATTGTTTCAAATGATTTTAGCATTTCATCATATGAAGGTTTTTTTTTTTTTATTTCTGCATCATGATCATTTCCATTTTGATCATCTTCATCTTCATCGCAATTCATAGCTGTATTGTTTTTATTTTTCATACTGTCCAAAATATGCGATTCAGTTAGTGTTTCCGAGGTCTCAACTTCAAAATCAAGTGAAAGATAATCATCAATCAGCACATCATCGTTAATTTCTTCTTTTTCCCTGAGTTGTATCCACATTTCTTTCATTTCCTCTAAGGGAATATATAATAATAAAAACATTTCAAAGAGGAAAAAAAAAAATAGATACCACGAAAAAGTTCGTTAAATAGAAGATGCACTTCGCTATTTGGAGATTATTTTAAGAAGAAATTAGCAAAATATTCTTGGTTCCAAAGAAAAGTTCGCAAAATAGAGAAATTCGCAAAATTGAGGTTCGTTAAATGAGGTCCGACTGTAACTCCCTCTCTTTTATATTTCGTGGGCAAAAAAATCGGCTGCTAATTAAATGATGGATTTGCTTGGTCTGATTTATTCTGTTCGCGGAAGTTAAAAAAAGTCAACGAATATTTTAAATACAAAAGAAACTTTGTCTTTTGAAAAAAAAAAAAAAAAAAAAAAGGGCACTTTCTCTAATGTAGTATTGTAAGATAACTTTTGCTTTCCGTAGAATGTTTGAGCGTTTTAATGTATACAGGGTATATCAAAACACTCTTTATAAATTTTAATGGGAGATAGTGAGCAACGAGGCAAATCGTTTTCGCTTATGAATGTTCGTCCGTTGACGGCACTCTTCGGTGCTAGAGGGCGCTTTTTAGCGGCGCTGCAATCGGCTTTTTATTGGTAATATAGGGCTTTACTAGAGAGGAGGTAGGAAAGACAGACCTAAGT
This sequence comes from Thereuonema tuberculata, assembly GCA_023159025.1. NCBI lineage: Eukaryota > Metazoa > Arthropoda > Chilopoda > Scutigeromorpha > Scutigeridae > Thereuonema > Thereuonema tuberculata. The sequence continues at coordinate 21,753,750 of JAFIDM010003189.1, read as the reverse complement.
GAATGGAAGCAGGTGTGAACAACGTGTTTATTCAAAGAAGGTGCTGGAAGTTACGGCCGGCAATAGCAACGCGTGCATTACAGCATGAAAGCATTGCCGTATCATTTCGAAAGCTTCCCGGCATTTCGCGAACAGTTGCAGCGGCGGCAGCGATTCTTGTGACAAAGTCTTCATGTAAGTCACAAATCATACACGAGGTTCTTCTTGTGCCCTTATAAGAAAAAATCGAAACGTGTATAGTCGGGCGATCTTGTTGGCCAGACAAACAAAATTTATAAGAGTTTTGATTCACTCTGTATATTAGTATAAAAACGTTACTTAATACAGATCTATTCGTATTAACATCGTAATCGTTAAAAAAAAAAAAAGAAAAAAAAAAAGCAAAAAAGTGCTGACGGCCCAACAGAATAACAATTTTATAGAAGCCTTTCTTATTATACTGTATCTTATTGTTTGAACTTGTTATTAAAAATAATTTAGCATACAGGGATAAGAGCCTTAGCATATTTTTAGGAAATTATTTGAGAAAGATGATTGAAGTTTAATACGTTAAATATAAATTAACTGTGAATAGTTTTACTTTAAGTTATTCGAAATGCTTTTCAGTTTAATTCTGTTTATTGGGGGATTAGTTGTCGCTCGTGCAAATTCATTTAAATCTATTAGTTCTCATTGCTGGATAAATTATCAGCGTATGTGCAACTGTTGATTGGATGCTTAGCTTCTCATAGATCTAGATCGTAAGATTTTTGAGTATCTTTTATGAGAACTGCATTACTTTTACTTGTTTGTTTTTTTGTTAATGAATGAGAATTTTTTAAAAAACGAAGCATTTTAGTCTTTTTCTGTAAGCTTTAATTAATAAAAACGCTTTCAGAAATGCGAAATAAATTCACTTATTCGTGGAACAATAATAACTGGAAATCGTGTTTAAGATGGCATTGAGAACAACTTAAAAAGATATATCTAATGAGAGATAAATTTCAATCACATTTAGCTTAAATTTCATGTTTTAAGTACTGGATTTTCTGAAAAATAAAAATAAATATTGTAGCTTTATTTATTTATTGAGATGATCCTCTGATTGCTGAGTGAATTGCTTATGCTTAATACTATATACATCAGTTAGTTAGCGATAAGCTGTAATTTATCCAATCAGTATCGAATATCGTTCTCGAAGTGAATTATTGCAGGTCCAATTGACAACGTTCTCACATGAATGGCAAGTAGTGAATATGGGTGATATCGGATCTAGATTTCTCTTTTCCCCACTCCCCCGGTTATGTTTTCTTCTGTTTTGTGAATATTGAAAAAGAAAATCTATTCTTGTTTGTTCGATAAGACCTTGACATTTAAATGGTGTTCAGGAAGTGCTGGACACAATTTAAAAATAACAAAGCAATCGGGTGATTTTAGTAAATTTTGTTTATTTATCAGCGAAGCCGACTCAAATAAACAAGTTAAGGTTTGTTAACCAGTACGTAGCAGATTAATAGGTGAAAAACAAGCAACTTTGGCATAGTTATCTGCAGATTTTTCAAATTTAGTATGATTTTCAAACAAAGCGTTTGTTCTTTGAGTCATTGTGTAGCATTTCAAAAAGAGCTTGAAAACAACGCAACTTTTCTTTTTTGTTTAACTCAGAAGTTTAGTGCTGGTAAATGGAAAATGTGGAGCAGTCAAACACGCTGTAAATCAACGCCATTGTTTTCAAGATGGCGTTGTGTAAACAGAGCGCTTTTATTTGTTGGAAGTTTAAAGAGAGTTCGTCGATACATAAAATACAACGCCACAGAATACATTAGAATTTTCAACATTACGATCCGCTCTTTACCAAATATTCTTTATTATATATTATTATTTGTAAATATTATTTTTGGCAAAGCAAAAATATTTTTCATCCTTACAAAATAATTTGGTGACCAATGAAGTATTTACGTTTTATTTATCCAACATGACTAACGTTACTGACTTATTATAAAAATATATAGAGAGAGTATATACTTAATAATTTTGTAAGTAAAAATGAACAATTGAAATTGTTTTCCTGAAATCGAAAGATATTATGTTTATTTAATAATTTATTATTAGTATTTATTATCACTTCAGTTTTGATAGATTGTGATTGTTTGCAACTTGGCTCACCTGACGAAATCTCCATTAAATAACGTTCAAAAAGGTTTTCATTCCTGGAACAGACATTTTCAGATGTAAAATCTGCACTTCTGCATCAAAGGCATCGGAAAAACCATACACTACACAAAACTTTACAGATAATGAGAAATGAGTTTTAAGATCATCCAGTTTCCTTCCAATTTCAGTTAATATTACATTCGGTTAATTTAGGCTATTAAAAGTAGGTTAAGTAATTGATTACATAGCGCAAATTGTCTGTGAATTTTACTATATACAAAATCTCGTCCAAACCTGTGGAAATAAGTTATATTGATGACGAACACGACGAAAGTATCGCAAGTGAATACCCTCTACAAAAAAATAAAGGGTAAAAATACTAAAAGTGAATAAAAAAGTATTAGAATATCTTTAGATCTACGAAACGACGTTGCTCGGCTGTCGCTGCAGTGATCATCTTGACGCCGTATCCCGAATGTATCCAGAAATATTTAACTTGTTAATGAATTTTTAGTGAATCTTACGTCACATCGGATTGACATCTCTACTATTACAAATATATGAAGGGTTGCATCCTTAATTATTTTACATGAAATCGGAATTCTCCAATTCCGAAATGTCTACTGAGCAACTCTAAACGTGAGTTATTAATATCAACTTTTTAATTGCCGCAACTTAATTACACCGAATCTTGGAAAAAAATAGTTTTATCATAATATTGGCTTTTATTGAAATATCAATAAATATCGGTAAACCTAATCCTATTCAGCCTACACAAAAAACATCCCTAAATGCTTTGCGAATCGGCAAATAATTCCATGCTGTGGCCTTTGAATTCCTCGTTGAATTGTTGACTTGAAAACGCGCACTTTTCTCGCAGCGAACCGCGGGAGGCACAAGAATACCTCTTTGCTGCCAGTTCCGCGATCCTATTGGTTGGGGGTGTTTTTTAAATATAACTTTGGAATCATGATTGCATTCGGATGATAAAAACCAACCGTGTTGCTCAACCTGATAATCTCCTTCCTTTGTCGTGCAACTACATAGCATTTAGTTGTTATTTATCAGCGTAGAAAGTGGCACTTGACATATCGCACATTTATGTAAGTGATGAGAGTCTTATTACTATTTCAAGTGTTTTTCGTATAGAAATGTATATGATTGTTTTATCTTTAATATATATATATATATATATATATATATATATATATATATACATATATATTACAATGTATTTTTTTTATTTTTTTTGTAATTCTTTATTTTTGTAAATAGTCATTATCTTTTGGGTTTTTATAATTTCTCAAAGTTCTAATATTTGTTCCATTTCCAATCGTTCAGTTGTTAATTGCTTTATTTTTAATTCTCAACTTATTTTTGTAGTTTAAATTTTTAAATGATTATTTACTTTAATTATTATTATTCACGATCGGGCCCTACCGGACCACGCGAAGTACAATACAAAGTCATTTCAGTCTCTCCTCCTTTTCTCTGTTTATAGCTTTTCTCTGTGCCCATATTACTTTCATTCTTTCAGAATGGGCTCTTTTTCTCTCCTCAGTTCAATTGGTTCCTGTTTTCCTGGGTCTTTCTGCCTTACAAACTGTTCACTCCGAAATTTTCTGCCCAAAATGTTTCCTCTCGTATTCATCTTGTTGTGATATCTCTGCTTCTTGCAGGTCCTGTTTAATTGCAGCTATCCATTTCATTGTTTCCGTTTTAGCCTTAATGCGAGTTTCATAGAATTCCACAATTTTAGTTAGTCTGGTTGGTTCCATTCTTTTAATATGTCCATGAAATTTTAGCCTCCGTTTTTTTTATATATCCGAATCAATGTCTGAATACCTTTGTACTTCATGATTTGCTCTCAGTCTTGAATGTTCCTTCTTTAGTTTGATTTGGGCCTAAAACTTTCCTAATAATTTTTCTCTCCTTTTGAATTTCCTCAGTGTCTCTTTTTCTGTTTAAAATGAGTGTTTCAGCTCCGTAAAGGCATTCGGGTTTGATCACTGTGTTGTAGTGTCTCAGTTTTGTATATTTGGAAATACATTTATTGTTGTAGATGTTGTGTGTGTGTGTATGTATATATATATATATATATACTATTATATATTTATTTATAGATTATTTACTATTATAAATTTTATATATATAACAGTCAATAAGAAAATTGTGGTTTTAAAATTCAGACTAGTAAGGTACAGAAATTAGTAATCACATTAAATATAGTATAGGTTATCTGTAGTGAGTTAGTTTAAGGAAGAATTATTACAGTAATGCTTGCTTGTTATTAGATAACAAGATGTTAATGTAATTCTCTTTTTTTCATGTTGTTGACGCCATTCTTTCCGTTTCATAAGAATTTGTTTATTTTTGAAGATATTACGAAATGAAAATTATAAATTCGTTATCAAGAACTTTTGATAGAAAGATAGTTTTCTTTCTATAAGATAACCCTGACATCAGTGGTTCTCAAACTCCGATAATGAACACAGAGCGAAATATAATCTACCAATCGTCCATTTGTCCCACACAAAAAAAATAATAAGTAAATTAATAAAATAATAGTAAAAAAAAAAGTTAATTGTTATGTTAAGCACAGATGCGTGGCACTTTAGACTTGCTGAAGGATCATCATATATCTTCTAAAAGCGGAGGGAGCCCGTATTTTAAGAACCTCTGCCTTAATTTTTAATATATCGAGTTCAGAAAGAGAGCACTTGGATGTTGAGTTCTGTAAGGAAATAAATATAAATTACATTATAATTATACGATGCTTATTCAACAATCCTAATGGAGTTGTTTGTGGGCTGTTGATGTTACCATTTGAAAGAGATTTGCCATTAAATAGGCGATCAAAACTAGTCATGCCTTATCGGTTTTTTTAAATATTTTTTTGTGTTTTTATTTCTATAATTGTTATAAATATAAATTACCTTTTCTGTAGAACATAATAACTTATTGTCCTCAAAATGAAAGTTGGCCGGCGGAAGTTTGAACTGCGCAGCCCTTCCGGTAGCTGATCAATTATGTTTTCCTGTCACAATGGACGACGTAGTCTGTTTTCACTGAGGAAGACATGTTGATAACGCCAAATTAAAACTTATCTCGACTATTTAGCGTTATTTCAATACCAGTTGCTAACAATAAGTATTTATATAAATAAATAAATAAATAAATAAATAAATAAATAAATAAATATTATTTATAAATACAATGCTCTTTTGCAAAGTAACAAGCGTTTACCGTAATGGCGGCGTCCTGTCATAAAATCAGACGGAAGTGCCTGACCAGACTAATCGATGATACATACGCAGATCTCACAAAAACAGGGCGGCCATCTCTCATTTGGAGGACAGTAAGATAACTTAGGCATTTATTTTTTTGAAAACGAAGAAAGAAAGAAAAAAATTTCGGAGCTTGGTCTTGGCAATTTTGTTTTTTCTTTTTATCATTTTATTTATAACTTTTTAAGAATTGAAGCTTTGATTTGTAGTTTACAATTTGAGAAACGAATTTTAGATTATTTTTTTTTTAAGAACTTTTTATTAAAGAGGATATTTTTATAATAATTACATTTGCTTATCTTGTAAAAATCTAATTGTATTCTGTATAGTTGCCTAGAACTTTTCGCCCGCCCCCACTTTACCAAATAGTTGAATTTCTATCTAGTTTTAGAATTGCCTTCATTAGAATTACTTCGTGCTGAAAAGCAAAGTTTAAAGTCCATAATAATTCATAAATGAAGAAAAAAAAAAAAAACACAACTGGACAGTAAATATGCCTTCGCACATTGAGCCAACATCAACGGGAATCCTGAACAGTTGTTTCATCCTTATTAATCATCAGCAGAATTTACCTTTGATGTTTGGTTCAGGTAGTGCGATGATTCCTAATAAGGATGAAACAGCTGTTCAGGATTCCCGTTGATGTTGGCTCAGTGTGCGAAAGCATATTTACTGTCCAGTTCTGATTTTTTTTCTCTATTTATGAATTATGGACGTTAAACTTAGGTTTTCATTGCACTTATGATGTTTCTTGTTTATAATTAAATTCCTTTATTGCCTTTCAGTGAAAGGACAAGGGATTAATACTGTGGATTCCACAGGATTATTTTTTATTTGATTGTTTTTGATCTCGGCGGCCATTTCCGGGAGCGAGAATACTTTTCCCTTAACTTTCGCGCAGCCTGAGCCAGACAAGGGTAAATTTTGCTGATGATTCCTAATAAGGATGAAACAGCTGTTCAGGATTCCCGTTGATGTTGGCTCAATGTGGGAAAGCATATTTACTCTCCAGTTGTGATTTTTTTTCTTGATTTAAGAATTACTTCGTATTTTACTTTTGTTTACCAGATTACATCAAGTGTCTTTTTTTTTTTTTTTTTTAATTCCTGCTTGGTAAAGTAGAGAAACAAAAAAGATCGACTAATCCAAATCGATTATTAGCTATTACCACATTCTGTCCTTTTATTTAAGAAGAGAAAATGTATGATTATAATCACATTTATTCTTTAAAAGACTTCACAAATGGAAATTCATCCAACCTTTCCCTCCACCTTTTCATTTTAACTTCAAAACACACTATCGAAGTTTTCTCTTATTATTGCTGACGTTCGCAGAAAACCTAAGTGGACATACGAGACTTTCTTTTCTCTCCAATATTTATTTGGCAGGTTGTGTTCATCCATTGTTTTTCTCTGTCCTCGTGAAATGTGAGGCAACGGATATTGAACATTTGGAGAGAAAAAAATAAATAACTCTAAGAATAGCATCTCTTGGGAAACGCGCCTAACTCTTCTTCGTAAACATGTTGATTGGTAAATTTTTTATGGACTTTTATTTGTTATTTTCTGATGTCATGTTTTTCTGTTAGCTTTCGTATTTTGCCGGATTTATGACGCTAATAGAGCAGAGACAATCAAAACACTTTTCTTTCTGAAATCAAACTGTGAATTAATTTATTTCGAAAGTTGGTAAGTGGCTGGTGCATCAATGAAGTGTAGAATTACGTATTTGTCTCTTTACATTTCTAAGAACAGTAAGAAATTAAAGATATTACAGAAGTAAAAAAAATATATATATATATATAACTAGTATTGAGTGAGTTTTTCTACCTTTTGATTAGGTTTTTTTTTTTTCTTTTTTCTTTTGTGAATGGTCTAAAAATTGGTAGAAGTTCGGATTATCGAGGCCATTGGAGTTATCGAAGCCTTTAAACATGATTGTGTGGTTTCAGTTCGAGTAATCAGAAACTGCCATAGTCCAGTCCGGATATTTCATCAAACCAACTGTTTAGAAATGTCAGAGAAGTGGACATTGGCTAGTCCATAACTTGGTTTCCAATGCAGGAAGTCTTTTTCTTTCTTTTCCTCTTTTGTAATACAAATCGGACACTCTGGGTAACATCGAAAACCTAGTCGAAAAAGATAATATGATCCGACAGCTGCATTTATGATATTTAGGCGGATTCAACGTGTTAACCAGTCTGTTTCTACTTGGCCTAAGTTTTATTTATACAGTACAAGCACTATGTACGATTACAGTAGTAGCACAGCGGTATTTTTATGGCCCCCCCCCCCCCTTTTTTTTTTTTTTTTTAAATAATGAAGACGTTTCCAGTGTCATGTTAAATATATTTTCCTGTATTTGCGCTAAGTTCTAATTTGTACTTTCAAATACTTTTATATATATAAATTAGTTGTGTATTTGGTCGCCTCTCGAAGTCCAATTTGTGTTGTTGATTCTAGAGATCAAAGAACGAGGTTGGCTTTGTTTACGTATCGATATTTTCTATCGATAAATTTTGTGATTATAGAGGGAAGGTCCTTTTGTAGTGCAGTTTTCAATCTGTTACAAAACTGATTTTAATTAAGGAGAAAAATCACAATAGTTTATCAGCGATGTTAAACTTAGTGTCAACTTATGTTGAAAGCATTGTTTAGTGATCGAACCATCAGAATGGGAGATTCCTACCAAAATTAAAGAAAAGCTGAAACACTTGATGGTATTGGTGAACATTCCTATTTATAATAGTTTTTAATTTCTCCGCTATAAATACTTAATTTAAACTTTGTAATTGTAAATAAGCTTCATTTGCAAGTTTTTATTCATTTGATATCTGAATTTAATTTATTTTAGTTTGCTTTTATTTATTTACATCAATGATTTAATTTTTACTTTTTTTACTTTTTTACTTATTTACTTTTGACGAGTAATTTTTATAAGGTTTGATTTGTTTTCCCTTAAACTCAGTCTTGGTTCAATTCGCACCATTATCCCATTATGAAAAATACCAGTATTCTATAAGAAATGAAACGCTATTTAAAACAATAAAAAAATCACTGCTGACCTCCTTTGTTTGAAAGTATCTTTTTCAGTGTCCCAAACACTTCGATTATTGTAATGTACTTGGTTGTGGATTGAAATCAAGTTATTAAAAACAATTTGAAATATTCCTCCCAAATTTACTTCTTCCAAGAAAAGACTTTTCGAATAGTGGGGAATTGTTTTTCCCCCTGCTATCAGTAAATTGAATGGTCACGAGAATTCATTCCAAACGGGTTTATGGTTTTGAATCCGGGATGGATGGATGGACGGACAGACGAATCCAATTCATTAATACGCCAATTGTTTATTCGTACGTGGGTTACATTGGGTCGAGGATCCATTTGAACGCTGCCCAGTGACCCTTTTGTAATATTGAAGACAGTTTTGCCTTGTCATGTCCCGGTCACCCTGAAAAAGAGGAGAGGGGGCAAGATTTCAAGTCGGGCAACTCGTCCAGGTTTAAGTGTAGTTGGAAAGCACGAGTTTGAAGAGCGTTGAAAAGAATAAGAGAGAAAAATGCTTTTATTTTCCAGCACTCTTTTATCAGCCCGTTGTACTCCACCCTTTCGAATAACTAATCTGCGTTCACCTGAGACAATAGCAGTGGGATAGTTTTGGGTGTGTGTATGTGTAGGGTAAGGAGTTCGATGGCCTCTTTGCTGCTTTTATTCAATCCATCAGCGACAAGTGCTTGGTGCACTGCTTTGTGGGGGAAGTTAATTCTCGGTGTCATTGATTTGCTGCTGAGGAATGTCTTTTCCTTTCAAAACTTGTTAACGCTTCCTCTTCACAGTCGCACTTCCCTTCAGTATCTACTTCGCTCATTTAAAGAAGCACTGCACTAAAGGGTTTTTATATTTTACTTTAATGACGTTCTTGATCGTGTAGGTTTTAGGAGAAGTGTTGTCAAAGTATGAGGGTCGTTCAATAAGTAAATCAACACATTTTTTTTTCTTTCTCAAAGTAGATTTGTTTTAGTACAGTTTTAAAATACACCACTTTGTTTCTCAATTCTTTAGCTACAAAAAACTATTTTTCAACATAATCTCTGTTCAAGTCTATGGCCTTACGCACGGAGATGTCAGAGCTTGTATTGCTTGACGGTACCTCTCTACTGGTCTGTGCCTTAGCTAACTTCTTACTGCGACAGGAACTTTCTAATCGTTGCCATGTCGCTTCCCGCGGATTGCTTCCTTGAGAGGTCCCAACAGGTAGAAGTCCGAAGGTGCGAGATCAGGGCTGTAGGGTGGATGAGGGAGAACAGTCCAGTGAAGTTTTGTGATCTCCTCGCGGATATACAGACGTTATCGTGGAGCAGAAGAAGTTTGTTCACGTCTTTGTGGTCAAGAACACGCTGGAATCGTTTCCTCAGTTTCTTAAGAGTCTTCACATAGGCTTCTGATTGATCGTTGCACGTTGCAACATTGCAGGAGTCACAGCTGTGTGCGGCTGGCCAGAGCGCGGGATTTTCAGACATCTTCCCTTTTCCTTCTTCCGACGACAACAGACGATTCGCCCAACGACTTGGTGCTTTTATCAACTGTCTGTCTCCGGAGACATTCTGCAAGCGCTTGTGAATATTTATCATGGTCTCCTGTTCCGCCAAAAGAAATTCAATAACTACTCTTTGTTTGGAACGCATCTCATTTCACAGACGCCATCTTAAACGCTACCTACAGTTCTGCCGCACAGCGGAGAATGATGAAACAATTTGAGAAAGTGCGGGAATGTTTGAAGATACTGGACAGAAGATTTCACGTTTTTTCATCATCTATTATTAGCCGAGAAAAAAAAAATGTGTTGCATTACTTCCTGAACGACCCTCTTCGTAATGCCGTATGATACATAGGCGTATAAGAAATGGGGGTGATACGTGGGTGAGATGAAATAGTTCCATGAAACGGCCAAGCCATACTTTTTGACCAAGATATAGGGTTTTTAGAGTTGGGGCTTGTAGAGTTAGGCCTCGTTGAGTTAGGGGCTTGGCTCTACATGAGATCTCATATCTTTTTAACAGTGAAAGCATTATGATATGTGAGTCTTGGCAACTTATTTTACACGAAGTGTTTTGGGTGGGATTTCATTTCTTTTTGTAGGATGAGATCTGATAACTTTTTAACAGTGAAAGCGTTATGAGCATGCGAGTCTTGGCAACCCCTTATTTTACATGAAATGTTATGGGTGGGATTTCATTTCTTTCTGTAAGATGAGATCTGATAACTTTTTAACAGTGAAAGCATTATGAGCATGTGAATCTTGGCAACTTATTTTACATGAAATGTTTTGGGTGGGATTATCTATTACAACTAAATTTAGTTTTAAGATTATTTAGAAAATGGATTTTTTTTCAATACCCTACTTTTCTGTTTTTCTATTGGTCAACTTGTATATATAAGCTGTTTGCACTTTGGAAGAAATCACATTATTACACAGTATTATTTAGGCCGAAGCATTGAGGGTACGACGTATTTCAGATCTTAATAAAATCCAAAGTATAAAAGCTAGATAAATGAAACTTAGCGTATTTCATTAGTATGGTAACTGCATCTTATCCTGAAAATTTGAGCTCTCTAGTATTATCCAGGCCAAGCTATGAGGGTTCGATAATACATAACCAGACCCCCCCTTTATGAGGGGTTGGAATGTGAAAGTTACGGATTTCTTAATTTTTTTGTTGTTTGTGTGCTAATCCTAACCTGCATACCAAATTTCAGCTTTCTAGGACTTCAGGAAGTACCCTAGAGGTTTTGATGATCATGAGTCAGTCAGTGAGTCAGTCAGTGACGGAATCGACGTATTTTAGGTATTAATAAAATCCAAAGTATAAAAGCTAAATAAATGAAACTTAGCGTATTTTATTAGTCTGGTAACTGCATCATATCCTGAAAATTTGAGCTCTCTAGTATTATCTAGGCCGAAGCTATGAGGGTTCGAAAATACGACGAAACACTTCAGAAAAGGTACGTAGTGCCCTTCCTGCCTTCGGCTCGTCTTGGCGGGGGCACTGCCGTGCCCCCAAATATTTTAAGCCTGTAATTTTTTTGTGTTTTAAATAAATATAGATGTTATTTTTTGATCTAATAGATAAGTTTCATACGTCTTTCTTAAGTGGGTGTACACTATTTCGGATGACCATAAGTAAAAATAAGGTAGGGAGTGATTTCTAAGGATCTTGGGGGCCATTCCATTGGTTTCCTGCACCCAGTGGCCATGGAAGAACGTTATCCAAACAGCTTCGCAATTCTCGACCAAAGTGAGAATTTCAACAACTCCTTGTAGTTGTTGTACAGATTGCATCTTACATGGGTGAAATATATAATGTTTTACGATACTCAGATGTCTTTTCAATTTCTGAATGTTCTGCTATCTTGACAAGCCACTAACACTGTTTTCATTATAAATTGAAATGCTTTGGCAAAATACTCTTGGTTTATTTAGAGTCCTACGAAATCTCTTGTAAAATGGATGCAGAGAAGTCTAGTTCAGGGGTCGTGGTCTTGGAAGTATAGTAATTTTTCAAGTTTCACGTTTAAGACAATATCTTACAAAAAGACACTTTCTATCCTCTCGTGAACACGATACGTCAAATGCCTATTAAACATTTCTGTGTTTTTCTTTGTATTGGGCAATAAAAATAAGTGTAACATTATAAAATTACAATTTCCCTTATGAGACCGGGCTTACAGGATAACCAGTCGTACCTTTAGTTAATCCGTTGTTGTTCTGTACTAAATCTCTAATAGACGATTCGAATGTGAACGACTCCTGGAGATTCCCACCCAACAACAACAAAAAAATTCACACTGTGGTTAAAATCAATTAGATACGGCGGCGGAAAAAGAAAAAAAGAAACTTATCTCACTGTGAAGAAGGGGAAAAAAAATACATGGCTGTAAAGTTGAAACTGCTAGATGTAAACGAAATAGAAGCAGCCTAGTTTGAAATGGTTTTATGTGTTATCCCCATTTCAACTTGTGATCTTTCAACTAGAACTTCTCATCCCCAATAACATTTATTTCAAGGTTAAGTAGACGGTAAGCCACAGCTATGTTGTAGGCTTTCTCAGGCCTCTTTGATTTAGAATAGCCTCTTCTAAAAAAAAGTAACTGTATGAAAAATTACGTAATTAAATTGAATGATATCATTTTGTTTTTTAATTTTTTATAAAAATCCATCAATACTAAAAAAAAAAAAAAGTTTTGTTTTGTTTGATTAGACAATTAATAATAGTAATTAGAAGGCCATTTTTATTTTACACTTTTTTTTCCCCCCGCCTCAGTTCGTAAATCAGTTTGTTTTTCTTTATGTGGGGCTGTATCAGTACAATTTCATTCAGCAATCGATCAGCATAATTTTATTAAATCGCTCGTGATTATTCAAATTTCAAAATGTTTTGATAACTTAAGAGGCTGAAGATAAACATCTAATTGTTTTTTTAATGAATTGTACAGTTGTTAATGGATTGTTATATATAGTATATATTGACTAAAATGTATATAAAATTATCTTGAAATTCTTGTTCAAGTTAAATATTTACAAACGGTGTTTATCATTGAAACCGATAAAGCAGTAATATCAAAAGATAAACACATTGCCAAACATAAATGTAATTCAGAATTACAAATGTTGAACAAATTGTTTTATATTTAATAATTCTGAAATTATTATATTACAACCTAGATCAGCTATATTAGAAATAATGCGAGTAACAGTATTGTAATGGTGTTTGTGGGAGAGTCTTTTAGGAGCGAAGGAACAACGAGTCAAGTTTTGCAACTGAACTGAATTTATTTATTAAATGAGAAACATTGGTTTTTTTTTTAATATTTATATAGTGTGATCTGATTTGAAGACTAATTAAAATATACAGAATGACTGGATAAAAACATAACGAACTTAAATTAATTTAGCTAATTAAACGGTTGCAAATGAAAAGAATTTTAAAATAAACAGAACATCAGTAATTAGGAAATAGAAAACGATAAAGGAACCTAAAATAGGGGTTCCGAATACGTACGTGTTATTTTATTGTAAATAATATTTATTTTTATGTGTGTCGATATAGTTGGCTTTTTTAATTTAATTAGAAAACAATTGCTTTAAAATAAATAACAGTAAAGATTAAAATGAATAAATTAATTTAATAATATATCATTTCATAAGTAGTATTTTTCAGTTTTGAGAAAATACTTGGTTTGACGTCATTATTAAAACTTATCAAGCAGTAATGTTTCGTACGAAATATCAGGTAATTGGGATGTAAAAAAAAATTAACATTGTTAGTTCCGCATTGATATTTTCGATCAGTTGAGGGTTTGAGGTTGTTCCGCAGCCCCCAGATGACGATGGCCTGCGAATTAGAACACTTTTCAATGAAATGGAGGCAACTTTTTTTCTCCGAAGTTGGATGCGGTCGAATTCCTTCTTAGTTGCAAATCGAGTCCATCGATCTAGATGGGGATTTCGGTGGATGAAAATTTTTATGGAAGAAGAAATAGAATTGGTATTGGACAAACAGAAAAAAAAAATGAATGAAACCCAATTGCTGTGTTTGGAGGGGAAGAAAAGAATAAAAATTTTGAAAAAATGGATATCCGTTTCAGATGTAAAAAGAAAATTGCAGTTCGACCAATTTTTTTTTTTTTAGTAATTTTTGGTGGGTAATGGCATTTAAAATAAAATTTTTTGAAAGTTTTTTGTTTTGTTTATGTCTTCCTGTAATTGCACTATTTTTATTTTATTTTTTAATATTTTTTATGCTATTTATGCTGCATAGCTTTGTAAATAAAAAAAAATAACTTTGATGTTTTGGTTTGCATTTGCATTTCTAAAAAAAAAAAAAAATAAGAAGAAATTTAGAAATAATATCAGTTACAAATATGATTTTTAATTTTTTTAAATTTTTTTTATATAGTATATATTAATTATGAAGTACTGATAATTTTAATTCTTAAATATATTCTCCTTATTTCTCATTATTATTCTAACGAAAACATTGTAAAAATCGTGAAAGAAAAGAAAAAAAAAAACATAAGTCAGCGTTAATGTCTATTTAAAAAATCAGAACTTTTTTCTTGGTCTGTTAAATTTAAAAAAAAAAGAGAGAGAGAGAATTTTTGCTTCGTTTGGTCAATTGTTGTCAAAGATATCGATAAAATTACCCTAGTGTCGTTGTTTTTCTTTCAGCCTTGATCTTAATCGCGATTTCGTAAGCTTGTATGTTCTTTGTCTGCTAAGTTTTTCACATATTTTTATTGTGTGAGGTCTTTCAACTCCGTTTTATCTTTCACCTGTTATTTGTATTAACTGAAATCATAGTTCGAAATCATGATGTGAGGATTTTCGTCTTCACTGTTCTCTGTACAAGTCACCCACGCTTTTATAAACACATCGTCTTTAAGTTATCTTCATTCCCTGCTTAAAGCTCAAGTATCGTTTCATCTTTATCTTCAAAAAAAATAATACTATTACAATTATTACAAGAATTTTTAACCTCAGACCGGAAATAGACGAAGCAAGTTTAGCGAATCTTATAATCTTGTAACAATCTTATAATAATGTAACAACAATAATAATAAAGCGCGTGTTGTGGATGATACAACTACTATTATTAGCATTGTTATTCGTTTATTTATTTATTTACTTATTTATTTGTTTGTTTATTAATTTTTTTAAATTATTCAGTTATTCATGACATCGTTTTATATGTTCGACTATTAAATCAGAACGTGGACTTTTAAACCCAGGACTAAATAACGGGCCACAAAACATGCAAATTAGAAACTTTAAACAGAGGGTAGCATAAAATCCCAGTCTCGGGCCACGAATTTGATGCCACTGTTTTAATGTCAATAAAGAGCAAATGACAGAAGGAATCGGCATAAAAAAAATAAAAAATGATAACAGGTGTTGAATTTCAATTAAGATTTCTCGTGAACTGGATTGAAATCAATAATTATTGAGTTGGCACAGTCTAAATACCCGTTGCGCTTTAGTAATTATTGGAATATCAGTATTCTCAATCCCACCTTTGTAATTTATGGGAATATTTTAACCTGCGTATTTTGTAAATATAAAAAGTTCGGTCCTCACAGTATTTGAAAACTATCTCTGATACTCCACATGTACGTGAATCTGGTTTCTTATACATCTACATTCTTTTGTTTTATTAAAATGGTTTCAATTTTTTTGATTTTTCAAGATTTTTGCAGACAGACATTGATTCTAAAAGCGTAATTTTCCTTAGGAAAACCATAAAATAACTTAAATAATTAAATGAATTTAACTACCGTAATAATGTAAGCCACTGAATGTGTCGTGATTTTATTAATAACAACGCCATTTCACATTTCAAGCTATTCTTCAAAAATATATATATAAAATCATTAAAAAAAAAAAAAAAACACTTCTTCTGCATGTGAATTACTTATATTTCAAATATTAATAATTTTGAAGAAAAATATATATATATATAAAGAAAAGATTGTATATATGATATTTATGTAAGATATAAACAACTTCTACTTCCATTTGTATTTAAACACATTTATTTTAAAATTTGCTAAATGTATTTTAAAATAAATATTTTTAAATACTAATGGAAGAGTAGAAGTTTTTTATATCTTATGTAATTCAAAGATGAAACGGAGAAAGATTTTTGAAGAATATGATATTACTGTATTTTGAGGAAAGTAGATTCGAAGTTTGTTTCAAGAACTTTTTGTTTCCGCTAAAATTATTTGAGACTCTGAAAAAAAAAAAAAATTATGATTGTTAGTTAAAATAAAATATTATTTCAGATAAGAATAATGTTTAAGAAAACAAAACAAAGAAAGATAGGCATTATCGAAATGCAGCATTAAACTGTAAATGCTAAAAACCCATTAGGGAAAGCATGCACTCCGCTATAACTAAACATTTTGTCTACTTGGTATTACGTTTACACAAGGATTCATTTTAATTTTAGAAAGAAGAGATCGAATTTAAGGCGCGTGCTTCCTTTTGGGAAGCGATAGTTTTATTATTCATTAGTGATTTCACTGTTACATATTAAAAAGCCAAGTAACGTGTTCACCCTTAAATATAATTAAAAAGGAATAAGAAAAACTTTTCAGAAAAGATTCTCAACTCTTCCGGTTTCTCATTAAAGAAGCAGCGATTCCATTTCACTAGCTGAACTTAAAAGGGGAAGTTTTTGCTAGCATATATTTTTTATTTTAATGGTGAAAAAGAATATGGTACCTCCAGAAATTAAAAGTAAAGTATTAAATACACAATAAAGAATTTTTATATTTTTTATTGTGTATTTGTTGTTTTATTTTTAATTTTTGGAGGTACCATATTCTTTTTCACCATTAATTCTAATGATCTGCCGTTTTGAGACGTGGTTGTTTATTGGTGACTATTCCCAGCTGATGATCGCCAATACAGCGTGAAACGGCCGTTCTGGGATGTGACGTAGTAACACTTGGTCGCAACCAGTATTTTTTTATTTATTATTATTTTTTTTTATTACATATGGTTATTAAATCCAATTGGACACTTAAAGTTTAATTATTAAAGAAACTAGCTTCAAGGATTCACTGAGGACACTTTTTTGCTCAGCTCCTTCCAAGATATAAAAATCCGTTTTTCCATCTCTTGCTAAATAAAAAGATACGAAACAACAGAATTAACTAGTGTGACGGTGCAAAAAAAAAAAAAGAAGGTAGTAAGAAAATGCTTTATTAAATGAAAACTTAGATTTAAAAGTTGCTTTTATATTCTGAGCCTGAACCTTGAAGTGGTGATACGGGGTGGCAAAGGAAATTAAAGAGAAAAAAAAAATTTGGAGGGGAAAAAAAAGCCGAAGAAGTTGGCCTTGAAGAGTATTTTATCTCGTCAGCAAAGAGTTATTTAAGCTGCATTTGAGCTTCGAATAAATTACGCATTTAATATGGAATAATTATAAAATTGGCTGTCGGCTATGTTGTGATTATAACAATAACAGGTGGAATAAGTTGGATTTTGTGAGTTACGATTTCCCCACAACAAACGATATTCTTGAGTTCTTCTGTTACTTTAAGCTTAATAAATTCTTAATGTTGCTGCTTAAAGGTCTTGGTTCATTGCCAAGTCTTGGCGATCTGTTTTAACAAGAGAGTCCTGAAACACGGACTTGTCCAAACTTTTGTCACTAAAGAGATATGGACGACTTGGAACTTGTGTAGGGTGTCTCAAAAAGCGAAGATTTACATTTCTTTAGGAATTGTAAGTTGGTGCTGAAAGACTGGAAATCGACAAGTGCCAGAAAAATAGTAATACAAAAACATTTTTATTTTTTTAAGAATCTTTAATTCTATTGCACTAGTGCACGATTTGAAAAGGCAGCTACCAATAAAAATTATGAATTACAGAAGAATTATTATACAGAGATTGATGACATTTCTGCCCTCTTCTTCAAGGAAGGCGGTGGAAAGGGGGGGGGGGTAATCTAGTCTTCTGATTCTTAATCCGTCCTCTTGTAACCTTGCAGAATCCAGCTGTTTAGTAAGAACAGGATGCCAATAAGGATGCTGATGAAGATTCATCTGATTTTGACGTCGAGAATAATGATTTAGAAAGATAAATTGTTAAAGACGCCAAATCGTACCACTGCCTCTTCGAGAGCGCTAGCAACTTCTAAGAGTAGATTTTAATTTGCAGATCGATGAAGAGTTGCAAAGCACATTGGTGGCTGAAAAGAGATGACATTGAGAAACTGTAAAGGGAGATGGGGAGAATGTGTGAGCTTCGGCGGAACAGTCAAAGCGATGTCGGGTTAGGTTACCCAATCTGAAACTTGTTTTTCAGATGTAAGTGTTGTTAGTATGGTTAAAAATAATTTTTTTATTTTATTTTTAATGAGGTTTTCTGTAGAATTAGTTATTATAAGGGATTTTTATTAAGAACAAAACAAAACAATTATTCTTAATGATATTGTATTATCAGTCTCGCTCTTTATGAAAACGTTTCGTTAAATATTACCCTCATCATTACATTGTAAAGCCTGGGTTTTCGGGCGCATTTCTAAGTTGTTTATTGAGCCTAGGAGAGCCATTGTTCTTCTGGTTTTTTCAATAAAGACAGTTTCAAATAAAGGCCGCCGTTTATTGACAATTGAAGTCTACGTCACAATCAAAAAGGTGTAACCCAGAACACTACTTGTGCGCTCAAGCTCTAACTCCTTTTTTCAATCGAATAGTAATGTGGAACAGCATTGACAGAACTCGTTAAGAAGTCTCCAAAAACGAAAAGAAAGAAAGAAAAAAAAAAATCAATTCTCGAGGCCACCTCGCTCTGAATGTCATGGGCTACAAGTTAATGGCGTAGTAGGTTTAGCGTGAGTGGCTTCCAAAGCGGTGATCATTAATGAATTCGTAAATGATTCATGGCGGGAGATGAAGGGGAAACGATACCAGTTCAGGTTAACCAAAACTACATAGAAGGGATTCAGTATTACGCATTCTGTGTTTTACATTTTTAGGTTTTGTGTTTTGTTTCTTGAAGCGCTTTTGTGCGTCGTAAACTTTATTCTTTTTATTTTTTCTTTAATTGTTTAATATTTTCAGAACGTAACCTAGGCCAAGAAAGATAAAAAAATGCCACAAAAAGCCAGAGATCTACACTTTTAAGGTCTTTTCACACGACACGACCATGGCAGCGCGAACAGTAAATTTTGGCCGCAACGAAAATCGCGTCTCTTGTGAAAGGCTCCATTGAAATCTATAGAATGACGGTGGTTGCGTGTCATGTCGCCGCCAGAAGCGACCAAGCGGCCACATGTGAAAGACTCCACCGAAATCTATAGATCGGCCTGGCCGCGCGATCGTGATCGCGTCGTGTTAAAAGATCCTTATTATTCTTTTTATTTCTTATCCTAATGTTTTACTTAATTAATCGTAACATTTCAACAACCCATGTATCGAAATATTTTTCTGTCAAATTCGGTGTAAAAAAAAAAGTAAAATAGGGCGTGGATTTCCGTATCGAACATGCGATTCTGAGTCGGATGATTGGGTCCCCATTTTAGCCTTTTTTCTTCCCCTATGAAAAAAAATGGTCTAGTTAGCACCCTTCACAACCGGGAAGAGCAAGGAAAGGGAAGCGAGATTAGAAGAGGCTAAGTTAAATGGAGTATTGACTCCATTGGGTTTATTTCAAATATAAGGAGCCCGGGGGGAGGGGGGAAATAAATAAAAACAAAGTGTAGCGAGTACTTCCAGTACTTTATGAATCACCCTGTATAGTAATAAGTAAAAGCACAGATGTGTAAAGTAGCCCGCACACAATGCAGCTTTGGGCCGAGTTGCATGTGCAACTTTTGGCCTAGAGCGTTTTTGGAGCTGCATGGGCCACGTTTTTACCGGAGTTGCATGGAGCAAAAGCTGCAAAGAACGGCGCTGCAACTCGGAAAGCTGCAAGGAAGCTGCATGGAATTACCCAATCACAGTGCAGCGTTGGAATACGTCAGGCGTGACGTCATGCTCAAGGAAGAAACATGGCGTCGAAACAGATTTCCTTCGCTTCAGATGGGCGAATCGCGAATACAGAAAAAATATCAGATTATTTCGAGTTTCTTTCACACATAAATACAGTTTATATGTACATGCAGTAATTTAATGCGGCAGAATGTATCAGAACGTTTGAAAAACCTGGATTTTTTGAATATTTCACATCGGAAGCGGATTGTCACTCATTCACCATTTCCGGAAACTGCCACGTGACGTCATTGTTTCAGTGAGCAATGGATTATTATTGGCTCTTGGTAGTTGTTATTCGTGAATCGCATTATTGCCATCAACTGCGATTACATACCGGCTACTAATTTTTTAAAACAATTTCTCAGATGTTTAACGTAAATCACAAATATATAGTTTTGGAACGATATCACAGCAGTATCCTTGATGTCATGTCCAGTGACGTCATTCAAATTCGTTGTGTGCTTCGTTTGTTGTCCGCACGGCGGCACTAACAATGTTGCATCGTTTGCGCCCTGACTATGGTTTGCAACTTTTTTTGTGCAACTCATTTGCATCGAGTTGCACAGCAAAAGCTGCATCGTGTGCGGGCTGCTTTACTGTGTTCTTATGCTTAACTATGTAACTTTCTTTATCATTAAGATTCAGGTGTAATTAATCAGAAATTCAAAAATCATTAACGATAGTTTCGTTTCAAAATTGTTTCTGTTCTAAGAACGTGATTATCATCGAATAATTCAAGTAAATTACTTGAGAACAATAATGAATCTACAAACACAAAGTAACTATTTCGTTACCTTAAATTTCTTACTAACTTTTCCAGTAATATTTATATAATTTTAATATCTTATAATTTTTTTCTTGAGCATGGCAGTTAGAATAAAAACTATTCATTATCATTTGGAAATTAATTCCTCTTAATAATCTAATTTTAAAAGGAAAATCGAGTTCCTTTTTGTTTTGGAAAAACTATATTTTATATTAAGCTAAGATTCATTTATAGGATATCTCCTATTGTCATATCTTTATATATAAAAATGAATCTTTCTTTCTTTGTCCTTTATACACTCCAAGGCCCTTTGATCTATCTGGACCAAACTTTGCAGAATTACTCTTTAGGACCCTGCGGAAAAGATAGGCTACCTTAGAACCTGGAAACACCACCCCCAGGGGTTGAAAAGGAGTAAATTCCACACAAATATTGTTAGGCAACAATTGGAGCTCGGCGACAATGACAACCATACCCATAGTGTTGTGCAACAATTGGCACGAAACTATTGTTTTGCAACAATTGGACCTAAACTATGGTTGTGCATAATAGCGACATAATGAATAATAATTAATTTTTATAATAATAATAATAATAATCAGATGGATTTTTACAAACTAGAAAAGGTTTGACGTGATAGGATTATGATGTTACAAAATTCGAATAATATCGAACTAGGGGTATATACGGGACAGAGAAAGGGTTGGGAAATCTTATATTTTCCGATCTCTATATTATTTTCATATCTATGAGTTACAAAATTCAAATAACATGGAACTAGGAGTTACACTGGGAGGACGGTGAGTGGATGAGCAAACATGATTCAAAGATACTTCTACGAGGGATTCGGAATAGCTATAGATTTGTAATGAGATCACACCTTTTGAGTTGTTGTTGTTTTTTGTTTTGTTTTTATACCAACCGGGAAAGTTTCGAAATGATCTCGCAATTGCAATTTCTTTATCATCCATATTTGGACATTTTTTTTTTGTAACCCGAGCGAAGAACGGGTCTTTCCGCTAGTACTGTATGTTTTTGATATTTAAAAACAGAAAAATTATCATAAACAACTGCTTACGTTCTCGAGAAAATAAAAAAAAATCAGAGAAGGAGAAATCTTGAATCTCGAAAACTTCTCGAGAAATCGCCAACGTTATTTGGAACTAGTGAAAGAATCTCGTTGAAATCTTGACACGCCTATTTATTGGCCAAGAAGACAATCTTAACTTTTGTATTAAATTTGTCCGTGTGGAATCCCTGTACAGAAACTTACGAGTGAAGTGATAAAAATTCTCAAAGAAAAAAAAACCAAAAAGAAATTAATACAGTCAAACCCCGCTATAGTGAACACGGTTTATTATGAACTCCCGGATATAATGAACGAAATGTTTGGTCCCTTACCGTGCAATGCATATATAACGGAACGGATATAGTGAATTCCCGGTTATAGTGAACCGAAATTTTGGTCCCTTGAAGTTCACTACAGCGAGGTTTGACTGTATTAGAAATGGTGAATCATTTAGCTGGTTTACGACAAACAGTGTTAGTGCATTGTAATTCATTGTGTACTTCAGTTAAAATTTGCTTTGATTAATTGCATTTAAGGGACTTCTGTAATTACGGTTTTAATTTTCAGTAAATTGAACATTGTAGGTTTTCAGGTGATCGGTTGTGTTCGTCTGGTATCTTAAATTCTAATACTTGTTTTGTATTTTTTTTCACTATTTTTTTTTTTTTAAAGCAATATTATATAGAAAATAGTTTCAGGAATTTTTTTCTCCGTAACCTAGAAATAACATTGCAGTTATTATAAAAGCTCAGTGAAATCTATAAATACTAGATTTTTTTGGTGGTATTGATGATGAAAATAATATTGACGTAGTATTTTTTTTTCTTTTTCTTTTTATATTTCAGTGATTCAATTTTTGTTTCATTCAGTTTACAGTAAACGCTGTCGTGGCTTCGTATCTGGATTTGATGGATTCGTTAAAATTTACTACTGATACGCTAACTAAAAATAACCAAACCAAGCACCTGTTGATAGGAATTTTTTCCTAACATGGCTTAGATGCAAAGTTATTTATTTAAGAAAAAAATAAGTTGTTGTTATTATTATCTTCGCTTGTTTTTTTCTCTAGTTTTTTTGTTTCTGATAAGTTCGGTGTTTTGAACGGTTGTTTTTTCGGTTGCCAAGCATGACGTAGTGCATTACGTCAAGAGATGATGAGGGAATAATTATTGCTGATGAATCATCATTTGATCACTGAAGCTGATTATACAGATGATGAATATAGGATATTACTGTTAATGAGTGGTATCACTTACGGAATAGATTCAGCTTAATGTACTGTAATTGTTGTACTGTGTCAGTTTATCGGATTGACTTAGGTAATTGATTAATCCAAGAACACAAAGAAGTTTTCTTTATTTCTTTTGAATTTCGAATATTCAGTTTGAAAAAAAAAAGGACGAATTTTCTTTTTTTTTAATCATCTGCTGAAATGTCCAGATTTTTTTCTTTCGTTATTGTCCGGAAGTCCACAGCATAACTTGAACTTATGAGTCTGCAACGATTTATTTTTCTTTCTTTCTTTCTTTTTTTTTCCGTTTCTATTTCGTGACTTTCTGCCTAACGTAAATTACCTCCTACGGCAAGTTTCATTTTGTTTTTCAAGACGAAGTTTACGATGCTTTTGTAGGAGCAGTTTTTGTACTTTTAAAGGAGAATTGAAAACACTTGCCTGGCATCAGTTTTGTCCGTTTGTCGGTCAGGGACGTAGCCGTGGCTGTCTGTCTGCATCCAGGATCAAATTCCAGAATCTGGTCCAAATATTACCGTTTCCAAAATGGGGAAGGGGTTTGATGAAAACACCTTCATTTCAGAGCACAAAAACTGATACAAAGATTCATATCAGTTTACTGAAGATAAATTGAACTGTAATCATTTAAAAGGAATTCAGTGTAAAAATTAAAGTCTTCTTAATTTCAGTCACTTTTTAATTATTAAGTATCTTTCCCCTCCTAAACATAAACTTATTTGTAGACGTAAGTATAAGGTTAAAACTCTGATCATACTATAAATTTTATTCGTTGAATTTGTATATTACTCGCATTTTTTTGAAGACTTTCTTTATGAAAATAACTATTCAAAAAAAAAAAAAAATGTTTTTATATTTTTATTTAGCTAAATAAGCTGAGTTTCGTTAATTTCGGCAGAAAATTCACAATCTAGGTAGATCAAAAGTAACCTCGTAAAAGCTGAATTGAAGTCGATTCATTGAAAAACAAGGTAGGAGCAGCAATCCCAGTAGCGACCGCATAATGCTCCACGGCTTCTATACAGAGCGACTGTTAAAATCTCGGAAACTTTACAACTTCAAAAACCCACAGAAAAAAATAAAAGCTCTCCATAGATTTGGGAGATCTCATTATAATAAAAACACCAATCATTGTAAGATTTATTTCAAGAAGAGAGAAGGAAAATTGACTTTTTAGCTTTCAAACAAAGAAAATCATTAATCAATAAGGATATCTTTAAAAATATAATAACCAAAGAATATATAAATTGAAAATTTAACACAAAATTACAACTTAAGCATCACAGGAAAAAAAGATAGAAGCTCTCCATAGACGTGGGAGATCCATTATAATAAAAATAGATTAATTTCTCGCGATAAGATTGACGGACAGAGCGAGCCGGGATCTAAGGCTTCTCCTACTATGAGCTACGCTCCGTAAAGTAGCCTGAAACTAATGCGGAAGTAAGCAAAAGCAGTGTGAAAAGATATCAATCCATGTTTCATAAATTGCTAAAATTCGAGTATATACGGTAGCTTTAAGGTATTTATGATCTTCATAACAACGGACGATTATCTAAGAGCTACAAACTAAAATTGAGAAAGCAGCTAAATCAAGCATTTGATCAGTCTTCATTTCCGCTTCTAATGTCAGTTTTAATGTCTCTCCGTTTTGAAACCTTTTGAACGTGATTTCCTTTGGCAGAGAATCGACTGCATGGTAATAATCCTCTGTAAAATCAAATCCGCTCTATTCCTTTGAGACGGAGGCTTCCCCCTTCCCCTACCCTCTCACCTCTGGTCATTCCCTTCAAGTTATCAGACAAGGAGAAAATTCGATTTGATTGGCTTTCAGCATCGAAGCCCAAGTACAGCTGCTGCCGTCTGGAGGCCGCGATGGGCATTACATTTTGCTTTTGTTTATTTGTTGAATCTTTTCTCTTTTTTTTTTTACGGTTCTTTACACCAAATAAACATTAGGATTGGATTCAGAAGACGGAAGTGTATCGGATTATATATGTCGCGCTCTCCCTTTTAAATTTTTTCTTTATTGGTCTTTGATTATTTTTTTTTCAAACGCTATAAAGATTCTATTATGCAGTTAAATGCGTCAATGGGAATTTTCCAGTGACTGCGGGAAATTTTCCTCCATCTTTTGAAAATCGAAGTAAATAAAAATTTCTCTATTTCTTGACTTTTGTCGTCTTCAATTTTATTTTTTATTTATTTATTTATTTTTTTTTTTAAATAAAGTTCAAAGTTTCCGTACTTATTTGCTATTTACTTATTCGCACTATAAAATATAACTTTTCCTCTTGTTTCCATATTATTTATTAAATATAGGTACAAATTAATTGATAAGTAAATGTATCTCCAGTAAATTGTGTCTTTGTGTATACAGTATATATATATATATAAAGCCGGACAGTGATGTGGAATTTGAAAAATGCCAATACAAAGACCATATCACTGTTTCTGTGAAGATACGGCCAATTTATCCTCACGTCATCAGCGGCACAAGTGACAAAGTGGAAATTAAAATTGTGTAAAAGTGGAAATGCGGAACTCGAAGGGCTTGCTTTGAGTTTTGCCCGTTCGATATATTGTAATAAATATAATATTGTAACGGTGTTTGTGGGAAAGTCGTTGAGATGGAAAAACAACGAGTCAAGTTCTGAAACTGAACTGAATTAATTTATTAAATGAAAACATGGGTTTTATGGATTTTACATTGAAGAATTTGATTGGAAGGTTAATTAAAATTGTACAGAATGATTGGATAAAAACATAAGGAATTTAAATTAATTAACTGATTCAACGACTGCCACAAAGAAAAGAATTTAAAAATAAACAGAACAGCAATAATTAGGAAATAGAAAAGGAATTTCAATTTAAATTCATTTATGTTGTTGTTCAATCACTATGTATACATGTATTTTTTATTAATCTTCCAATGAAATTCAACTTTGTAAAAATCTATAAAAACCCATTTTTCTGTTTAATAAATTAATTCAGTTCAGTTCCAAACTTGACTCGTTGTTTCTTCGCTCCTACAAGACTCCCACAAATACCATACAATACAGTGCTTATTCCGCGTTTAAAAACAAAAAGATTTCAGTAAAACTGCAGTTCTGAGATTAAAAAGAATATTGTTATTTCAGTTAATAATATCTTTCATACCTTTTTTTTTTATTTTTTTTTTCACTTTCATTTTCTATTAAAAAAAAATGAATATGAATGTTTTTATTTGTGTGAAACATTACACAAACTTCTTGAAATTATGGTAGGGAGTTTGAATTAAGTCTTTCACAGTTATAGTAGCAGGGTTGTACAAACCCTGTTATTAAAATCAAAATAGAACATTTTTTTCAGTTTCTATAAGTAAGGCATTGTTTAAAAACGAAAGTGTTTCGATTACTAGACGAGTCCATTTGCATTTTACGAACCCTATTATAAATCTATTTTCAGTAGTATTGAAAGATATTTTATTAAAAAAAAAAAAAAATGAATAGTGTGAATTTATCGTTGGAATCGCAGTGGTGCCTCAAAGGAAAAAAATACACAATAAAAAACTCACTAATGAAAAATCAGTGAGAAAATTCACGTGCCAGCAGTGCGCCGACCTCAATGAATTTTTTTTAGGCATAGATTGAATTTTTTATGCTTTAAAAAAATTTATTGAAGCCGGCGCACTGCTGGCACATGAATTTTCTCACTAATTTTTCATTAGTGAGTTTTTTATTGTATAAATATGTTTTCCTTTGAGGCACCACTGCGATTCCGATGATCATTCGTATTAGCCTCAGTACGGAGACCTTGTATTTACTGGTGACTGCTCCTGGCTGATGATCGCCAAAGAGCGTGAAACAGTTTTTCCGGATATCACTTGGTAAATAATTTGGTCTCATCCATCGTTATTTAATGTGAATTTATGTTCCTATTTAGGCATGATACAAGTCGAATGCTTTACACGGACTAAAAATATGTAAAAAAAAAAAATACTTAGTCGGAATTGCAGTAATCTTTGGATAGAGATGTTGCATGAATGATTACCATAGAAGCAAATATGCAGTTAAAATATTATTCTTTTGGAGATACTCGCACAGTTTTAAGTACGTATTAAGAGCGAAAGTTGAAATACACAAAAACCTATAAGGAAAATAATTTTAAGCAAATGCTAAAAAATTTTTTTTTCAAAAAAAAAAAAAAAAAAAAAACCTACTCATTTGCTCAGATTTTATTATCTTTGAAAAAATTATTTTATGACGCTATCGATGTTTCGGTCGCCAGTGACATGATATTTGTTAATACTTCATAAAAGGGAATAAAAACGACTTTTTATTCTATTTTGGTCTGTAGGAGAAGTTTTCCATATATTTCAAAAATTGATTTACTATGAAACTCCATAATTCTAATTAATAAATACTACATATTATAAAACAATAAAATAACTTTTTTTGTTTTTAACTGCTGAAGGTTTGTTTTGTTTTGTTTTTTTTTGCAAAAAAAAAAAAATCATAAAAAATAATATTTTTTATGAGTTTACTTAAGAGTTTTGTTTCCACCAAGATAATACCGGTATATCAATAACATACAGAAGTTCGAATTTCTTCGTTATTAATTTGATACGGGATCTGAACAGCTGTTCTTTATCAATTGCCCCAATATCGTTATACTACCAGCAATCACACACTGATAAGAATCTGGTGCCTTATTTATTCGAAACTTCCTATTAATTCTTTTTTTAATTATTATTTTAAGATTTTCCTTTTTCCTAAAACGATTAAAACTGAAAGTGTATTGGTCTGATTGCGATATCCGCGTCCAACGCTTAAAATAGCTTCGATTGTATGAAAGTGAGTACATAGCCCCTTTCTTTGAAGTAGACCGTGATGTGATACGTCCGCTCTGTGTAAAGAGCTCAGTCTGAATCATCTCTTCTTCACAACTCGGCTGATCTTTGCATCTCTTCAGCACAGCTTAGGCGGCTGCCCGGGTGAGTACCCACATTTACTCAGAAAAATTAACTTATAAATTGACAGAAGGGAAACCACTTTTGACAGAGTATAAATTTTCTCCACTGATTTTTATTCACAGCGGTTTTATATTTTTATTATTTCTTTTTCGTATAACTATTTTTCGAAAAGTTGGAAAACAATGAAATTTTTTGTTGTGTTTATTAAAAAAAAAAATAATAATTTAGGCCTTAAAAAAAAAAGGAATAAACCTATTCTGTAGTCACTTTAATATCAGTCTTTGTAGTTTGGTAGTTTATCATTCTTAAAGTTAAAAATGTGTCCGATCCATTTATTGACTTCCGTCAGGCAAAAGCTTAATTTCTCCTAAATACATAGTACATTAATACGTTGTATATTACACAAATTCGATTCTCTATTTTGCTTCACAAATTAAGTCATTAAACCATAAATTTATTGAAAGCATTTTTTTTTTTTTTTTTTTTAATGCTTAGTTTTCTATCGAAGTATATTCCAGTGGATGTCAAATTGGTGGAATAGTGGAAAAATTTGAGTAGTTCCTAAAGCTTAAACAAAATGTTTGAACCTGAGAAGAACTTACGAAATATTTTTTTCCCAGTCGTTTTTCGGAGATGCTCTTCCGTTTTCTTTCTTCAGTTTTTTTCTTCCTCCTTTTCTTTTAGTGAAAGTTTTAGAAAGAAAGGAAAAAAAAAAAAGAAACCTTGAAACAGCAAACAATGGAATTGTGTGGATTGCAGTTCAAAGGAACAAATATTGTTTTGAAAAGAAAAAGTGAATGTACCCGGTCTTATTATTATTCTGATCATTATACTTTCAGTTTGAAATTTACATACATTCAGAAAATGTTACTGTGAAGAGGATATTGAATAATGAATACCAATTGATACATTAACTCTTATTTTCCCCACTTCCTTTTACACCTCTTGTGTCTCTTTCCTTCCTTGCTGAAGCTATATCGGTACAAGTGGAGATACAAGTAGCATTCAGTACTAACATCAACATTTTTATTATTATAATTGCTACACTTATTTATAATGCATTTTCTCGTAAACACTATATTTTTTTTTCTTTATTAGAAATTTTATCGAAAATTTAAAACTGAAAAAAATGTATGAGAAAACTTAAGCGATTTCAAACAGTCCACAAAATAGTTGATAATTTTAGCGAAGAATTATTAAAGAAAAACATTTGATTGACATAAATGGATTTTAACCAAGTTATGTTTAACAGTGAATAAAATGGAAGACACAATTATCTGGATTCGAAATGACCGGAAAGTTTCTCTCTCTCCTTTTAAAAACGAAAGTAATAAACCAACCCTGTTTTTCAGAATAGAATATTAAACAATTATGATACGGGCGTAGTTAGTAGAGATGAACAGTCTCTGCCAACTAACCTACCTCTTAAGAATTAAAAAAAATCTTTCCGATGTAAATTATTTCTGATACTCTTCATTTATAGCAGGATTTGCTTCTGTAAAGATAATGGTATTTTTTTTTTTCTATCTTATTTCAAACGAAGACAGGACTGTTAGGTTTAACTCGATTATTCTAAGAAAAGAAAGACCTCGATAACTTTGATCCGGTGTTGCTTTGTCATTTGTCTCAACTTTTTTCTTTCTCGATGTTTCGGTGGGGGCCTGGTATTGTGGGGCTTCTCTGTCTCGTAATCACTCACCATTGGTATTGAATTGATAGGCCTATGTTTCCATAACTTATCAGTTCAAGAGAAAAGTAAATTAAGGGCAAGAGGAGAAAATTAAAATTATGCCCATCCATGATCAACTCTCTCATATCAAATTTGGGTTTTTTTTACTTGAAATATATGTACATGCAGCCCTCGTTTTACACCGGTGTTGCGTTCCTACATTGGCGTCGTAAACCGAAGCCATTATATAATGTAAACAGGGGGGATGCGTTCCACACATCCAAATATATGTTGTTTTTATTTAATTAAACCATGTTAATATAAGTTTTTTCGACTGAAACTAATACTTTAAATATTTTCACAGGCATAATAAAGTAACATAAAATAATTACTCTATATGCACGTAATAATTAAGTTATTTTCTTTTACCAGACATGTAAAAGAAAATTAAATTAACGTTTCTTTTTCAAAACTTTTAAATCACTATTAATTGTCCTACGTATTTAACACAGCATTCGCAGACAATCAACGCAAGATGTTAAAAGTGACGGCGTTCCCCGTTTATGACTGCTAAAAAAATTTTTCACATTTTTAATTTATTTTTTTTAAATATATTTTTCCTTATTTTGGCCTAAATTAATTTTAAACCGCGTAAATCTGAGTCATCGTAGATTGAACCGTCGAAAAACGAGGGCAGCCTGTATATATATATATATATATATATATATATACAAGACGAAAGTCTTATGATTCAATTTGGAATTAATAAATTCAGTTAATTAAAAAACAATGAATTTGATCTGCTTTAGCTCTGAACGCCTCATATATACATGTACCTTTATACTAATTATATAGCCTGTATATGGCAAGTACACTTCTCGATATTCACCTTTTTTTCTGTAAATTTATCGTAGTTGCAAAACTAATTGCATTCTTATGTGCTAACCTAACCGATTTTAATGTTGTTCTATTTTCATTGTAAACGAAATTGGTAATCTAGTGCAATTTACATTACCCTCGTCAAACAGACATGAGGATGAATGTTTGTTAACCATTGGCTTACTTTTGCTTATACCTTTGTACTAATGATAATCTACAAGAGGTACGAGAGCTTTCTAAAAAAAAAAGTATTTTTAATCGATTTCATGATTTAACCTGATAATCTATAAATTTCTGTTCTCTATCGGTAGAGTTTACTTTATTGACGTATCTTTAGTAAAGACATTCTTTGTGACTACTTGAAACCAACCATTATTGTAGACGTGCATCGAGAAAGTTTTTCTACACAGTTATTAGAGGATGAGGAAGATAAGAGATCCAAGGACTTATTCCACTCGTATCCACCTAATCTTCTCTCTTTTGAAGCCACGCTTGATGAAATTCTTTTCACTGAATTCAAATGCAAGTGGTTTGTTTTCTTTGTTTTTTTTATTCAAAACCCATAGATGCGAACCGTAAGAGTCATCATGTTGGCTTAGTGTTGCACCACTGCACGAACGGTGTTTCAGTTTCGTTATCCAAATATTAAACTGTACACTTTGTAGAGCGGGAAATACCATACGGTTTCGCGGCAGTTCATAGTTTAAAATCCCAATTACACTTCCCTATTAAGATAGAAATATGCTTCTATGTCCATTCATTTCTTTTCGTCTTACTTTGTAATGTCGTGGTATTCTGAACAGTAGACCAAAAAAAGGCTGCCGTTCAGTTTGGGAGGATTGGCACGATGTTGCTTTTATCATCGCTGTCCAGGCCACTTGTTGTTAAAAACTCGTTTTCGGTAATTTATACTTTTTGAGAAGGTAAAATTCCAGCACGACTTGAAATTCAATCTCGGCAGTAAACGAGCACTTTTGCAAAACTTTATCGCTGTTCGTAGGAGCCAGAACGTATTAAAGTACAAACAAGAAGAATTCAGAGGGTATCAATTTTTAAAGTGGAATTTGGGTAATTTGAAGCAGTTGTTCATGTCTCGTCGCCTTTGAACACTTGTAACTGCATTTACAGATCTTAACTTTGAAGATAGTGCCTGTTCTATGGAACTATCCCATCTCCCCACACAAATTACTTACCCCAGGGTGGATGAAATTAACTTCAGCCACTTGAAAAAAAAGTGGTTCTAAAGTGGGAAATATACCTTAATTATTTGCAACAGAGTATCTAGTGACAGATTTTTGTAACCTCTCTCAAAACTTTCCCGACCCTATTAGTGGAAGAACCCTATTCCTCATTGCTACGTAGCTGATTTTGGCCATCGTGATATGTTAATGTTGTTTTAAAAATAACTTTTAGTTCCGGCAAACTTAGGCCCGTATCTTCCGTTAGAAGCCGGATTTGTGTTCCTCCCAATAAACACTTGCCTGCATTAGTCAGTTGTTTGTTTTTTTATAAACAAGAACACGTACAAATTACAAAGTGTTCTTTTATTGGTTTCAACAGCGACTTCTAGTCACCGAATGCCGATAAGAAGCCCGAGCCGTGACTCACTCGTCCCCCCTTGCATTCGAAGATTAGATAAGACGGCTTTCTTATGAAGACAGTCATTATTCGTCGCTTTTGTGCACCGGTGACTTACGGACCTCTGAAATCCTCTCCATTTCGGATTCCTCCTTCAGCCAGAAAGAAGACTGGGGGAAAAAATAAAAGCTTAGTAAGTGAACTTATTAACTTATTAAGAATGCGTAGACGCCCTTTTTATGGTTATAGGTTATTCTCCCTGTTCACAGTTGAAGCATTTGTAATAAGGTATTAAGAAGTTAAAAGGAAAGTGGTGTTTTTTTAGGTTATTTTGAATGCATGCCTTAACATAGTGTCCGTTGTCGTGCAATAAATGTCAAGTTTGATAATTCGCCGATTTGCAGTATTTTATTGTCCTCGCTGTTTCGAAAGCTTATTTGACAGAATAATAGACGGTGATATATCAGAAGAAAAAAAAACCATAGATAATCCAGGTTAGTTGTAATTAATTCTTGGTATTTTATATAATATTTTGTTATTTTCATTGTTTGTTCTCTTTGTACTTGAATCTTATTTTTCGCATTCGATATTTCCGTATTACAATATTACTACATATTGTCTTCTAGATACTATCTCAGGTATTTCTTATTTATTTTTCTTATCGTATTTTAAGAAAAAAATGTGATCGTTTAAACAAACTTAAAACGTAAAAATATACACAGTTTCAATAAAAAATCGTGTGTTTAATCGATTTATATATAGTAAAAAAAAAAAAAGAAAAGAGGAAAAATTGCAACTTTTTATAAATATATATTATTAAAAATAACCACATCTTCACACCAATAAAATATATTCAATAACATATATTTATTCAATATATTAAATAAGAGTAAATTTTCGGAAAGAATTACATTGTGAATATCTTCTTTCCTTTTTCAAATTAATTCAAAACTAAACAATTTCTGGCGGTAACAAATCATTAGACTTGAACATGAGTATACTTTACAACATGTAATATTGTTAAAAATGTAACAATCTTAAATGTCAAATCATTATTGACACAAACAACCCAATAATATTAAAAACTTAATAGTCCAATTCTTCAAATCTTACAGTTTTTTGGAAATCAAAACATAAATTCACCAAATCTCCTGCTAGTTTCACAAAACTGCTGTGAACATCGACTCTTTCATTTCTATTCAAATTTGGATCTTTAATACTTCTTATTATTTGGAAAATAATGGAAAGTATAATGATAAGAAATACTAAGGGTCAAAATTTGAATAGAAATGGAGTGGGTGTTCATAGCAGTTTTGTGAAACTAGCAGGGGATTTGGTGAATTTATGTTTTAATTTCCAAAAAAAATGTAAGATATGAAGAATTGCACTATTAAGTTTTTACTATTATTGGGTTGTTTGTGTCAATAATGATTTGACATTTAAGCTTGTTAAATTTTAACAATATTACATGTTGTAAAGTATATTCATGTTCATGTTAATGATTTGTTACCGCCCGAAATTGTTTAGTTTTGAATAGGCTTGAAAAAGGAAAGAAGATATTCTTTCAAAAATATTTGCTGTGATTTAATATATTGAATAAATGTATTTTATTGAATGTTTTATTGGTGTGAAGATACATGGTTATTTTTAATAATAATATATAACGACTAGAAGAGAGGATTAATATAGGAAGGAATATGGACTTAATAAATATATATTATCGTAATTTTTGCATTGTAATTTGTTATCAGTAGTTTTTTGCTTTTAATTTTAAAAGAGCATTTATTTATTTGTTTGTTTGAATATATAAGTACTTCTAAAAGAAACAAACCTGTTAGAGGTGGAAACTTGCATGGAAATATTTTAGTTCCGGTGGATGACTTCATTTACATTAACCCTTGAAAAAACCGGTAATTACTAAAAATTCTGTGCACAGTGAAATGAAACATTCCAGAGTTTGTTTATCTATTTATTTTTTGTACAGCTTTAAAATTGAGAGGGGGGAAAAAAAATACTTGAATTAATTCGAAGTAGAAACGAACTCGCTTTAGACGAAAAGCTGTCAACTGAATACAAAAGATTAAAGTTACGAAATCGGTCAATAATCTTGAAGCAAATTCTGGCATGGCTGGAGTCTACGCATAGAATGATGACGTTTTACACAATGCAGAAATTGACGACTCCGATCGCTAACGTGTAAACGGGGGGGAAAAAAAGCAGTCTCAGATTTTTGTAACTATTGTTAGATGGCACCTTTTACGTTGATAGCATTTAACTTTCTCCCTTGCCGCGGTGACCTAATAGCAAGAAAGCATACGTCAACGTCATTAATAATCTTCTAGAGCTCAGAAATCTGAGACAGACTGCAGTGGATAATATTTCTAAGTTGTTAGAATATTTTTAGAATTTCGCTTATTCAGTATATTTACTGCCTAGTTAGGCATAAACATTACATTTATTTCTAGATAGGCATAGTTTCACTGTCCGAAATAAATATACGCAAAATAACTATTTAATAGTTAAGAACTTCAAAGAAGTTATTTTAGAACGTTTTGTGGTAAAAATTGGTTGATAATTCGAAGTTTTGTTTAATTCGACTTGGTTTTCTTGTGATCTGAATTAGGCTATCGTTATTGAAAAGATATTTTGAATTTTTAATGTTTCTATTAGATATAAATAATACTCCCTCCGTCCGAAAATAAAAGTCCCATTTCAAAAATTGTGGTTTTTTTTTTTTATTTATTAGGAGTTTAGAAAAATAGAAAAATCGGATCAAGTCTTCTTTGATAAACATAAATTTAAGCAATAACAATGCACCCATTGTTACTTATTAGTAATTCAAATGCGCAGTTTTAATTGTTATGCTTTAAATTTCAAACAATTCATTGAGGCCTGCGCACGGCTGGCACATGATTATGTAATAAACACTTTTGTTTTTTTTTGCAATGCTGAGTAAACTTTCATTGTGTTTGTTTTTTTGTTGTTTTGTTTTTAATGTCCTTCAATCCCTAACATTGATCCATAGTCTCGAATAACAGTGTTGAATTAAAATGGGACTCCTTATTTTCGGACGGAGGGAGTATATCATTTTATAACATTACGATGTTGGCAGTGTATCCTGTGATAAATTTATGATATAAAAATGACGTAATTGCTTATAAGCGTATTTTTTTTTTTTATTTATTATTAATGAGCTTATTTTAACCGTATCGCGAATGCAAAACATCAGAAGAAACAACATTTGGAAATGTACAGTTTTCGAATGGTTGAGGGAATCCAATGACAATGTTTCTAACGTAAAGCATGAAGTTGTCTTTGGTGCGTTGGCTTTTGACAAAAGGTCTACGGTTGCCTGACAAAATAAAATGGCCTGTTGTATTTCGTAAACAGAAAACACTGTCGCAAACAAACACAAAGAGGAAATGAATTTAGGGGAATTCTGTTCGTGGAACCCCTCAAGTAGGCTAACCTCCTTGAACTAAAAAAAATGGTGGAAAAATTTTATATTGTGTTTTGTCAAGCAGAATTAAGACTAAGGAATTCGATTCCGTGGATCAGAATCCTTTTGTCAGCTTTTCAGTCTGCAAGCAATTCGTATTATGAGAAGATTCAATGGAAAATTACATAAATATTTATTTGTATTCTCTTCGATCATTTTAAATATAATAAGTTTCTAAAAATATTATTTTCCGTAAAATGTTTACGTTTCTCACTTTCAAAATCGAGACACCGTCATGAAATCATCGTCGTTACGACGTAATTCGAGAGAAACGTCATTCTTTCCATTTGAGTTTTCATATCTAAAAGAAAAAATCTAGAAACATATTGAATTTGGGATTCCTAGCTGCTGTATTAGTACTTTTAATTTTTTGTTTTTTTTTAGCATCTTTACATAGCTAAATCTTGAAAAAGAAATCGTCAAAGTTTAAAGTTAGTGATGTTTGGAATGCATGAGCTGTCGTAACTTCCATTTGTTTTTTGTTTGTGGGATTTTAATTAAGTCCGTCGATTTGAATATTACTACGATTGTCTTACCTTTCCTTTCTCCGTTTTAATTAGAAAAGGTGTCAATCTCGATATTTTGTTCGATATAATGAAACTGCACTTCCACCCCCTCAATAAACATTTTTCTTTTTCTTCTCTATTTTTAAAGACAATTCTCTCGTAGAATTGTCGTTTGACCTCTGATGCCGTCGTAAGAAATGTTTTGGGCCCGTTTCCAAAGCACGTAGGATCGTCTGTTAATTTCTAAGACTCTGTCCGTCGCAACAACGACGCTTCCAAAACCGTGTCATAAAAGAAAGAACTCCATTTCCAACAGGTTTTTGTGAGCGTCGTGTTTTTGATGTCTCTCAAAAATAAGTGTCATCCAACTCAACAAGAAGCGCTATTCTGCATCAATACTCGGAAACATTTTTGTAAAACAAGTATTTTTTTTTTCTTTGCCCGACCATTTCCAAAGAATTGCATTTTTTTTTTGCTCCGAATTAGATTCAGTTTGAAAAAAAAAAATAACTTTCTTTTAAGAAGAAGTTTTGGAAGTTTGTTAATATCTAGATAGTCTTTTTTGCTTTGTGAATTGACTAGAAATATTCGACTACGAAACCATCGTGAGAAAGGAACGAACCCTGAACCACGATATAACATGGTTGAAACGTAAACATTTGTTGTTTTTCAATAGTGTTTACTAGCAAATGCTGAAGCAAACGGATATATTTCATTATTGAATAATAAAAAACGCTTGTAATATATAAAAAGTAATTTCATTCTAGGTTACAGATTTTTCAATAGAAAGCAAGTTTAA
>JAFIDM010003189.1:21677401-21702324 GCA_023159025.1 Thereuonema tuberculata | reverse complement strand
TAACGCTTTCACTGTTAAAAAGTTATCAGATCTCATCCTACAAAAAGAAATGAAATCCCACCCAAAACACTTCGTGTAAAATAAGTTGCCAAGACTCACATGCTCATAATGCTTTCACTGTTAAAAAGATATGAGATCTCATGTAGAGCCAAGCCCCTAACTCTACGAGGCCTAACTTTACAAGCCCTAACTCTAAAAACCCTTTATCTTGGTCAAAAAGTATGGCTTGGCCGTTTCATGGAACTATTTCATCTCACCCAAAACATTTCATGTAAAATACGTTGCCAAGATGCTCCTAACGCTTTCACTGTTAAAAAGTTATCAGATTTCGTATAGTGCCAAGCCCCTCACTATACATGCCTAACTCTAAAAACCCTACTATCTTGGTCAAAAAGTATGCCTTGGCATACTCCATATCCTTTACATAACTCCATGGGATTGTTTGTGTGACAGCCACGAAACGGCCAAGGCATACTTTTTGACCAAGATATAGGGTTTTTAGAGTTAGGGCTTGTAAAGTTAGGCCTCGTAGAGTTAGGGGCTTGGCTCTATATGAGATCTCATATCTTTTTAACAGTGAAAGCATTATGAGCATGTGAGTCTTGGCAACTTATTTTACACGAAGTGTTTTGGGTGGGATTCATTAATTCTGTTATTGTAATGATAACAAACAGTTTTTAATTAAACTATGTTTGGAATTGACGATTCTCTCTTACTTAATGAAAAACGAATCATCTAGGATAGTACTAGAAATTACTAACAGATGGCACTACTAATCCATAATCTTCAATGTTTTGTTTTTTTGTTTTTTTTTCACTTTCACTTGTTCCATTTTAAAAATAGTTTGTCAGTCGCCATCAAAATCCGTGCAATCAATTTTATCTTATTAAAATTAGAAAATCGCTCGGTTGACTTGTTTTCAATCTTTTTTTTTTATTTCAATTTTATTCAGTTTCAAGTAATTGACTTGAGTAAAAAGTTATGATTGGAAAATAATAATTAAAAGTGCGGAGTTCAGGTTACACACATCCTTACGAACTTTCGTGGAATTCGTTAGCAATTGATTTGGTCCATTAGAATTTTGTTGTTCTTTTTAAATGAAGTAATTAAATTAGGTAACCGAAGAAAGATTGAATACTCTGAAATGCCGGAGTTGTAAATCATCTAAATTTGTGTTTTAATGTTAAACAACGTGTTATTTCCATCTCGTGGAAAAAAAAAATATGGCTAATCAGACTTACTAAGCAATAGAACAACTAATGCTTTATAATTAAAATTTTAAAAATATAAATAAGTAAAAAAAAAAAAAAAAAAAAAAAAACCTTTTTTAACTAATTTTATAGAGAACACTTTCCATATTTGATTCATTTAATTGATAGGCTTTTTTTTATTTTAAAATCTTACAACATTATACAATTGGGGTTATATGCTTTAAATTTATTATTATCCAGCGAGTTGAAAAATATTTTAGACGGATTTTAGAACTTTCAGTTTAAATCAAGCTTTCCTTTTTATTTTATTTTATTTAAGTTCGTCGTGAAATAATATATAAAATAATTGTTAATAATAAAATTTAAATATAATTGCTTTTAGACTGTATACGCAATATTACTTTAATTCTTGTTTTCAGGGAATTCGCGGCATCTCAGGAAAACCACTGCCTTCACTTTCACGAAAACAAAAGCACGATTTCACCATTAACTTGGTGCTTTGTATTTTACTAGCAGCGCTCAGCTAGTGTGACCTTGAGATGGTGTCTGATTTGGCTCCTAATTGAACGGCATCAAGAAAAGGCAAACTACCTTGACCTTAGCACTCTTTAAGGTGCTTAATTGGGCATTTTTAATTTGCAAACAGTCTACTTAGCGACGAAGAAACAAGAAGGGAAAAAAAAGTAACTTTTTTTTTTTTTTTTTTGGTGTATTATATATTTCAATATTCTCAGATTTAACTGCCGTTGTTTTGCCTTGTGAATCTGCAGGCAATGAACTCGTAGCCATCAGGAAGTGAGTCGAAGCAAAGCAAAATAGGTAGTTCCCTTTCGCTATTCATACATCCTTTGCACTACTTTGTGTAATTGTAGTTGCTGCTCGTAACACGAGTACACTGCATTACTCTTTGTTCGAAATGGCCTCAAACAGTGATTTCCAAGATAAACGTTGTTAAACCTCTATGGTTAGCACTATTAATTTTCCTTTAATTTGTGTATTCCTTTTTAGTGCTATTCATTTTTTATTTATTAAAGCAAAGTCTGATTCTGATTTAACAAACTTTTAAAAAAATTTTAGTTAAAAATTATTCATAGGTTTTCAGAGAAACATTCCTCAGAAAAGATTTCTTACTTTGGTGTGTTAATTGAAAATATATCAAATTCCGAACCAGCTCTGTCGAATTGTTGTAATGACATGAAAAGAATTTTTTTCATTAAGTTAAAATGTAATGTTTTGATGTTCATCATTACAGTAATTTTCAAATTATTTTCAGAATATTGAAAAAAAAAAAGATTAAAAAAACTAAGAATTTTGTCAAAAAAAAAAAATTCATATTACGAAATGTTACAGCGATACATGTAGTTAAAAAACAACAATGTAGTTAGTTCGTTAAAATTGGTGTTTGGTGAATAATTTTAAGATTAAGGATCAAATTAAAATTTTCTGACATTCATTGAAATGTCATTGCGTTCTTTTAATCATGAAAGTGTGTTTTGAAATTTTGGAGATTTTCTAGTTGTGTCAAACACTAATTTTAAGTGTTTGCAGTGATTTGAATGATTTCGTGTTTACATATTTTTTGCGTTTTTTTTTTCCCCTCGGGGGTTCAGTGGTCTTGTAAGATTTTTTTTTTCTTTCTTTATATTATTTTCTTAATGACTTTCCTCTGCAATAGATTCTATATAATTGATATTTCTTTCAACTTTAATAGATTTTGCTTCAATAACTATAATTTAAACTAATGATTTAATAAATTAAAAAAAAATATTCGCTTATCATTTCAATTAAATAACAATAATTAATTTTTTCAGGTTCCTTGACAGAACAACATTAAAGACTTTTTTTCTTTCTTTCTTTCGTTTGTTTTTTTTACATAAATAAAAAATGAGACAGAATAATATTGCTTTTTCTTCCATAGTCTTATATCGTCAGTATGAAATAATAACAGCTTTTATTTAAAGTTAAATAACAGTTTTATTTAAGTTGAACTCCAATTCAGCTTAATCAGAAAAAGCAAAATGACTCAGCCACATATTTCAATTTTTTATCTTTTTAATTAGAATAATTTACTTTTATATCAAATAAGTAGGGTTTGTTTGTTTTGTTTTTTGTGAAGAGATATAATCATTTTTTAAAAATAAGATTTATCATTATTATATATTTAAATAACGATAAGAAAAAGCTAATCATGTAAAATATCAATAATTCCATTAAGTCAGAATCA
Organism: Thereuonema tuberculata; assembly: GCA_023159025.1. Lineage (NCBI taxonomy): Eukaryota > Metazoa > Arthropoda > Chilopoda > Scutigeromorpha > Scutigeridae > Thereuonema > Thereuonema tuberculata. Next base: position 21,698,889 of record JAFIDM010003189.1, on the reverse strand, counting down.
AGTAATTTGTGGCTGGGAGTAATTAAAGATGGAGTAATTAAAGATGGCTTATCGTTGTCAAATCAAATTTATTTTTAGGTGTTTTGTTTTTTGTTTTTTAATTAGTGCTTTAAATTTATAGGATAATAACAGAAAATTTTCATTATAGTAAAATTATCTAAAAATCCATTTATTCCAAACCACATTTCCAAAGATTCTGAAAGAATTTTTTTTTTTTTTTTTAATTTAAACAGTTTAACAAAATTGAAATATAACTTCATACAGTATTCCTTCCAGATTTAATTGATAATAAAAAAATGCTCTTCATTGTAACAAAAACCTCTTTGGTATTTCAGATTTTCTTTATTAGTTTTATTTTTTGATTACAAAATAATGAGAAATGTTAATAAAAAGTGATTAAAATTGAATTTATAAAATTCTAGGTTTACTCTAAGAAAGTAATTATATCTATACATATATTTTAATTTTGACTTATCTAACACCCATAATTTTACAATTCAAATTATATCAACTTTCCTCAGATGGAACAATTATAGTAAGGTATTTTTAGTTATTCGAAATTTGAAGTTATTTATTAATAGAAATTATTATTATTATGTTTCGTATCTAAATTTAGTCCCGACTGATAATTGTTCTCACATTTTTATTTGATTCCAATTGACATATTTAAACTGCTTTTGCTCTTTTGTAATTCCTGTAATTTACCCACCCTATTTTTTTGTTGGTCGGAGGAGGATGTGATGCTGTGAGTAACTTCCTGTCAATTAAGTTTCACAGAAGCCCATGTTAGCAGACCCAGTTGGAGGCTGGTCCTCATCAGTGTATTTATTAAGGTTTAAGACATTATGAAAAAATAACCCTTACAATATTTTAAAAATAAAACTTAAGACAATTGTTGATTGCACGAATAAGGCAATTAGAATAGCTAATGCCATTCTGAATAAAATTGTGATTTGTTTATTTGATTTTTATTACAGAATATTACTACCCTGAGATGATCCCTGAGCCTGACTACAGTGATTCGGAGGAAGAAAGTGAAACAACGTTACAGAGAGAGAGGAAACCAACCTTAAATGGCCATTTCTCAGAAGAGGGGTTGATTGTTCCAAAGAAACTCTCAAATCCATGTTTAGAATCAAAAGACCGACAGAATCTGCACAAAGAATTAATGTTCAATCAAAAAATGTAAGCACAGTGAAACAACACATACTCCTATATTTTATTTGTAAACAGTATTATTAATAGTGCAGTTGTCAAGTAAAATAATAACAGCGTTAGTAAAAGTTTTGCATTTATTAAGTTGAACTCCATTGCAGCTTAATCAGAAAAAAGCGAAATAACTCGGCCACATATTTTAGATGTTTCTTAAATGTAACTATACAGAAAAAATATGATATCGTATTATACATACTATATAAAAACATTTCTAGGAATCAACTACGGAATATTTTGTTTTATTTTGTGAGAGGGTAAGATTTCATAATTTAATTTTACTATCTCTCCCCCCCCCCCCTCCCTTTTTAACTTAACGAATTTATTAAAATGCTTATAATTCTTCCACTGAAAAGATTCTTGGAATTTCAGTTTATTTTAGTTTTAACTTAATATTAAAAGTAGAAGCTAGCCTTTCAGAATCACTGCGTACAAATGAAAGCAAGCTGATTATACATTTAGATATTGATATATTAGATAAAGGCACCATTCTGGCATAGTCTTGTGGTCTAGGCTGTGACCTTTCATGAGGCAGCTGTATCAGGATCTGGGTTCCAATTCCGGCCTGGGACTTGGATGTTACTTTCTTCTTCTGTGTTTCGTCTGTTTCTATGGTATATACCCTGATCCTTGCTCACATTTATCTCCCTTTGTCGAGACCAAAGTAGGCATTGGAGGAAAAAAAAAATAAAGGCTTATGTGATGTATAAATATTAGCAGTGTTATTTAACTTACTTCTTCGTGCATGTATTTACATATATAAATATATTAGATAGACAAATATTACATTGACAAAATATCGTATTGATGATATTTCTTTGTTGATGATATCAAGATGGAATCTCACACATACAAAGATGTCACTATTTTACATTATTTTATTAGATAACGAACTTTCATCATTGAGCTTTACATTGAAGATTTTTGTTTGAGTAAAACCTTAACATAAATAAATTAAATTTTATTAAAAAAGTTAAAATTAAAACTATTTTCCATAAATCTTACTAGTAAATATTAACAAATGAGGTAGTCCAGTAGTGTAGGCGCTCGACTACAGGCTGCAGGAGCCGTGTTGAATTCCTGACAAAGGTCGAGTATTTCCCTGTACGTTTCTCCTCCAGACAAATCCTAGGGTTCACCCACCCACTAAAATAGGGAAGGGGTTCCTTTTCTGGAGTTAAAGACAGGAGGATGTCGAACTGACCACCCAATCTCAACTGCATCCCAATGGTCGGGAATCTATATCTCTGATGTCTATATCTATACCTGCTTGGCCCATAAAGTTTTTTATTCTTTAATAAAAAATGAATGTGAAATGCATGACTCATGACATGCTTTTTAAATAACATACTTCAAATTTGCTATTATTAAATAATTATTTAAGATACGTAAACATTAAGAAGATGTATGTAAGTAAGATGTATGTATGTATGTATGTTTTTATGAACTTTTTTTTTGCAGAAACTTAAACAAAAAGTAAAAGTTAATGCATAAACATCCCATCACTGTATTTTATTTTATATTTTATTGAGATTTATGCATAGTTGATGTTTTCTTAAGAGCGATTTTTGTAGAATTTTTTATTTATTTTTTTAAAGGGAAATTTATAAAAAATATTGAATATATCACTAAAATCCTCATTCATATTTTTTCTTTTTTTTTCCAGAGGCAAAAATGTTCTAAATCAGAAATCTGAGTTACAGAAAGCCATGGATAAATTCCAAGATGATCAAAAGAAAAAAGAATTAGAACAAGAGCGGTTGAGCAAAAGAACTTTTCTTGAGAAAAAACTTGAAGAACAAGCTAATAAATTAAAGACTGTAAGTAATAAACAATGTTCTTTACATTATTAAAACTAAAGAACACAGTAATGACACAGTTTTGGATGTGAAGACTTGTATATTTACAAACAGGTAATAAGGGAAAGGACACACACATATGTATATATATAAAAATATATATTAAAAAGGTATAATTACATTTCAGACAGTTTCGTCAGGCGGTTTTATGCCATGACATAGTTAGCATACATAATGTTTTCAAAAACGCAGAGTTCTTATATAAGGAAAAAGAGTAAAAGTGAATTTTAGGGTTGGTTAGATTACTCTTTTTCCTTATATAAAAACTGTGTTTTGAAAAAATTATGTATGCTGACGATGTCATGGCATAAAACCGCCTGACGAAACTGTTCGAAATATAATTATACCTTTTTTAATATATATATTTTTACATATATGTCTGTCGTTTCCTTTATTACCTGTTTTTATTCGATGGCTCACACACATTGAACATCAGATTATTGTATATTTACAAATAACAATATTGCTTCAAACCAAAAGACGGTGTATACCTTTCTAGCTTGAGAGGCATCATTTTTATTTACACTACATCCAGACATATGATATGTACATTACTTTAAACAGATCACATAATTATCATATCTACTGTTCCCTATCATGTTTGTTAAAATTCAGAGGCTCACTTGTAGCAGAGTTAGATCAGTCCACATTTGAAAATCCAAATCATTTTTTGACTTGGAGAAATAAAAATTTGAATGACAAATTGAAACAGGACTTACCAAGTTAATGTATTTCTTGGTAAGAAATTAAAATGAAAGTTTTATTTGGAGGATCTCTATTAAAGTTATTGAAGAGAGAAAAAAGACTTTGATCAACTAAGAAAAACATTGATTTTTCTGAAATTGATTGGCTATTTGTTGAGCATAGTTTTTTCAAGACTAGAGAGCTTATTTGTAAAGAAGACATTTTCATGTCAACTTTCAAAAAAAATTATTTTCATTAGCAAATTCTATCATTTTTTTCTTGTATCTAAACTGATAGACTATTGAGACCAGATATATATAATTCTGCATTGTTTAGACAACATTGTCATGTGTATTTTGTAGATGTTTTGTTCCTGGATAATTAGTCTATTTTGCAAGATTATCTATCGATAACTATTTTGTTGTAATTACGCACAGGGAATTGTTGGAATTTTTCAGCAGCATATGGAACATTTCAGAAATTTCAGTAATTTTAAGAAATCTTTCATTTACATTATTATTGTGAGCATACTCTTTGTCAATAAAGTAGTGATTCAAATTGCTATATCTTATCACGGACCTGCATTTAATTGATAAAGTGCAGTTATTAATCTGACTTACTGTAAAATGAGCATCACAAGACATACTATCCACTGTTTTTCATTGTTGGAGATTTCCAGACCATCTTTTGTCTGGGGAACAATGTAAATTACGGCAAATGTTGGGATATTTCTTTGGAATCTCAAAAGCAGTTAATGAGCAAAGTACTGATAAAGACACCTTAGCTCATAAGCTTAATGTCGTTAAGCTTTTAGGCCAGTCAATAAAAGCATCGAACATCGCAAAAGCGCATGTATCTACGATTTTTTTATATGTTGTTAGTACCCCTGAGAGTAGTTTATATCCAAGTTTGCAACCCTGAAAACCCTGTGCTACTCCTGTGGTGTTCGAAAAACTGCAAAATTCGGCCACCTGTGTCAGATTTGTCGAAAAAAACCACGTGAAGGCAGCGTTTCTTGGGTATCTTCACTCTATACTTTTGTAAACAAAAGAAATTTGCTACAATTTGAACCCAACCCGAGCTCTCTAGGTCTATTGGTTGCGGAGATATAGCCAGTCAAAGATAGGCAAGTTTTTCCAAAAAGTGGAGAGTTATCGGTAGGGTCTTGTTCCAAGACACGTACCGGCTAAACTAATGGTTCTAGAGACAGATCATGAGAGAGCACGTTGTAGAGAATTAAATTAGCTGCAATTTGATTCCAAAAGGGTTCCTTTAGGCCTCATAGTTTCCTCAAAAACGAAAAAAATAGTAAAACATCGGAATTTGGAAAAATGAGGAAAACATTGTACTGAATCATGTTGGTATGTATTTCTTTAAAAACACGTGCAAGAATGTGCAGTTAACATTGTAGATGTAACATACACCTTCAAATAAACATACACTAAACAAATAAACGTAAACATAAAATAAACAACGGAAACAAGAAAATTATATGTACACAGTCAAGCATAAACACCACAGTAGTTTAGAACTTCGCCCTTTTGGAAGGGCCGGGTCTCATCCAGTCTGGATCAGTGGGGGAGGGAGTGGGAAGATGGACGACGTTTTCTGGAGGTGGAGGCGGGTCGTCGTATGGTGTTGCTCCGTCCACATCCTCATCCTCCTCGTCCAAGACGATAGGGGTGCCGTTGGTGCAACTGCGCTCTTGGCAAAAGGAACATAGGATAGAACACTTGAGCCCGCCTTTCTGCAAGTGCACGACCCTAAGCACCCTTTCTTGCATTTGCAAGCCACCATTCTAAGCAGGGTCTGAGGACATTGTGATGGGCATGAGACCTTGTCCGCTGGTGGCCCATCCCCAATCACAAGGGTTTTTGTCGACCCCCAACCATTTTTGCACCTGATGGTAGGTCCTCCACGAATGATATTTTGCAGTCTCTGTGGTAGGGGGGAGGCGGGCAGGTTGACTTAGGCCGTTGTTGTTGATTTTACAAATGCTGAGTATCGCAGAATGTTCAGCGTTCCCGCATCTCAGCCGTACAGGTTCATCAAGATCTTCTCGCCAGCATTTCCTACTTCGTCCTGGTTGGAGTTTCGCTCAAGAAAAATGCTGGCGAGATCTATACAGTGGTTTTTTTTTTTTATAGGATGTTGCACCACTTCATCTTGCCTTGCCAGAAAATGGCAGAGGTCGTGTCACACCCACTGATGGCATGCAGGAACACAACCATCCCTCGTGGAACCTTCATTTCTCCACATGTGAAGGAATTTGCTGTATAGTGAGCGCACTCTGACCCACCTCTACCGCTTTTCTGGAAGTACACGTTCGCCTGTCCAGAGCTTAAGCCGTTGAGGAGGACCAGTAGGTCGACGTCCTCCCCAATGATGAAAACTTGGTCGAACGATGAGCTCTTGGAGAGTGCATCATCACTATATCAGTATTGGCGTCTTCTTGAGATTGATGTACCTCGATACCCTGCCTCTCAAATTCAGTACGCATCATGGTGATCAAGCGGCATCTGTTAGATTCATTGGAGAGCAGTTCTGCCTGGGGAACTTTGATGGGTGTTGATTCATCAAACAACATGTCCCTGCAGGAGAGAGAAGCAGAGCGTCGCAGGCGTTCAGCGGATTTAGTGCTCCTCATAGATGCATCGTGTGGGTATCCATCAAACACCACAGCTAGGTTTGTACCAAAGTGGTTGAAAACATTAGCTAACGTATCCCGCCACAATGGCTCGGACTGAAGCATTGCGATGCCAGATCACCTTGTTAACAATGTTGGGCCAGATCACAATGTTAACTTCACATTCTTGCACGTGTTTTTAAAGAAATACATACCAACATGATTCAGTACAATGTTGTTCCAGGTCAAGCATGTCTTGAAGGTAGAGTCGTGCACTTTTTGCGTAAAAGAAATGTCCCGCTGAATGAAAGAATGGGAGCATCTTGCTGACACACTCTAGGTGAATCTCATTTTTCCAAATTCTGATGTTTTACTATTTTTTCGTTTTTGAGGAAACTATGAGGCCTAGAGGCACCATTTTGGAATCAAATTGCAGCTAATTTAATTCTCTACAACTTCTTCTCTCATGATCTTTCTCTTTAGTTTAGAACCATTAGTTTAGCCGGTATGTGTCTTGGAACAAGACCCTATCGATAACTTTCCAGTTTTTGGAAAAAGTTGTCCATCTTTGACTGGCTATATCTCTGCAACCAATAAACCTAGAGAGCTCGGATTGGGCTTAAATTCTAGCAAATGTAGTTTGCTTTACAAAAGTATAGAGTGACGATACCCGAGAAACGCTTCCTTCTGGTGTTTTTTTCGACAAAACTGACACAAGTGCCCGAATTTCGCAGTTTTTCGAACACCACAGGAGTAGCACAGGGTTGCAAACTTGGGTATACATTATTCTCAGGGGTCCTAACAACATATAAAAAAATCATAGATACATGCGCGTTTGCGATGTTTGCCTTTTTTTGTGTCGATATTGACTGGCCTATTTAAATGTTTTTAGATCATAAAATAATGCACCTAAAAAATTATATCACTGATATATTTTTTTGATTGTGACAACAAAACCAAATACATTATAAGTATATTTCGAATCAATATTTCATAAACAGAAAATCATGGAACTCATTTACCTTATGGTAAACACTGAGGTCATGCATATATTGCTCTGATCCCTAAATATTTCTTATTGTTAATAAATAAATAAATAAATAAATAAATAAATAAATAAATAAATAAATAATAACTATTTTATGGGGAAGGGATGGAATAAGATCAACACACAAACCATCACCACCTCAAACAAGGCAATGTCCCCTTGAAAATCTACAGCTGTTCATATTTTTTGATCAAAATAACTACAAAATAATGAATATAGAACACACACAATAATGTCCAGCTTTAATTCACAGTTCTTATTAATAGCAAAGAGGCATAACTACTTGTTCACAAATCACATCATAACCAGGACATCTACTCAGAAACCTACAGAATTTTATAGTAAAAACTTAACTGAAATATTCTACAAAATAAGCAATTTTAATATAATTTGCAATTTTTTCCCAATTATATAAAAAATTAAGATTTTTAGAGTATGGATATCAATTGGCTGTGGATAAGCGTAATAAAGCCTGCATGCTTGCTTAGTAAGAGGCCTAATCACTGCTTGCTTTGCAAATAATTCCAAAAAATTTGTATAGAAATTTCTTGCACCCTAAAATCTCAAATGTATCATTGATACAAAATAATTTCACAAAAGTGCCTCACGTTAAGTTCCCATATTATGTTAAAAATATTGCGAATTTAATTGTTTAAATTAGGGTAAAGTTGTGAGCATAAAAAAAAAAACACATTAAAAGTTTATTCTTTTATTACTACTTACAAACAAAAATACTTTCTTGCTTCATGCCCTATTGGGTAGTTTTTTTTATATGATAAATCAGTTCCATATCAACATTGTGTTACTTCTTAAATTAAGTCATGTGATGTGATTTGCAATCTCTCATATTGATGCATACAGTCGAAAGCACTTTCCTCTTTGATTTTAGGAAAAGGAAAGATTTTTTTATCTTACTAAATTTAATATGAAAAAGAAATGAAGAGAATAAAATAATGTGTATGTGTTCCTGAAGAATTGATATAGTGAAAGTATACTTGTATTATTTTTAAGGATATAACTAAGATTTTAATTTGTATTTCCTATATACCCGTTGTCAATACAATTTCGATCATTTCTTCTTAAATTCAGGAGGCTTTGACATAGAATTTATACTCTAAAAGTTTTATCTATCAGAGTATGCATGAAAAATTAACACAACATACCAAAGTAAATGTAGAAGATGGGTGGTAAATATACCTAGCACCGCGACCTAAGGCCTATTGTATACTTAAAATATGCAACAAGTTATCATATCGGATTCTGTAACCATAGTAGAAACATTGCCACCTCATGATGGCAGATGACTTCTCTTAATAGTCCCAGCAAAGGCACTTAGATATTGCAGGAATGGTAATGTCTTCAAACAAAACATTACCTTTCTTACTATTATGGATAATCAATGATTTATCAATCACTTCAGTGGCAAGTAAAAGTTGGAAGTCTTGTGTAAAATACTCCAGAAGGCAGCAGGTTTGAAAAATACATAAGTTTGATACTATTTAACAGCAATACGTCAAAAGTCCTGTAGCCAAGTTCTGCAGGCTTTTCTCAACAAACCAATGTCTGCTATTAAATAATACAAAACATGCTATTCGCAAAAGTTCCTTTTTTGCTAACAGTTAATGAAATATAATGCTCAAATGCTATTCGAACTATCTTGATTTCTCTAATCTTTAAAAGTGTTCGTAAACTTTGTGGAAACTTGACATTCACAATGGAAATCATGCATTTGTATAAGTTCTTGTGTCTCACGTTCTTCATGGATGAATCTAATGTTTCATGTTCGCACGAAGAAATGAAAAACTGATACTCACGAATTCTTCTTCTAATGCTGGTTGATCTTTGACTTATCTGCTTATTGCAGAAGTTGATCAGGAACACAGGATACCATATCGAAGAAATCGTAATCGAACACGAATCACTTTGGAAACTCCTTTGTCACTATATCATCAGAACAATAATGATGATGACACTATAATAATAGTGGGAATCTCCACTACAGAGTTATAGGCTAGTTCAGGTTTCATGCAAAATTCAAGTGGTAGTTTTTATCTTTAAAGAAATGTATGCCTTCAAATGTTGAAATTGCAAAAATGTGTTTCGTTTATGGAATACATTATTCTTCATATTTACATACTAAGCATATAATCAGATTTTCTTAGTTCTAGTTTTTTGTTCAACTTAGGAAAAATTTAACAAATACTACATTTACACATTAAAAGGGTGACATCATATTTACAAGTGACAGCCAATCAAGCGAGAAACAGCTGTTTTGGGATGTCACTTGTAAACACGATCTCACCCTTTTAATGTGGTAATCCAATTTTTTAGGCACTTTTCTTATTTTAATTGTGCATAGAAAATTCTTTGAGGCTGCCAGAGGGCAGCACAAGAATTTTATTTATTTTATTTTTAATGTGTATTTTGTTTTTAGTTTAGTTTTTCTGGAGGTGCCATTCCCATGCCTAAATACTACATTTGTTAAAGATTACTTAATTATAGTCAGTATGGTTTTCATCAAAATTAAAAGTAATTTTTATAATTTCTAAAAGTAAACATACTTTCTAGTATAGATTTGTGTGTAATAATAAAATTAATCCTGGTTCTTGATTATTGATTTTAATGTTTGTTTTTTCACTAAATTGCAGGAGGATGATATCGAGGATAAGCAAGAGAAACCCAGCGACTCTGAATTTTTCCGTGTTCATGCAAAAGTGAGGGCGAGAATGGAATCACAGTGAATGTACATAAACCAATGCTTCTACAAATGTTAAAAAAATAAATAAAATGCAAATCAACAAAGACCTCATGTAATTGAAAGAGATTTTTACGTGAAAGCAATTTCAAAACCTAAATGCATTTGACTAAATGTTTTGAAAGTTTCGTAACATTTTAAACGAAACAAAAGCTTTTCTTTGGCTGTTTGTTTGTTTTTTCCTTGTTTTGTTTGTGTTATGTAAGAAGAGGTACTTTCCAACTGTGCCTGACGAAGGGAATCTGTGTTTTATTACAAAAAGAAAAATTCCATTGTTGGAGCTAAAGGATCTAAAGCTGGTTTAAATCGATACACTGTAAGCAGAAGAAAAATGACTTGCTTCGCATTTATGCCATCTCTATGTATTGTTTTCTTTTTATTTCTCATAATAAATACATGCTTAAGTATTTTAGACTTATTAAAAAAAAATGCCATAAATACTGAGTTACATCAAGTTTGCTTTCAAATTTTGAAGAATTTCTTCTAATTAGTTATGTGATATTCCTAAAAAAAAATATTCAGAATTATTCAAGTATTTTTATTTTAATACATATAATAAATATCTATATTAGCAATTTGCAGACCGAGCTTCCAAAATTTTATTTCTTCCTTAATTTTTGTAGCAACATTAAAAAGGAAACAGATAGAAAAGAAAAAAGCAGGTTAGCTTAAGCATTAGCAAACTATTGAAATTTTATGGAAATGTTAATTAATGGACAAATTCTAGTTGAGAAAACTTTAAAAAAAAAAGGATTGATATTAAGTTCACATTATCAATAATGTGCCTAGAAGTCAGTATTTACAATAAAACTTGTTCTTTCAGAATTTAAATGTTACAGTTATTTAGCATTTCATTTTTATTTTTTTAACTCAGTGTAATGTTGATGTATTATTTTATATATGAAGGCTTGTTTGTGTTTCACATAAACTCAGGCATTACCAATAAATATTTTAAAATATAATCAGTCTCCTAATCAAATATGTTTTTGTGCGTAGTTAATTCTTAAGAGATATTTTTTTTTATTATTTATCTGACAACAGCAATAATTATGGAGCCAGTATCCCTCAAGCATAATAAAGCCTCTAATTTAATTTTTTTTTTTACATATATATTTTTAACGTTACGGAGAAATGATATCACTTCATATCAGAGCAGTTTTTAAAATAGAAAACTGCTCACATCATTAATATTTTGGGATGTGGCCACAGTGAGTTTTGTACAGATTTAGTTAGAATCTGTCATTTGCAGATTTATCTACAGGGACTGGTTACAATTTAAAAGCATCTTGTAATTTTTTTATTTTATTTTATTTTTAAAATATTGTAAGGAATATCAGTATTTTAATTTCAGTCATACTTTATGTATTCCAACATCTGGCTGTATATGTTTTATAATTGTGTAGTAGTATTACTATTCTGTATGACCTATTATGAAATTAAAAATATATTATTATAATATCTTCGTTTCATTGTTACTCATTTCTTGTTTACATATAAATACAGGGTGTTTCGAAAATGGTAGACTAAGCGAAGAAATACGGGTTTCAGAGATCATTTTGAATTGAAAATGTTCTATGACATTTTGTTATATGGGCCGTAGTTTTAGAGTAAGGAAATGAATGCTTTGGGAATGGTCCCTAATCAAAGAAGGCTCAGTTCACATTAGGAAGTGTAAGTAAATAGGGTAAAGGTTTAGTAAAAAAAGCAATCCGGATAACAAATGTCATGACTGAAAACAGGTATGATAATGCTGAAAATGGTCACCTCCATGTTCTAAACATAACTGTGGTCTGCAGATTATTGCCATGCAAGATCATCCTGCCTCTCCATGTTCTCTTATCACCCCATTTTGGTCTTCAAGTTCAAAAATATTTAAACGCAATATTCAGCGAGAGCTGGATTGCACATATGCTTTGGCCCGCCCGGTCACCCGATCTTACATCTCTGGACTATTTTCTTTGGCGCCGCGTGAAGGAGTTGGTTTAGCAACAGAGTGCCCCATGAAGACTCTCTATGTGCAAGAATTTTTGATGCGTTCAACGTGATAAGAGAACGGAGAGACAATACAAGGCAATAATCAACAGAGCACAGTTATGTTTAGAACATGGAAGCGGCCATTTTCAGCCTTTTCCTTTAATTATCATATCTGTTTTCAGTCATGACATTTCGGCGGTGATTTGCCAAAAAGAGTTAAGTCCAGCAACAACAGTTGGGAGAAAATGAAAAAGAAAGTTCAGAGTTGTGTAATTCAGAGTGCAGAATGCAAGTTTTATTTACGTATAGAAGGTGAACTATGTACAGTGGACTTAGATCAGTTTGGCATATCATAGATGCATCTAAAATGGATTGACTGAACATTTAAATCAAAATGGCCAATTGTAGACTTCATTTTCTCCCAACTGTTGTTGCTGGACTTAACTCCTTTTGGCAAATCACCAGAGATTTGTTATCCGGATTGCTTTTTGTAATAAACCTTTACCTTATTTACTTACACTTCCTAATGTGAACTGAGCTTTCTTTGATTAGGGACCATTCGCAAAGCATTCATTTCCTAACTAAAACTACGGCCCCTACAACAAAATGTCATAGAACATCTTTGACTCAAAATGACTTTGGAATCCGTATCTCTTTGCTTTGTCTATCATTTCTGAAACACTGTATAATTCGTAATTTTAATGATCTTAGAAAAAATTTTAAAATTATTTTTAATTGTTAAAAATAAATTTTTTCGGTATTGCCGAAATGCACACAAAGGATTATGGGTAAATGAACTTCCTGTGAATTTTTGATAGAAAACTGGTGAAACAGTGATGATTTATCAAATTCCCATCCATCTGAGGTAGTCTCAGAAAGAGTCTTGACTGTTTCTAGGTCCCTCATAGATGCGAAGTGTGACTCCTTTTTTTAAACAGCCTTTGACAATCTTCTCGGTAGTTTTCTAGTATGAACTACTGAGACAGTCAGAAAAAATGGACGAAAAGTAAAACTATTTAATTATTCCTGTTCCGATAAAAGTAACTACTGTAACAGCATACCAATAGTTACCATTAAAAAAATAACTGTTACTAATAACGATGTTACTTCCCATACCTGGCAGCAGGGATGTGGTCCTATCTGTATAATTTTAAATGAACTGGTTTTCCATGGTCTTTTAAGAAGTGGTATCATTGATGGAGATTCGGAAAGCTAACATTAATCTTCATAAATAGTGATGATATCCATAAAAAGCTACAGAAGGGCTTCTAATGCCAAATTGTTCCTTTACAGATAATACCAATATCTGTTACTGCAAAGTTTAGAAACAAAATTTTATCGAATTCAATTCACTAACAAATTTGGAAATATGTCATCACAATTATGAAAAATAATTTGAGAGATAATAATGAAAGAAAATACATAATCATACCAAAACACACTGATGAAAAAAAAAAGAAAAATTTTCGAACTGAAGTGCAAAAGCAAATATAACCAAACTTTTGCTTTTCTTGTATGTTCAATATAACTATATTTTTTAAAATTATTTCCTGATATGTTTTTCCTATTGATATAGGTTAATTTTAATTGAACTACAATCATGACGTCACAAGTCTTGGCCGGAGCCGAGAAGATGAAAATGTATGAACCTGCATCCAAACATCTGCAGACTTTCGACTACTTGGTCAGCATAGATGCCTTAATTGTCGGAGCCCTCGGTGGCTGGGACATCAGGAACGAGCCCGTTCTTCGCAGCCTGCACATCCCACACAGCTATGCCATCTCATGAAAAGACTAATGGTCTGTGCTTCCATTCGTTGGAGCCGAGACATATACGTCGAACATTTGATGGGACACCGCCAGTTTGCAGATTAAGCCCCATCTCTTCCCCTTTTTTCCCTTTACCGACCTTCCGAAGTGATCTCCTGCATCATCGTGCCACGCCTTGCAGCCCACCTTGGTTCAGGCACCTTTTTTCCCAATTCCCACTATAAATTTTACTTGAAATATTTTTTTTTCTTTAAGTAATAGCTTACATAGCTCACACAAACCTACATGAGAGATAGGTTTATACAAATTAGATCTACAATTAAATTGTATGCGTTGTTAGTAGCACTGTATATTAAAATATGAAGTACCAGGTGTCTTAAGAAATAACGTGAGTTGTTTGAAGCGCCATAAGTTGAAAAATATTAGATGCATTGATTTCAAACTTTGATTGTAGGCTTATGGGTCATGGGGAATGCAATCATGAGAAAAAAGTTTCTAATTCACATAGTCACCACCAGGGGGCATGTGGTGCTGCTGTCTGCTTTGCAGTATCTGTTGGTTTTCGTTGCTCATTCGAATTTAAAATTGTGGAACAGAACGGTTGGTCACAGAAGATGTTCAATGTGTCTTCCATCCTCAGTGATCATTTGCATTCGATGCATAACATGTCCAGCAATTCATCATGCAAATGCCCACATTCACATCTTATGGCGTTTTCAAGTCCTGTAGTGTGTCCACCCTACCTCGATAGATGAATCATTGAGATAACCCGAGAGCCAAAAGTCTTAAGGATTGATGTGGGGGGATCGTGCGGGCCATGCATAAGGATAATGTTTGCTTATTAACAGCACTCTGCAATAGCATTCCTAGCAACATGTGATGTGTAGCTCCATCTTGCATGAAGACTACTGTGTTTAGGATATCATGCTGTTGCAGAAATGGAACACTTAGTTTCACAATAAAGATGTGTAGCAAACCCTAGCGGTGCAGGTGAACCATAAGGCACATCGTAAATTTGTTATCAGTAGTGGTCCTCGACCCCTTCTGATGCCTCTGTTTCGCCTGTATTCACATAATGCCCTAATGGCATTCAAATCAACTGATAATAAAGCTTCACGAGTAAATTGCAGTCAAGTGTTAATGGTATTGCTGTGCTCTTGTTGAAGATGAAGACTAGGACATGAGTCGTCAGGTGCTAGCCTTTTCAAGGGATCTCCATTTGCATAGCCGACAGCAGCATCACATGCTCCCTGCTGGTGACATATGAACTAGAAACTTTTTTTCTCGTGGTTGCACTCATAAGCCTATAATCCAATGTTTGAGAATGGTGTACCTAATATTTATCAACTTCTGGTACTTCAAACACCTCGAGTTATTTCTTGGACACCTAGTATTATAAAAACAAATAATTGATTTAGGAAATGTTTTTTTAACTTCTTTAATGACAAATTAAGACTAATTTCTATGCTATACTTCATATATTCGAATAGATAATTGGAAGTCAATACATCAAGCAGTAGAAATAATATTTCAACGTAACATCCAGTGCACTAACAGTAGTACAGTAATTTTTTTTTTTGGGGGGGGGGGGGCAGGATTGGACAGTTCGGAATTATAGACACGGTCTATTGTACTCAGATTTTTATAAATCTTTTTATTGTTCAGATATGATTAATAAATGTATTTTTTAAAAATAAAAACATTTATTTTCTAATAAATGATTACGTTTATTATGCTTATTATTATATCTTAACTGCTATTGAGAATAATACGATTTCAACTGAACTATAATAAAGAAGACGATACACAAGTACTCGATGTGGAACTGTTTGATTTGCTGGGTTGCTTATACTCGCATAACATCCTATAATTTTCTGTAGCAATGATCAGATAAGTTATCGTGAAAATAATCTACATACTGATAGCTTTCAAATGATACCAAGAATATTTTTATCACTGAATCGCCAGTCGAGAAAAATAATTATGTTTCCTTTGTGAGAATACTTTTCGATAACCCCTTCCGGACGCAGAAAACCCCAATGATCTCGAAAAGTATAGGGCCGATCAAAAAACGTTAAATAACTTTTAACATCTTGTTTAATAAGAAAACCCTTGGTGTGAAGCAAATGCGGTCCATCTGCTACAGTCTGCATATATTGCAATATATTGATATATATAATAATAATAACTCAAAAAGCTACTCTCCTAAGTACATGCCATATAGTTCGCAAATTTCTACATGGGAACTTAGTTCATTATATATGAGAACATCATATGAACTTCGTCTTGAGAAAGAGAACTCCGACGAGAGGTCATATTAAAACCACCAGTCAAAAACTGAGCAACAATTTATAATAATACAGTATATCTCATCTAGGGTTGCTACTTATTGTACGGAATGTTCATACAATCATGTTACTTAAAAGATGGAGAGAGCCCCAAAGCAGAATATCGAGCGACGGGGCGACAATGTCGCAGAACAAAAGTGAGGGCTGCAGAAAGATATCGTATAGAACAGGGGTCGGTTTTTTTTTGTTTTTTTTTTGGTTGTCGATTTGAAGGTTCATTTGTTTTTTTTTCTGCACATGCAGAAAGTTTTTCGTCTTAGCATCAATCGTCGCAGAAAGATAAAAAACATTCTGCTTTCGGGGAGAGAGCTATTTATCCATTAAATATCTTGATCCATCTTAATAAAGTTATTATTATTTATTAAAATACAAGTATTTTGAAAAGGTTACAAGTACTTCTTAATTGAATAAAGGATTGAATGTTCTATTCTTTGTAATACAAGAGCATTATCACTAATCTACCTGAGATACACAGGATTAGCGATTTTCCAGGATTACTGCTGGTTTACTTGAAAATTTCTAACTAATTAATTTAACCAATCTATATTACTGAAATCTTTTATTTCTCTGTCTGTCTGTCTGGCGCAATTTGCTTTGAGAATGGAAAATAGAAATAATTTTTACAATGAAACGTTCGCGACAGGAATCGAACCTGCAACCTTCTGATTACAAGTCAGACGTCATATCCATTAGGCCACCAGGACTACAACTCTCTTTAAATTGTTTTTTTGACTTATGTATCCTTCTCCTTCCCCCCATCAATAAAGAATGTATTCAACCTTTTTTTTTTTGAATCTCAAGATTGTTTATTTATTTCCGATCCGTCTGTTTATTTGTAATTCGAAAATGACAATTAAAACTATAATTGCCGAAACGTTGCAATATTTTAAATATAATATTCTTACTTAACCAAATTCTATGTGATATTGAAAAACAAGCGCGTGTACACGGGAGATATTGGAAGAAAAAAAGAGAGTCAAGAAAGAAAGAAGCACTATTTCTGTTAGGTAGAATACTGAAAAATCACTATTTGTAACTCAAAAACCACTGAAAAGTATCAAATAGAATAAAAAAAAGAGAGTCAAGAAAGAAAGAAGCATTATTTCTGTTAGATAGAATACTGAAAAATCACTATTTGTAATTCAAAAGGTACTGAAAAGTATCAATTGTAATTATAAAAAGAGTTTCAAGAAAGACAGAAGCACTATTTCTATTAGGTAGAATATCAATTCACTTTCACAAGAAGGCAATTTCCGATCAGACCTTCTTATGCGATGTTTATCAATAAAGCTCAAGGACAGACTAAATAAATTTACCATCTATTTGGAGAACGATGCCTTCACTCACAGACAACTGTATGTCTAGAGTTACAAGTCATCAGAATTTGGTTATCTTCACTCGAAAGAATAGTCACAATCAATTCGTCGCCAAGAATATCGTATACAAGCTATGATCTTCATATATCATCTATATCAACCACCATCCATCTAAACATATCTCTTCTTCAAATATCTATATCGATCAATCTGTACACGGGAGATGGCCTAGTTAGAATCTAATTTCATTAAAATGAAAACATAATCGCATGTGCAATATCACATTACTTATATCTACATTGTCCAGGGAGCCCAGGAATTTGAAGAAAGGCGGGGGGGAGGTACACATGCACAAAAAAAGCACGAGATACTGGAAATATTCTCATCAACCCTCTTCTTACCAGAAACTAGTCTTATCTTATACTAATATATAAAGCTGAAGAGTTTGTATGTTTGAACGCGCTAATCTCAGGAACTACCAGTCCTATTTGAAAAATTCTTTTTGCGTTAGATAGCCCGTTTATTGAGGAAGGTTATAGGGATAGGCTATATAACATCACGCTACGACCATTAGGAGGGAAGCAGTAAACATAAATGTCAACCAACTGGTGCGGCGGCGGCTTCGCCGCACGACGAGAACCGAACTTTACCGAGAAGGGCCGAATTTAGCGCGAGTGACACCGCGGGTTTTATGTAATCAGCTCGTTTTATGTAATCGTTGAAAAATATTACC
This sequence comes from Thereuonema tuberculata, assembly GCA_023159025.1. Lineage (NCBI taxonomy): Eukaryota > Metazoa > Arthropoda > Chilopoda > Scutigeromorpha > Scutigeridae > Thereuonema > Thereuonema tuberculata. Next base: position 21,680,564 of record JAFIDM010003189.1, on the reverse strand, counting down.
AAAGCATTAATATGTTTCTGAAATATTAAAAAGCTTCAGAAAAGGTTTCTGAATTAGTAGAACCATTTTATAATTTCTGGTATGCGAGTCGTTGCAACAAATGAGGGTATTTCCGGTTTCAACGTTTGCAGTTTCCGGTGCGACTCGCATTTGCAATGACCATCAACAAAGCACAAGGACAATCGCTACAAGTGTGTGAACTAAATTTGGAAAATCCATGCTTCACACATGGACAGCTGTATGTGGCCTGCACGCGTCGAAAAACCTTCTGATTTATTCGTATATGCACCAGACAGAAAAACAAAAAATATTGTGTATCCAAAAGCACTTCAATAAACAGAATTAAAACACAAACACTTTCTTTGAGTGGCATTGCCGGATACAGCTAGACCAGACTAGGGTGACCAGACGTCCCGATTTTGGCGGGACAGTCCCGATTTTTAACAACAATTTAACAATAATTAACAAAAATCAGTCCCGATTTTTTTTTTTTTGGTTATTGAATTCCTTTTTTTGTTTGATTGTCGAACTGGAGATTCCGTGTTTTTTTTTGTTGTTGAACCTGGGGATTTTGTTTTTTTTTTTTTCTGTTCCTCCCCCCCCCGGTCAATGGTGTCCCGCTTTGCCAATGTAAAAATCTGGTCACCCTAAGTTAGTAATAAATAAATCTATAATTTGAAAATTCCGAATGAGCGCCTGGACACACACACATCATATCCAATAGTGACATCTACTGGAGATGGAAGAAAACAGATTGGATTGTCAGCAGCGCCGCATTAATTTATTTATTTATTTCACTTCTATTTTGGATCAGTCATCCAAGTTTTCAACTGTATAACAAAATGATAAATAACATTTCAAATAGCTATAATTAAGATAATCTGGTACTGAATTTCATTGTTACAAAAATTTTTACTTCAGTTTTAAGAAACTATGGTATGATAAATGTTATTATATTCACTTTTCATTCTTTTACTCATGGATGATAAATACCACACTCTCAAAAGCACAATTTTGTTATCAGACATTAAGAAAAGTTATATTTGTTTTAAATTTTCTGCAAACTTACTTTTCGTTATTTCTTCTTTAATTTAAACTCAAGAATTTGTTTTCAAATCTCTTTAAGACATGAAACCGGAAGTCGCTCGTGTATGGTATGATGTACTTCTCTGAATGAAAACTATAACCACGGCCTGCATGTTTCAGAGCAAGAGTTTTGGGTTCAAATGAATTAACAATCAATTACGGTAATATTAAATAATTAACAAATGTTATGTTTTGCGTCTCTGGATCCTCTCAAGATTAGAAACAATGAAACATGCCTTTTGAGTTTTTAAATTTGAGATAATTGCAAAAATTCTTATTACATTGCAAATACATGCTTTTATAAGATATTTTTAAGAATTTCTATAATAGTTCTGACAAAATAGAATATTGATTTATTTAAGAAACTCAAGTCTTAAAAGTAATATTTATAAATAAATTTGCAGTGATGGGTTGTTGTTGAACCTTAATGAAATCAGACAACAATATTTACGTAAAATTATTAAATAACGAAAGTAATAAATTACTCCTGAAACTAAAAAGAAATTTATAACAATAAATAGTGATTGTAATAAATAACAAGATTAAGAGAAGAATAAAATTGGTACTTAGTGAAATGACTTACAATAATATTATATTTAAAAAAAAATTTTACTATTTTTTATATGAAAATGAAAAAGCAAGAATAATTTTTATAATTTGAATAATTTAGTATAATACTGCAGCATACTTATGTAAATAGTTGTTAATACTAATTGTAAAGACTCACATTTCAATTACGAATTGATTTGTAAAGTATATAGAAAATTCGTTGGTGGAAACTAAATCCGTTTTTTATTTATGATTTCAGGATTCGAATTTCCATATCTAATTATAAATATGACGTTTTTAACCAATCCGTTGCTAAAAAAGATGGGGAGGAATCCAGCAGTCCCCCCATTCCCTTTTCAAGAGCTGCTTCCAATGAGGTTAAGGGACAAGGTGTCAGGGAAAGGTGAAAAAACTTCAAGTAAGTTTCTATCCAGATTGACTGAATTATTATTTTTGTATTACTAGTTTTGTTTGTCATCTTTTACAACATGCACTTATCAATTCTAAGACATTTTCACAGAAAGATAGTGAAAAAATGTTGTTGATAAAGACAAAATAGAAAAATGAATTTTAAAAATGATTACCCTTTTCTTCAAGAAATTGTACGTAGTCCATAAAGTGTTTTTACAGTGAACTTACTGCCACCTGGCAGCTTAGTAGAAATATTTTGGACTTCTTACTTGGTTTGATGTGACATTTTATGTGATAACTTTTTTTTTAATCTTCTTCCTGTCTTTCAACAGACACCCAAAAGAATTCTCCGTTAGTCTTTATCTTATTTTGGCTGTTTATGGCCAATGTTATGACAGTACAAGGTTTGTAACAGGGTTCATATGCTCCTCAAACTCAACCCTACAAATCCATTATTCAGCTTGTGTCAATTGTTTTTTATGATGTTGATGGATAATTAATACTGTATTCCAACATTATATCTGCATCCTCATAGTAGGGAAAATATAAAACTAAGTATGTTACAAAACAGTAAACATAAGTTTTCATTCAATCTTTCTATCCTTAAACACCACGTTCACAATTCTTAAATTTTCATGCCTTTTCTTGAGATAAGATTCCAAAACTGATACATTTTCAGACATATATACATTTGTTCTTTCCTCAGTCATTTAGTCCACTGGCATGTAGATGTTTTTGTTATATTATCATCTTATGCTGTATAGTGTCAAACCATCTCAAGGCAAACTATGTCTAGTCTTTAATGTGCAAAATTTATGGACTAGAAATATTTTGACTGTAACGTTGCACAGGAGTGGCCTGGATGTGTGAACTTTATACTACAGGAACTCCATTACATACCGATATGATGATGGAAACAACACTGACACAACTGCAGATACCAAAGACATAGTATAACTTCATTTAGAATTGACTACATAGCACAGTGTGCCAAGATAACAAATGTGTAAATTATTATATTTTATTATAGCAGAGTAATTTTTTTTGTTTTAAGTTGAATCAGAATTAACTACATATATAAACATAAAATGATTGTACATAAACATATCAGCAGCAT
>JAFIDM010003189.1:21655477-21671396 GCA_023159025.1 Thereuonema tuberculata | reverse complement strand
AGAATCAAATGCCTTCTTGTAATCGATGTATGCGATATGTAAGCTCCCATTCTTTCCGAACAGCAGAAGGGCTGTCGCAGGAATTCCCAGGGTTGTAAGGAGCAACTCCTTATTGACTCTGTAATCCTGCGCCAGGCACGCGCGAAGAATAGGAGCTTACATATCGCATACATCGATTACAAGAAGGCATTTGATTCTGTCCCTCATTCCTGGCTCCTACACACTCTTCATATCTACAAAATACACCCCAAGATCACGGCATTCTTAGCTGCCACGATGAAGAGTTGGAACACAACATTACACCTACGCACCTCTAACACCTCCATCACTACAGATCCTATTCCCATAAGGAGAAGTATTTTCCAGGGAGACTCCTTGAGTCCTCTTTGGTTTTGCCTCGCCTTGAATCCACTGAGCCACATACTAGATAACACAAAACAAGGTTATAGGCTTACCACAGGCACTGTGACACCATATAAAATCACACACTTACTCTACATGGATGACATTAAACTCTATGCCACAAACAATGCACAACTTACTAATTTACTACAAGCCACCACACAGTTCACCAAAGACATTGGGATGGAATTTGGAATTGACAAATGCCGCAAATTACACATAATACGTGGGAAGACTTCGAATTTGGAGTGTTTTGAACTGGACCATGGTTTGGCCATCCAATCCATGGAACAGGGAGAGACCTACAAGTACCTGGGCTTCCAGCAAGCGTGCATCATTGACAACGCAAACATCAAAAATGCACTGAAGAACACATACCTTGCTCGAGTTCACAAAATCCTCAAAACACAACTCAACGCCAGAAATAAAATTAAAGCTATCAACACTTTTGCCGTTCCCACACTAACATATTCGTTCAGCATAATTCCATGGACAAACACCGAACTCGAAGCACTACAACGCGCAACATGCACTACATTCACGAAACACAACATGCACCACCCCAAGTCCGCTACGGAAAGGATGACTCTTCCCCGCAAGGAGGGAGGCCGAGGACTCATCAACCTCATCACCCTACACGAAAAACAAGTTCATACACTTAGGGAACATTTCCACCAAAGAGCAGAAGACTCCTCACTTCACTCAGCCATTGTCAAGGCTGACACACACCTCACACCCCTGAACCTCGAAAACTCTTCTCCAACACTCACCACCCCTGACACCCACACTCAGCAGCTGCGTGAATCATGGGCTCGTAAGGAACTCCATGGCAGACATCATCACGAACTCAGCCAGCCTCATGTCGACATGGAAGCGTCGAACAGATGGCTGACGAGTGGTGAGCTGTTTGGGGAGACCGAAGGGTTCATGATCGCAATACAGGACCAAGTCATCTCCACACGCAACTACAAGAAACACATTCTACACGATGCAAACACACATGACGACAAATGCAGGAAATGCCACACTACGCATGAGACGATCGACCACGTAATATCAGGCTGTCCCCTTCTCTCTCAAACAGACTACCTCCACCGACACAATCAGGTAGCATCGATCGTTCATCAACAACTAGCACACAAACATTCACTTATTAAGAGCACGGTCCCGTACTACAAGTACACATCACAAAGCGTATTAGAGTCACCCTCATATAAACTATACTGGGACCGCCCCATTCACACAGACAAAACCATACATCACAACAGACCAGACATCACACTTGTTGATAAGGTCAACAAACAGACCTATCTAATTGATATTGCAGTGCCTATCAGCAAGAACATGCAGAAAACTCACGCAGACAAGATCAGTAAATACACTGATCTAGCACACGAGCTCCAGAAGCAGTGGAGGCAGGATCGGGTACGTGTTGTACCCATCGTTCTGTCTGCCACTGGTCTGGTGCCTCACACATTGCACCACAGTCTCAGCACACTAGGACTTCACAAAATCACTTATGCACAACTACAGAAGGCTGTGGTACTCAACACTATACGCATAGTTAGGAAATTTATGGACACAAGCACACATCCCTAATCATTCTTGCACACATCTTTACACTTGGCAGTATGTGCTTTGGTCCTTGACCCGCCATATTGTTTTTGCTGGGGAAACCCAAGGTTTGAAACATACAAACTTAATAATAATAATAATATATATGTATATATATATTGCATTCACCACACTACCATACATTCCACATAACTTTCTAACATGGAATATGATCAAACATTATAAACCATCCTTGTCCAAAAGTTTCATCTTAACTTTGCTCAAGCTTTTCAGTATCTTTTATGTCAAACTAAATTTCCACTCCTTTCAGAATAGGTACAGTTGTATAAAAGCCATTCTGAGATGAACTCTCATTCTTTGCTTACTGACCAAGGGCTTAATTATTTTCTGTTTCAGTCAGCCTTCCATCTCACTAACAGTACCACCACCATCTCTATCAAGCACACTTCCTAATAAACTCATTTACGTATTCTGAATTTAATCCATTAAGTTTAAGTACAATTCATCTGCTTTGTATCTTCTTGAAAAGCAACTCTTCCATCAGCATTTAGTCATATCACACATAATTCATTCTAGTTATAAGTCTGGCTTATTTCCTGTTTTGTCCATCACCACAATACCTGGATTTCTTCAGTTCACTGATATTTACATTCTGCAATTGTTTTTCAAATCAAGATGCTTTACATCATACGTAGAACGAAACAGTTAAAAATTAGAAAAGCAAATTAAGTTATTTAATTTTTATAGATAATTTTAATTATCAGTTAAAAATTTTGACATCCCTCTAAAAATAATGCAAGTTAAAATCTTAGAATGGAAGTGATACTAAAAAGCTTTCTAGTCATTTTCATATCACCAGACCACTTCATGATGTAACCAACATTTTTGGCTTTCATAAGGCAAGTTAGTCAATATCCATATCTCTGACTTTATTATTAGATTTCTGTTTTCTTTCCATGAAGTTTTATTTGCTTTTACAATTATTTTTTTCTTAATCCTGACTTCACATTCCCAATAGTTCCCATACCCAATAATTGATTGTAGTCTTTCCTATTTCTTTTCCCTCCCTCATCTTTTTTCTCTCTCTTTCCTCTATCTAGACAAGCACGTAAGGAGTCTTAATTTTATATTGTATAATTCTCAGCATAAAATTTCCTCAAAATATTAAAAAATGGATGCATTTTCTTTTTTCCCTTCATAATGTACAAGCTTTGTAAAAACAAAAACAAAAAAAAATTCAGTTTCTTAATCTTTTTTTTTTTTTTATGTAATACTTTTTTATAACTTATGACATTCTATATAATATAACATTACACCATTTTAAATCTTCTTTCTTCAATATTCTGGTAATATTCTGGCAATATTTCGCGAAATTATATCATTTCGCTTTTTCAAGCCTTTTTCTTCAAAATAACTTCGAGTTTATCTCAACATTATTATTATCTCAATAGTGTTATAGTGTATTAGTATTGAAAAGGAAAGTAAATAATGTTGAGATAGACTCAAAGTTATTTTGAAGAAAAAGGCTTGAAAAAGCAAAATGATATAATTTCGCGAAATATCGCCAGAATATTGAAGAAAGAAGATTTAAAATGGTGTAATATTATGTAATACTTTTGTTTTATTAACAAGATAGCATTTCTCTAATAATCATTTTCTTTTGTGTTATATTCTTTTAGATGTATCGTGTTTACATGAAATGATGTTGATGTTGGCCTGTTTCAAGAAGAACGACTTCAATCAGACTATTTGCAACAAAGAAATAAATCGTTTCCAGAAGTGCTTCGATGATTTCAGAGTGAGCATGTTTTTTATGTTTGTAGAATGTTTATATAAGACTTCTTAATAGTATTAGAAAATATTCTAATGATTTTTTTTTATTTTTTTATTTAAGGCAACTGAAGCTGTAAGAAAAGAACAAGAAGAGAAAGGAATAATTGCAACTGGTTCTTCAAAACTATCAGCAAAACAGTTAAATCTTCTATTAAAGCAGTATCCTCAGCCAAAGTGATTTATTGAACAGTGCAAAACAAATAAATAAAAAAATGAAATAAAATTCAGCCAAAGTCCTTAGTAAAGAATTATTTATATTCTGCTAAGTCTGAATTTAACTTCAAAGGCTTAGCAGACTTAGATAATATGTTTAAATTAAAGTGGTTGGAAACGGATGAAATTCATTAAGAAATGAATTTGAAAACTGTACAGTTCAAATAATTTGTAAATAAAATTACAAATTGAAAATTTGTCCAAGGTCACTAATCATCTTTAAAATTTACCTTTTTAAAAAAGATACTAGGCCATCCCCCTGTGTCCCCCTGGTAAGTATGAGATAATTCAAGAAGAATCGATTCCAAGCGGTTATGGCAAAAAGTGATATTTTATTCCTTTTTGAATGAACTCATTATTTGATAGCGCTTGCCAGAGTTATTTTCTTTTTTCTCTGGCTCTTCTCTTATTACATCACACACACAAAGGGAGTGATAAGAAACAATAATTTGAATGTAGTCCCTGTGGCTTAATGGATAAGATGTCTGACTTTGGATCAAAAGGTTGCAGGTTCAATTTGCATCGCGAACGTTTCATTCTAGTAATTTTTTTCACAGGAAATAAACATTTGCACTGGACAAACTGCTGGGTAAAATAGCAGAACCCTAGTATGTTGTAGAGTGAAATGCAATGAAATTAGCAGGATCCAGATAAAAATCATGTAATGATTTATTGAGTGCCCTTTTAAAATTTTGTTTAAAATTATTATTTACAACAGTGATATGATTATCACAATTTTCATCCAAAGAGTCACAGGCAGTTCCAAAACTTGAGTTGCACTGGTATACTATAATATATTCTTTATATTGTTTACTTAATTCACTTAACACCAAAGGCGGGATAACTATTATCGTCGCACTATTAAATAACAATAATAATAATAAGTAGCACACTTCCTTGTTAATTATTAACACTGCTTTACTGTAAATTATTATTATTGCTTTTCATAAGTATCATTTACACGTAACATTAATTTACGCGTTTCTTCGTAGCACACTATTTAATGATACTTCACAAATTAACACAATCACTAACTTTCACCTTCTGTGAAACTAAACAATGGTTTATTCACCTGTGTGAATTTAACTATCTTTTCACTTTCTTCAGTGAACGCAAAAATAGTAATGACTTAATAATTCACCTGTGTGAAATTCTCATTGTGGCTTTTATAAATCACCTATGTGAATTTGAATTCAATCTTCGATTCCTCATGAATAAAGTTAAGTTCCGTTTCTATTATATACGGCATTTAGGTGAATCTTCAAGTATCGTTGAGGTGTGGCTTGCCCATCCAAAATGTAAATAATTTAAAATCATTTACTTACAGTTTGATGAAATCTTGTAGTCTTTCACCTTACTGTGGTTAACTGCGATGATTCGAATCGGGGAGTTAGTCCGCCAGACTTCGTTGAATATCACTGGTGTCTTTCGTTGTACACAATCCTATGGCACATACATTTAAACATGGCGCGTTCACAGTTCACCATATGATTCCTTGCTCCCAGAATCCTTAGGGAAGGAAGAGCGTCTGCTCTTGGAACTGACGGCGCTTTTAATCCTGGAGACATTTTTCTCTTCTTTAATAATTGAAGAATAATCTCTCTTAAAATATTAATCAAAGTTCGTTCACTTAAGAGACTTCCTTTTAATGCTGAGTTCTTCACTAATAACTTATAATGTTCACGTGGACTAATAATAGACTTTCGATTGTTCACAAAAATAATAATAATTATGATTAGAGTTCTATTTAGTAGTAGGAAAATAATTTTCCTGGAAATAATATTACGGTAATTAATACCAAGCTGCTGCTTTAGCCTTTATTTGGTTTCGTCCGTTCTTCACTCAAGAAATTTGACTTCGTTATCTGCAATCACACTTCCTTGGCCTTCCGTGTTACGGGTTTTCTTCTTAGCATAAGTCTTCACTTTAATTGCAAGTCTTCGATTATGAAGTTCTCGTCTTACGGTTGAATCTGTTTTGCTTCTCTTCGGTATTTTCTTCAAATATCAGTATTCAGGTTTTACTTAGACCTTCAATGCTGACTTCTTAATATAGGGACGAATAATTTGATTGGACCCCCAGAACTTGCTTCAATTTCGGCCTTTTCAATCCAAGCTATTCTATCCGAATGCTTTTAGTCACTTTCTTACATAAACTGCCAATGAAGTCTTCAGAACTAATTGCGAATCAATTATCTGATCTATCGGAACCTCCCTGGTTCTCCATTTGGGTTGGACTATCATCACATCGTATCTTAAACACTGTCTCTGTGTGGGTATCTAAGCATGACCCACACTGCACATCAAGTCTTGCCTTATATGGCGTCACTTTCCACTTAACGTGATGGCTCCTAATTTGAATATTTAAATTACCAAAAATGGAACACTGCCATTTCAAGGGAAAAAAAAATTAATTTTCTTTCAAGCATATTATATGCTTTAAATATACTTGAACTTAAACTAATTAAATTATTTTCAAAATAATAATTTAATATTATAGCACAAACAAACAGAGAAATAAAAGATTTTAGTAATATAGATTAAACTAAGAATATGTGTAATGTGGCATTCGTTTAATCTTTAGAATCTTCGAAATATATAATTATATAAAAATATATATGCAGCATTACATGTGTCACACTCCTTATTTTAAGAACTTCTAAATGTAGAAAAAGGAAGAGATGTAACTTATATTTTTAAGAGATGACAAATAGTAAAAAAAAAAAAAAAAAAAAAAAGAATGATCATTTTAATCTCTCAATACAGCGACTGTTTGATTTAAAATACATCTGGAATTGTAAAGTGGAACGGAGAAAATTAAACACTTTTTGAACAACAAAAAATGCACCTCTTAATAGTAACGACATCCAAGAATGTTATTGCTGTCTTCCTTAAAAATCATGAAATAATTGCAAACTATAGCCAGTTTCAGAAAAAGATCAGGAGTGACGTCATTGAGCCAAGTTACACAGTGTCCATCAGCCCAAAACATAGTTCCACCTTTCTGTGAATATCATTCTGCAAGCAAAAGGTTTTGTATGATGTGAAATTACTTTAATTTTGTACTGATATGTTATAAAGTGTTTAAAATTATGTTTTGTGGAAATTTGCAAACTAGTAAAAATCAATCATGTTATTGATTATTAAGTTGTTGAAGTACTTGACATCATGGCTGCCTACAGTAGCTTGCACATGTCTCCTCAAATATACTTTCAAGTTAATCATAAAAGTCAGTCTTTGTGTGCGCCTGTGATTTGGCTGGCGAGAATAAAATTCAAATATGTATAATTTAAACAGGATTAATTACAAAACTAAAAAACTGGAGAGGGAGAAAGAAAACAAAAAAGGCAGGTAGGAGATTGATCCAGAAGTGAACCTTAGCATGAAAGACGGATGCTTAGACCATCTCACCACTACAGAATAGATATTTCTACACCTGACGTCATTTCCAATCTTTTTCTGAAACTGGCTGTAGAATATTTTTTTTGCAGGAGTTTTGCTATCATTGCAACTTGATTGATACTTAGGGGCTGTGTCCATAAACTGTCATGCTAATTTTTGTTAGTTTTGACCCCCTCCCTCCCTCCTTCTAGTCACAATCTTGTGAATCCCTCTCCCTAATATTACATCACAATATCATGCAACCCCCCCTCCCAATTTATGTTAAAACTAAACTATTTTTAATTAAGTATTTATAAGATTCAGTTCAACAATTAATGTGTTCATTAAGGATGAGAGCTTCTTTGTTTAATATTTCTTTTCTGTGTGTGCATACACCAACTGAAGATGCAGAGGAGGAAGAAAAGGATGATTTCTATTATCAACTGGATAAGCTCTATGAGTCACAACCCAAGAATGACTTAAAAATCATTCTGGGGGATCTGAATGCCAAAATTGGTAAAGAAACTGTTTTTCGACCCACTATCGGTCCTTTTAGTTTGCATGATGTCTGTAATGATAATGGTATCAGGCTGGTTGATTTTGCTATCGGTAGAAATATGACTATATGTAGTACATACATTCAATGGAAGGATATTCACAAAGCTACTTGGATTTTTGCGGATGGTATTACTAGGAACCAGATTGATCATGTTTTGATTGATAGGAGACACGGATCTAATGTGTTGGATGTGAAGACATGTAGAGGGGCAGATTGTGATTCGGATCATATGTTGGTGAGAATTAAATTCAGACAAAGGATAAGCAATTCCAGAAAGGTCAGGGGAACAGTTCAAAATAGGTTCGACATGGGAAGACTGAGAGATGATGAAGTGAAGAAATGTTATAGTAAGAAAATTGAAGAATACAGGAACTCTAGTAAGGAAGATAAGGATGGAGTGGAAGATAAATGGAAAAGAATAAAGGATTCTATTTTGAGTGCTGCTGATGATATTATTGGAAAAGAAAAACGAGAATTAAGAAATGGATGGTTTAATGCAGTATGTAGGGCTCTTGTAAAGGAAAGAAATGAGGCAAGGATGAAAATGCTTACAAGAGGAACCCGTTCAGCTTCAAGAGTTTACAAAGAGAAAAGGAAAACTGCAAAGAAGGAGTGTAGGAAAATTAAAAGAATTTATGAAAGGAGTAGGATTGAAGAAATAGGGGAATTTGCAGAAAAGAAAGAAATAAGATCAATGTATACAAGAATTAAGGAGATTAAGAAGGGATTTCAACCACGATCTACGTTTTGTTATGATAAGAATGGTAATCTTATTGTTAGCGAAGTGAAAGGTCTCGAGCGTTGGGCGGAATATTTCCGAGATTTATTAATGGAACCAGTTATTGTAGATTCTAGTCAAAATGAGGATGTAATTCTTTGGGATCTGAGACCTGAAGTATTTGTTGAGGAGCCTTTAAGATCGGAGGTTGATAAGGCAATTCTTGAACTTAAGAGTAATAGATCTCCTGGAGTTGATGGTATCCCTGTGGAACTGTTGAAACATGGTGGCATTGTGCTAGTGGATATGATCCATGACTTAATTGGTACGGTGTGGAGGAATGAAGTAATGCCAGAGGAATGGAAAACTGCGATTATTTGCCCTATTCTTAAGAAAGGGACTGTTAAACTATGCAGTAATTATAGAGGTATATCCCTTCTGTCTACCATGTATAAGGTTTTTGGCAGGGTTTTGGCTGGCAGGCTAAAGATCTACACTGAAGAAATTATTGGTGATTATCAATGTGGGTTTAGACCAAATCGAAGCACCACTGACCAAATTTTTTATATTAGAAGTGCCCTTGAAAAATGCTATGAATTTAATATTAGCATCCACCAGTTGTTCATTGACAATAAACAGGCTTACGACATTGTGTATCGTGAGGCTCTATTTAAAATTATGTTAGAATTTGTATACCACCTAAACTAACTAGACTTACCAAAATGACACTCATGGACAATGTTAGTAGGGTGAAGGTCTGTGGAAAGTTGTCACAGGAATTTCCAGTGATACGGGGTCTAAGACAGGGAGATGTACTCTCTACTTTACTATTTAATATCGTTCTTGAAAAAGTAGTTAGAAGCATTGAAAGTAATCCTGGTGGAACTATCTACAACCGTACTATGCAGTGTTTGGCATAAGCTGATGACCTTAATCTTATCGGTAGAAATGGGAGTGGAATTATTGAATCATTTAAGCAAATTATCAGTGCTTCCAAGGAGGTTAGATTATCCATTAATCAAATGAAGACTAAATATATGATTACTGACAGGAGCGATAGGTTTAGTAACGTACAAGATCTGAAAGTGGATGAGTACTCTTTTGAGAAAGTTAACCATTTTACCTATCTTGGATCTTTGATTACGGAAGGTAACGAGATACATCTAGACATAAAAAATAGAATTGCTGCCGGTAACAGAAGTTATTTCGCCCTACTACCAAATACCATATACGACAATACGCGACACTAAGGGATTATCCTTTGTTCACTTGAGAGACAATTCGACAGCAGCGCACCTAGCGGGTTGGACTCCAGAAATCAAATTTCAGTGCAAACGCACGCTGCTAGATAGTACCTAAAAAAGTTCATAATTTATAAATATTGACCTAGACAGAACAAGAAGAATAGGAATTTAATAAATGAATAAAAATACGAAATATAAATATTTCGTCGTATAATATAAATATTTTAGAAAAATAAAAAAAAAAAATTATCTACACTATCTTGTGTAAGCAGTCTCGTTAAAAGATAATTAAATCAAAAATTACTTTTAATATCGATCCTCAATAAGGATAAGGTGGAAATATGCATTTTTTTTTCTTAATTTTTTTATTTTTTTAAATGTTAACCAATCTTATTAGTTGTAATTTTAAAATTACTCTTGTATTATTTGTGCTGGAAATTTAATATGTCCATAAAGATTAATTTAGATGAAATTAGAAATTTCTTATAATGTTATTGTGTATAACATCATAAATTAATTGATTTTATATTACTTTAATACTATTGCTATAGTAGTTTTCCCATTTCAATTGACGAAAAAGTTTTGTTCTTAAACCAAAATTATTTTTAATTATTGAAAAGCCAAATGCTTATCACAAACCAATGCTTGTTAAACTATTGGAATTATAAAAAAAATTAAAGAAAATTATATTTATAAAAATTGCTTAAAGGATTGTTATAGGTAAACTTTTCTTCAATATTTAAAATTTTATATTTAATTCTTATTTTTAATTTATTTTCTATAGTTTGATGTTTATAATTAATATAAATATTATCAAAAATTTTGTACATTAACTTATTTATATTATATAATTGTTATTTTGTGAAAAAACGCCAACATTGTAATCCATAATTTAAAACAGAATCTACCAGAGATCTGAGTGTAATAAGTTTTAGTTTAAATGATACATATTTCTTACTTTTGCATAAATGTTTTATTATTTATGATATTACAAAAATTTTACATGATAATTATAAATATCTAGGTATTTATATTGATGATAATTATAATTGAAATAAATAATACATAAAAAAAATAAGACATAATTTAAACAAGAAATTGCCTGTTTAATGACGTGTAAGATTATATCTTACAAGTGCATAATTTTTTTGGCTTTTCCATTCTGCCTCACACATCTCTTTTTCTTTTCATTTTCTTCACGCAGAAAACATTGTATCAGTACATTAATGCATTTTTCAATAAAAACACTGTTACAAAATTTGCACATGAAGGATATTGTATTGATATTTATAATTTGCTTTAATTTACTTTTAACATGAAGTTTACTTTCTCTAAGAATGTACAAAAATTTGTCTTTGAAAACATGATCTATTTCCTTGTACAATACATTTGCTAATGTATTTGGAAATAACAGTTTTGCATTTTCATATTGCTTCAGCCGAATATGTGTATTTTTTAAGTCACACACATTTTCATTGTAATTTGATAATGAACTGCGGCACTTTTCCAACCATACTGACTTGTGAGATAAGCAGATATGAGATTTCGTTCGTAGAGTCCGTGCCGCTAGGAGCGCTGTAGGTTTTTGTCCCACTGTTAATCCCTTAGTGTCGCGTATTGTCGTATATGGTATTTGCTACTACCCCTTCTGAAATCATCAGTATTGTCTAGGAGGACCAAATCCAGGATTTATAAAACCATGATCAGACCTGTTGTTTTGTATGGGGCCAAAGCATGGACTTTATCATGTAAGGATATTTCCATTCTTGGTATATGGGAAAGGAAAATTCTGAGGAAGATTTATGGAGCTATTTGTGACCAAGGTTTGTGGCGTATCTGCACTAATAAAGAACTAATGGAATTATTTCAGGAGCCAAGCTTGGTTTCAATTGTTAAAAGTAAAAGGATCCAATGGGTAGGCCATCTCTAAACGATGAATTTGAACCGTGGAGTTAAGAAACTTTTCATTGGAAACCCTGGTGGTAGAAGATTAAAAGGAAGACCACGACTTAGATGGCTTGATGTGGAACGCGATTTGAAAAAGCTCCAGATACGAGGATGGAGGAGAAAGGCGCAAGATAGAAAAGAGTGGGCTCATATTGTTAAGGAGGCCAAGGCCCTACATGGGCTGTAGTGCCATGGAGTTAGTTAGTTAGTTCAACAATTAAGTCTTTTAACAGTTGTAGAACTGATAGAGAACCTTAACCTTTGCATTTTGCATTTTGATGCACATTTCTCATATTCAAGCACATTTTCATTTGAACTTTAAATTTATAGATAATTGTGGGTGTTTTAAGAAATTTCTTAATAGGTATTTTTGATTTCAAAAAATGCACTTAAGTAAAATGTAATGTGACATCACATATTATCTAACTTCCTCCCTTGTCATACTTTGTCACACTAAGCAACAACCCTCCCCCCTCCAAATGCGAACATAGTTTATGGACAGCCCCTTATAGTTGTCACACAATGTTCCCTTGTTTGAGTAATTCCCATTTTTCTATGGTTAAGAATAATGGAACAGGGTGAAACAACCAATTTTTAGCAAAGCAATCTCAAATTTTTCTGAATTCCTTGTAAAATCATAAACATCAAAAGAAGCTTGTATCGTTTAGAATTTATATATAAAATTCATGCCATCTAAATCATATCTGGTAACAGAAGATCAAATGAACAAGATGTTGTACTGTCTTAGATTACATAAAGGTTAGATATATTATGTATATTTTTAACATAGTGAGTAAATGATAAGCCTCTTGTTTTGTTAGATCCTATTTCTAATTTTACATTATGAGAATTATCTTTTGATCAGAATTTTTAATCCATTTACAAGATCTGCAGTTCAGGAATCCACATAAACTTCAGGAGATAAAAATATTTTCTGTTTTTTTTTTTAATTGAAGAAATCCATTTACTTAATAAGCTACTGATCTCTCAGATTCAATGACTTCATTCGATAAACAATCTTTCTTTTCATTAGAATCGTTATGTTATTTGAGCTCTCAATTTGATTATATGAGATTACGACAAAAAAAAAAAAATGCATGAAATCAAACTACAGTAAAACCTTGATTATCCGAGTTTCCGCTTTAACCGAGCTATCAAATATTTATAGGATTTTTTTTTCGCAAATTAATCTTCGTTCGTCTAATCATATGACCTCCTACCTGGAATCGGGGAATGGTTTCAACACCAACAATCCTGGGTTATCCTTAAAAAAATGCCAAAACATTGCTGCAGAAAAATGCCAAAGTTACGTAAAACAAAAAACAATTAAGGACTTAAGTAAAAGAACTCTTTCAATATGAATTGTATGTGGTGTATCTGTATCACTTTTGTATTTGTTAAAATATATATTTAAACCTAGACTATTTATTTTATTTACAATTTTCGGTTTAACCGAGTTTTTGGGTTATCCGAGTTAGTCTTTGTCCACATTAACTCGGATAATCGACACTCTACTGTATTGCCAAAATATTCGATATTTTTAAAAGATTGTAAAACAAATAGAATAACAGTGAATGGAATACATCATAAATAATCCTTAAGATAAAACATATTCATGACTCAAGTTATTTCTATTTAAATATGTAAAAAATGTAAAAGGACATAAAAGTAAGTAACTGAATGATTGCACTACTATTATAGAAGATTTTGAATAGTAAAATAGTTAAAAGGGAATTTATTAGCATAAACGGAACAAAAGCATACATGAGGATTCATTATGAAAATTTTAAGCCTTTATAGAATCCCTGAACATTTCATTAGAACTTTTTGGAATTTATATGTTGGTTTGAGTTGCTGCATTAAAACAGATACTGGAATCTTTTCAATATACAGATAAGCATTAGACAAGGCTGCATCTTGTTCATGGTGATTGTGGATTTTATCATGAAAAAGGCAATGAATGGGTACCAGAAAGTGGGCATAACTTGGAATAAACAGTAACATCTCATTAATTTGGATTTTGCAGATAATATTGTTCTTCTGGCTGAAACTTTGATGACTTACAGCAGATGACGATCCAATTAGACAGAATGGCTACATCTGTGGGGCTGAGAAAAGTACAGATAAAACGAAGATTATGCATTACAAAATTCTCTTTATTTCTTAACTACTCCAAAACTTCGTACAGGCAATATTTCAAACTCCTTACTGGACGTTCTTTCTCAAGCCTTTTAATGGGAAAAGAAAACTTTCTCCTTCCCAATTCAAACATAAAATAAAATAAATTAACATTCAAGAATTCTAATGCTACAATAAAAAACGTGCAATGCTCCATCATGCATCCAAATTGTTCAAATTTCGTACATTCAAATTGTTCAAAATTTTTTTAAAAACTTTTATATCTTTAAATGTCCTTTTTTGAAATTGAAAATAAAATTGTCTCCTTCTTTTTGATTAAACTTTGAAGAAAACTGTCTATATCTTCTTTAATAATTAAAATTTCCCAAATCTTCTTTAATTTAATTTAATTTAATTTTGAAGAAATCATTTAATAAAATGCTTGAATGTTAAACTTCACTCACTTAAGACACAGCTTAATAATTCATTAAATCTTCACGATAACCATATACATTACAAAATTCACTTTGTTTCTTAACTACTCCATAAAAATTAAATTAATTAAAGAAGATTTGGTAAAAAATGCGTTGCTTTTGACTATCAACATCAAGTAATATATCCATTAAAACACAGCTGTATGCATCAATAATTTTACCTATACCAACATATGCATGTGAAACTTGGAAAATTTTTCACAGGCAACCGAGAAGTTTAATGTCTTCCGTCAACAGTGTTTGCAGAACATTTTTAAGATCAGATATTGTGATCATATTACAAGTGATGAGGTTTTGCAAAGAAGTGGCCAGGGTATTTTACATAAAATTATTGCTGAAGATTATGGTTAGCTATGGACAATAACAGCAATTATGTAGTTTCCACCAGACGTTTGGGGAAAAGGAAGAACACATAATACCTGGAGTTGGACATTTTTGAAGGATCTGTAACAAATACATATTGGATGAGATGAAACCCAAAGACCTGGCAGCTGATCGAAAAATAATTGTAGAAAAACATTAAACTTGCAATGCTGTAACAACAGATCGAGTACGGTTTTAATTGTAACGTTTAATTTTTTTTTTTATATTGTAAAAGTGGTTCAAATATCACAATTGCATAGGGTTAATCTTTATGCAAAACAATATAAAGTGAATTACAAAATTGTGAATTTTTTTTAATCCTCTTTTTATTTGTTTTGGTTTTATTGAAATAGTTTTTTAATCCCATTTTGAACCCTTTACAATGTACTCGGTGTTATTTGAATCATAATGATTTTCCGCCTGGTTTTCCGAGTCTATTACTTGTGAATTCAAACCTTTATTTAAATATTTTTAATTATTTAATTAAATTTATTATCTGTACTTTTAATGACTATTTTATTGTATTAATTTCATTATATCATACCGTGTCCTTGTTTAACTAACTATATAAAAAGACAAGACCTGACTCACTCACTGATCAATGCCCAGCCCAAACTGTTGGACCTAGAAACAGAGCCACCCTAGATGTTCTGCCACCCTAGACGAGAACTGAAAAATGCCGCCCCATTATAATTACATTAATAATAATAAAAAAAAAAAACAGAATCTTCAATTCAACAACCAAAAAAAAACAAAAAAAAACAGAATCTTCAATTCAACAACCAAAAAAAAAAAAAAAGCAATCCTATTTTAACAACCAAAAAAAAAACGGAATCCGTCCTTCAGCCGCCCTAAAATCTTGCCGCCCTAGGCGGCCGCCTAGTCTTGCCTAATGGTAGAAACGGCCCTGCCTAGAAAGCTGAAATTTTGCACAGAGGTTCCCTTTATGTTGTAGACAAAGAATAAGGCCGGATTTAGCGACATTCCCACGGGTTCGGGAATAATGAAGGTTTATTGTCGCTTTACAGTTTTCTTATTTCCGTAACTATAATTAGTAGAACTTCAAATTTGGC
>JAFIDM010003189.1:21594228-21607628 GCA_023159025.1 Thereuonema tuberculata | reverse complement strand
ATAAGAATTTAGATGTCTATTTATTAAACCAATATCTAAATTTAAGAACCTGTTATCAATTTCAACACTAGCATACTTATTTAAATTATTTGTCCTTGAATTTCTTATTAACAATCTTTCATTCAATTTCCTTTTTCTATTTCTAATATTTTTACGTTTGTGTTAAGTCTATGTCCAAATTTAAAGCCTTTCTTTCTCTTAATATATTCTAGTGATTTTTATAGTTATTGTATAGTTTTATCATTATTTTATTCTTTGTATTCTAGTTATTCCGTTTTTCTGAATTTTAATCTCTATTATTGAATTCCTTTGTAATTATCTGTTGATCTGTTTATTTTTGAATTTTAACGGTTGTGGCGTCTTTTAATTCACTTTATTTAAATCACAACGGTTCAAAAACCCGTTGTGATCACATGGCATTTAAAGCATCCAATCAATCTGTAATCGCCACAACCAATCAAATCCTTTTTTACATAGTCTATAAATACCAATGTTACCTGTAAATAAAGACGAAGACAGATCCAATAGAGTTCAGTTCAGACCCAACAAGTCTAAGCCTCCTTTATTTTACTACGAACCAGACATCACGAAACACACCACAATATTTACGTCCATACATTTACTGTCTACTAAATGAAATACATTCAATTAGAGAGATAAAATTATTCTTTTAATAAACAAAACAACAACAACAAACTAACTAACTAACAAACATTATTCGAAAACTACTTAAATATGATATCACAAAACCTGAATTTCGCTAAAATTGGAAGCAGATATTTTGTATTACTTTATTCTTTATTACTGTATTACTTTATTCCAAGAAATTCATCCCATTCTTTGGTGTTATGGAAATCGTGGATTTCAATAGATGAGATTGAATTGACGTAAATAAGAATCTTTCAAAATATCGCAAGGCAAGGTTTGCAATCATTCTCTTTTTCCCTTTTTGTTTTGCAAAAGCAGTTAGAATATTTGCTACAATCGTTTGTCCTATGTGGTAGGAGAGAGGAAGAGATTTCTTTGATGTCTCTGGCATTTCTATTCCAGGGCTGGAAATTCATTCTGAAAAGGCTGTAGGATTTTTCTGACGAATAAGCCTCCCACGACAGGGTATTCGTTTCTGTCAACCGAAAGTAATGTCACTGCAGAGACGAGAATTTCCATTGGGAAAAATATTTAGTCAAGTTTCCTCAAATACCAAAGCAAGATAAGAATGGAAAATTCAATAGACATTCAATATTCCCTTACTCATTACACAAGTCGAACTTATGGCGAACTTTCAAGTCGAAAATAAATAAATTTGCATTTAAGAAACGAGAGTTGATTCTGCAGAGTAAAATTCCAAAAAGGATTTTTGCGATTTTATTTATGTCTGTATAGTTAACATACATTCTGTGAAAAAAAAATCAAGCACCAAGTGTAACTTTATAAGTGCCATTTGGATAAACAGAATTGAAATTGATTTAAATTTCATAGTGAAAAAACAAAACAATTTTTATCGAAGAATAGCAGCATCGTTATTACGTAATAAGTACGGTGTTGATCCGCCTCCGACAGCTACATTACTGATATGCTGCGTGGGATGAAGTGAAAAAGTGTTTTGTGGCAGAAGACGCCAAGCTTCTTACAACTGCTGCTCCAAATGTTCGATGATGATGCAGTTGAATGTCACAGATATGCTCGGTGGAGGACAATTCTGGAGATCTGGCTGATCAAGAGATGAATTGAATTGCTTGGAGGCACTGCTGGTAAACATACACCTTCTATTGGAAAATTACTCTTGACAGGCATGATATGAAGGACAACTGATGCAGGATTAAACCATTGGGTTCAGGGTAACGTTTCTTAACAACTAAACTTTAATCACCGTAGAGCCATACGCAGTAGAAACACAAAGTACCTTGCATTTACTCATTCCATAAATGCTCAACACACTATCAACCTCAAAAATCCTTTAATAGTAGCCAAATGCGAAGGACACTTCCAACGCAAATGTCTAGAATCAATTTATATTGCTGCCTCTTATCATGCATATAACGATTTCCTTTCAGTTCCATCTAATCAAAAATATGGCTTACGTCCTCCAAAAAGAAAAAAGAAAAACATAAGAAAACTTCAACCCTTCAACTTCTAAAAATGAACTTTGATAGCTGAAATTATTCAATAATCACCTTGTTTCTTTCTAGTTTTATTTCAGATAAAAAATAGGGATCACCAGAAGTAGGACAACCATAACAATTGGATCAGATCGATCACCAACCAGGAGATTCCGTTTATAAACAGACCCATGTGTAGTTGTTTACATCATCAATTCACCAAAATACCACCAGATGTCTTTAGTCACCCCAGCAATCATGCCAGCAGATCATGTGACCTAACATTAGACCCCGCCTATTTGGACAATTGAATCTATTTATTGACTTGCAGCAGTAACTTTTATCACTTAAAAAATTTCCCTCTCCGGAAGGAAGCCTGGTTGCAACTTTTAACACTCCGTCGGGCGCAATATGGCGTGGCACAAGGTCGGGCGCAACGAGCCTGAGAGCCACTACTTTATTAAATTTTTTTTTGACAGATAAAAATGTTTTTTCTTACTAAAATAATTGTTAACTATTCTTTGGAATCCTCTAAACATTATAAAAATACAGAAGGAGCAATAAAATAGTTTTATAAAGTCTTTAAAGGAAATGGAAATTTAGCTACCAAAAATTACCGAAATTTGTACACCGCTTGATTTAATAATCTTTTCTACAGGTACAAACGCTCTTTCTTACAAAAAAACAATTGTTAACACTTCGTAGTAAAGACCCACACTGTATAAAAATACCGCAGGAGCAGTAAAACAAGTTTAATTAGTCTTTAAAGAAAACGTATACTTCTTGAACAAAAATTAAGAAAAATTAGCGATGTGTGAACAAATAATTTTTCAAAGTTGCATTTGATTATAAAACATGACATTGAAGTAAAACAAGAACATATTATGTTTAAACAATCGCTTATTCATTTGATTCATGAGCATATAAATGTCTTTCTAGCGCTCTGTGATAGCATAAAGGACACATGAAAACGTAGCTATCAGTATGGTAGTTTTTACATTCATATTGACTCAATCGTCTGCGACGAGTCTGTAAAAGGCAAGTTTTACATTTGCGTCGTTTTAGAAGTATCTGTGGCTGACCATCAGTTTGATTTGGTTGTTTATGGGGAGCGTATCTCTTCAATTTGTGTTGGAGGTGTGCTGGCATCCTAATGAACTTCTGACTGCGTTGAGCAAGTTGACCAAACACAAGGGTTGTGAGAGTTGTTTTATAGATAATTACGAAATATTATATAATATGACATTATTAACGACACAATGTGATACAATATTAAAAATAACTGGGAAATTTTGAAAAAATCTTATTTGTCAAACAGCAACGTAATCAAGCGCAATCAGCCTGTGCAATCATTTCGTCTGTCAACCGGAAATGAAGAACGAAAATCACTAACTGACCTTGCCGTTGTTATTAGCACTGGAAAAGCGGAAGCTACTAGGATGGACACCTCGCGAAAAAATTTAGCGAAGGAGGGGCAAACAAAAGAGTTTGAGTTGTGCCTAGGAGATCGGTTGCGCCCGACGGAATGTTAATGTTTTAAATTCAATTTTATGTAATTTTAAATTTTTAATTATTAACTTTTATCTTTTATTAATAGTTTAGTCAAGTGTCAAGTACATGCATTAGTAAAACAATACATAAACTTTAATCATTTGCATATGTATTGAGAAGATAGTTGCATAAGAGTCTTCATCGAATGGAAGCATCCTTCATGGTGTTTAGATTTCTTTGTCACTTAGTGTATTATTATTGAGCTTAGTTGTCTATCCCGTATTGGAACTGAGCTTTGGAGGGCGAAGGGATTTATTTCGAGGGGAGATCAGAAGAATCGCATTCATATTTAAGTTGGATCAAAAATAAGCATCGTTCTAAAGTTTAAAGAAATCAGCCCAGTCCTTTCACTGAGAGATTTCGGGGGCTTTTTTGGAGGAAAGGGAGGGTTGGAATGCAAAGTAAATGGGTCGTTGTTTTAAGTCACAAACAATCAAGTAAACAAATTTTCTGCAAATCCGTTCAGCCGTTTTAGCGTGATGCCCATACCAATAGATCAACAGAAGAAAATGTTAAAATGAATTATGAGATTTCACGTATTCCTTGAATTATTGAAATCTAAAGCTGAAACGTTCGATATCTCGTCTGTAAACTTTTCGATTGTTTAGCTCTTGTGGAATTCCTTCACCATCCATTAGAATGAAGATAGCTGGAATAGAAATTAGATTCAAGCTGACATTGGGAGTGAAAGTAAGGATTCCCCAGGATTTAACCTAGACCCGATTGTCTTCAGCTGAGACCACTGCTGCTCCCGTGTCAAACACTGAAGAAAAGACAGATAAGCGCATGTCTACATTAAGTGAGAAGACATACGTTCACTTGTTTTTATGAATTTATTAAACAGTGATTACGGTTTACGTGTTGTTGGAAATTTTACATTGAAGAAATTCGTGTAAAGAAAAATTCTGTATACGAGATTTTTCATCATTATTTCCTTTTCTTTAGATTATTAGTCTAATGATAAAATCAGCAGACTTACAATACCGTTTCGTCTGTCACTTAAATTATAATCGTTAAAATTTCATTAAAATATGATTAAAATCTCATTAAATTGTCATTAAGCACAACAATCCCAACAATCGCAACAATTGCGTCTTTTACATTCGCAACAATCACATTTATAATGCAGCTCTACAACAATTGCAACAGTCCCAGTAAACGCAACAATTGCGCATTTTGCATTCGCAACAATCACATTTAAAATAATAAGGAATTTAAAGCAATATCAATGATATTTTCTTATCAGTATACGTTGCGAAGCATTGTGATTGGTTTTCTAATCGCTTTCCCTCACTTGAATTTAATTCATTGCAACCAAAAACTATCTATTTGTCTGAAACTGATGTTTGTTGTGAGTGGCAAATCTGGCTGAAAATGTTTTTCAAATAAAAGCAAATTTTTAACATACGTGTATAGAAACATTAATCGTTTTAAATATACATCTTACGATTTGAATAGAAATTTAAGTCATTTACTCACTACACGAAATTACGCTACTTTTTTTTTAGTGACATTTGTTTTTTGGAAATTTTGGAAAATTGTCAACAAGCAAAAATACAATTATTTGATCTCAATGAAACTTCATATTTAGAACTTTATTTTCTTTACTAGATATGAAGCGATTTTGGTACTGATAAATTTTCTTGAGACACCTACACGTAAGTTTCTGAATCTTGTGGTCCAGTTATATGGTCTGCGGGCTGAAAATAACCTGTTCAATTTCTGTCTGATCGGGTACTTTTCCCTGAAATATGCACCTCCAACTGGGCTTAGGAATTACCCAGATTTCTGTAAAACGAGATGCGGATTTATTTCATGAGATTACAGGCAGAAGGACAACGGACTTACTATTTTACTCTAACCTCGTACCAATGGAAGCATAAATATTGGAGCCTGAACATCCAACACCACAAAACAGCCTTTATGGTAGAGGTCATGTAAAATAAGTCCTTTAATTTCGCTATCATCAGTTAAACTAATTCTAATGATATGAAAACATCTACAAATTTAAAAGCAAGTATAGTAGATTGCATTGTTCTATCAAGAGAAATAATTGATTCGTGAAAGGGTTCTTGTGGTGATTTTTTGTCTTCTTAATGATTAACTTTCTCCACAAAGTTCTATGCGAGGACATTTTTGAAATTCAATCAATACTTATAATCAACCAATTTCAAGAACATGGATTCAAATGTTCAAAAATTACTAAAACTGAATCATAATTTTATCTCTACTACTGATTTCCATAGCTTCACTGTTCGATTTGAAAATACGATAAATTTGATTTTTTAATTCTTTATGTATTACTTAAGTATTAATTTAAAATTCTACAATATCAATTCATATTATTAAAATAAACTATAAAACACAAAAATATACAAATCCAGTTTCTGCAGATTACAACTAATTAGATTCCTTCAATTACAAAACTTTAAAAAATGGCTCCTGCATATTTTATTGGAATTTTTAGTAAAAATATATGGTTTCTTTTCTCATGAAGATGATTTTGCTAACTATTTATTTCTAATAAACTAAAAATCTCTTATATTCTTCTCTTATGTGCTTTTATATCTTATGAAAACACACTTTTTTATTTTAACTCAAATTATTATAATCTCAGTCATTTTCAAAAAAAAAATTTGTTATGATGATTTGAATACAATCCATGAAGAATTTATTGAAAGCTTTAGAGAAGATATTTTAGGAGGTGGGGTACAAATTGCTACATAATAGGCAGCGGAATATATTCTATTTGAGCATGACGTCATATGCATTGCAAATTGGAAATTCTTTTATATTCAAATAAAAAATAGAGTGCTTCATTTTTTGAAAAAAAAACTTAATATATACTTACTAACTAAATATATAATTTTTAGACTGTCTGACTCTAAAATAAATAAATAAATAAATAAATCGAAAAAAGAACTTTTCAAAGACAATACTGAGACAGACATTAAAAATTTCACTGTTATTTGAATTCAAATATAATAAAATAAAATTAGTTTGTAACTATATTGACTTTGTTTTCTATTAGGACCAATGAAAATTAAAGAAATGAAAAACAAAACAAAATAATATAGATGAAATTCGTGAGTTGTTTTTTTTTTTTTGTTATTTGTATAAATAAGTGTTGTTCAAAGTGTGTTGTAATAAATCGTTGATTTAAATGGTGGAATGAACTTAAAAGTAGTTGAAAATTTTGTTCATATCACTATCAAACAACTTAATTATTTTTTTAATTGTCTGTTGTAAATATTTTTAACATAATTGTCAGTTCTTTTTAAGTTCCTTCCACCATTTAAAAAATTGTTATTTTGCAATATTTAATAAGTTATTAAATAGTAAAAAAGGAATTCGGTCTGTGATCATTTAAAGATTTTATTTTATTAATTCTTTTCCTTTATTTTACACACAATGTCCAAAAAAAAAAGGTTAGAGCTCAGAAGCTGGATTATTTTAATCAGTTTCATTTAAATGATTTTTGAACGAGGAATCCCTGCATTTTCACTGAAAGAGATTTTAGCAAATTTCCATTCGCTAAAAGATTGCCGTTGTCTAGGAAAACTTTGAATTTCCTTCTGTTGAAATTTTTAAATCAGTCCAATCATCTCACATCACAAAACATTCAGTCCAATCATCTCACATCACAAAACATTCAGTCGAATCATCTCACATTACGAAACATTCAGTCGAATCATGTCACATCACGAAACATTCAGTCCAATCATTTCACATCACAAAACATTCAGTCGAATCATCTAACATCACAAAACTTTAAGTCGAATCATCTCTAATCGCGAATCATTCCATCGAATCATCTCACATCAAGAAACATTCAGTCGAATCATGTCACATCACGAAAACTTCAGTCCAATCATTTCACATCACGAAACATTCAGTCGAATCATCTAACATCAGAAAACTTTAAGTCGAATCATCTCAAATCGCGAATCATTCCATCGAATCATCTCACATCAAGAAAAATTCAGTCGAATCATCTTACATCAAAAAACATACAGTCGAACCATCTCACATTAAGAAAAATTCAGTCGAATCATCTCATTTCACGAAAAATTCAGTCAAATCACATCACATCACGATACATTCAATCGAATCATCTCACATCACGAAACATTCAGTTGAATCATCTCACATCACAAAACATTCAGTCCAATCATCTCACAATACAAAGCATTCAGTTGAATCATCTCACATCACAAAGCATTCAGTCGAATCATCTCACATTATAAAACATTCAGTCGAATCATCTCACATCACGTTTCCTATATTCAATAAAATTAATCAATTAGTTGTATTGAATATTAATTTATGGCTACTGATTGATTAGAGAGAATAGTATTTCTCAATTATCTGAAGCCCACCTACATTGTTTAATCGCTTTAACACCTGGACTCCTTCTAAACTGAGTTTACGGCAAACAACCTACATAAAATGTATAATAATATATAGGTTCTTTGTTTTCGCATTGCTGTAGGCGGAAGGACATCTTCGATAATATTTTGTCTGCAATTGCTGAATTGTATCCCCTTCGCCATATGTAATGAGGTATTGTAATAATTATTTATGTTTCATTATTTAAATAATTATGTGTAATTGCAATCTGTCAAATCATGTTTCTTTTATTATTTGCAAAGTTAATTATGTAATTTAGGTTGGTAGCGAACCCCTATAAATGGACGGCCATAAGTGGATACTAGGAGGGAAGTAGAGGGGAGTTCGTCATGAGGTTGGACGGATAGCTGACACGAGATAGGCGAGTCGACAGAAGACGAGAGGGAACGGAGCGGCCGGCAAGAAGACGTTATTCGGGATACGAGACGTGTGGTCGTCGAGTGAAATTGATGGAAGCGTTAGTCGCCGAAACAAGGGACCCGTCTGCGTTTAGAAGCCACCGCAGTTCACTCTACTCGTACGGTCAACAAGAACCGAAGAGCCTGTCAGCGGAATCTCGAAGTGAAGATTAGAACACTTCTCGGAGAGTCAACCTTATTTGAGTATTAAGTAATTTAGAATTATTTGTATAATTTAGTAATTGAGTATCGAGCCGATACTCTATTGTAACGTTTCGTTCCATTAAATCAGTAAATTAAACTCTGTATAATTTAAGATTAGAACTGTTAAATAAAACTATTATTGTAAAGCCACCAAACTATCCCATTTCATTACAATTTTGGTAGCAGAGCGTTTGCATTCTTTTGCGGGGGTGGCTGGTTCTATTCTTTTGTGTGGGGTGGAACGGAGTATGTCAATTCCGTTGCTTAATAGAAATTATTGTAGCTTAAAGGAATTTATCTGTATTTTTTTCTATTTTTGATATTCAAGTAGTTGACTTAGTATAAAGTGTATTTATTAATTTTTTTTATTTATCATGACAGACCCTACAGCTTTAGTTGAGGCTATGATAGCCGGAATCCAACAGCAGACAGAGTCTATGAAGCAAATTAGCGAAATAATGCAGAGTCAAAATGTGAGTTTTAGCAGTTCTAAATTAATCACTTTGCCTAAATTTTCAGGCGATACCACTACTGACGTGGGGACCTGGTTGTTTACATTTTCGCAAGTTGCTCTAGCAAAAGGGTTAGATGATAATGCTAAGTTAGCTATTGTAATTGGGTCACTTGAAAAACAAGCTTTAAAATGGTACGTTGGTAGACTCCGTACATTTGGTGTATTTCCTACCTGGCAAGCATTTGAGCTAGGGATTACGGCAGAATTTCAAGTGCCTAACCTTCAAATTGAATTAAGGCGTCAGTTACGCATGTTAAAGCAGACTAGTAATATTCATGAGTATAATAGTAAATTTCAAGAAATTGTTAGTAAAATGATTGATATGTCTGAAATTGATAAGGTACAATATTATATTGAAGGTACTAATACTCATGTTAGGTCTGAATTATTTTATAGAGCTCCTTCCACATTACAGGATGCATTTAAGGTAGCCATATCATTTGAAAATGCGCATGTTGTTTCGCATAAGGTGAATTTACCTAATACCTGTTACCCTGACTTTCAAAATGGAAGTGAACCTATGGAATGTGATGCTGTAAATAAGAACAGTAGTAAGAGCTCTGATTCTGGTTTAAATTATTATGTAAATGTAAAAAGTGATAAAAAACAAAAAGGTTTTAATTATCATAACAAACCAAAAGCTCATACTAATCATTGTTCTGAGTCAAATTTTGTAGAAAATCGTATATGTTTCAAATGTCATATCCGAGGTCATCTCGCAAAATTTTGTAAGGCCCAGAAAAATCAAACTCCAGAGCACAATGGTATGAAAAATTCAAATACAGCTCTCTTAAAGGGGATTTTTCAAATTAAAGGTGAACCTGTTGAGGCATTGTTTGACAGTGGCGCTTCACACTGTTTCGTTTCAAAACGTTTAGTGCAGCGATTAAACATAAAAACCACTGATAAATCACCAGTTAGTAACTGTAGAGTGGCGTTACCTAATGGTTCCTTTATGTCATCAATGCAACGAGTGCACAACATAGTAGCACATAGTGGAGCCTACACGACTAGGTTAACCTTCGAAGTAGCCAACCTACATGCCTATGATTTAATTTTAGGGATGGATTGGTTTATTCAAAATCAGCCAGAGATCGATTGGCCGAATCAACAAGTGTGGGTGCACCAAAGAGGGAACAGAATACCGTTAAAAATGTGTCCTTCAGTTGAATTAAAATCTATGTTTCTTTCTAGATTGCAATTTGCCCGAGAAGCTCGCAAAACAAAGGCGGATCAACTGTTCTCGGTGTATATAGAGCCGGACTTCGATGACTCAAGCCAGGCAGCATTTTCCGTAAACACCACTTACAACGATTTCGCCACAAAATTGCAAGCCATCCCAGAAGCATTAAGGCCCGTCCTCCAAGAATTCAAGGAAGTGTTTCCCGACGAATTACCTCCAGGATTGCCGCCCGACTGAGGTATGCCAGCTAGATTCGATTTAAAACCGGGATCCACACCATGGGCAGGTCCTCTCTATCGGTTTAGTGAAGCCGAGTTGGTAGAGTTGAAACGGCAAATCACCAGTTTATTAGCTAAAGGCTTTATTCATCCTTCTGCGTCGCCCTATGCATCTCCCGTTCTCTTTGTATCTAAACGTGATAGTCACTTGCTTCGAATGTGTATTGACTGTAGGGCACTTAACAAATCAGCACTTTTGGACAAATTTGCTTTGCCTCGTGTTGATGATCTCATAGATCGTTTAGCCAAAGCACGCGTATTTACACGTTTTTTAGATTTGCACCAGGGATTTTATCAAGCCCGAGTGTTACCGGAACATCGTGAACGAACTGCATTCCGATGTCAATTGGGTAATTTTGAATTTTGGGTTTTGCCATTTGGCTGGATTAATGCTCCCAGTTATTTTATGCGATTAATGACCAAAACACTGTTTTCACTATTAAATGTGTGTGTAGTGATATTTTTGGATGATATTTTGATTTATTCCCCAGATATGGAATCACATCAGCAACACATCAGACAAGTCCTGAGCCTTCTGAAAAAGAATGTGTTTTATGCAAATGTTCGTAAATGTGATTTTGGGGTAAATAAAATCGATTATCTGGGATTTTCTATTGGCACAGGCTACATCGATATGCAAAAACGTAAAATTGACGCCATCCGTACCTGGCCTCAACCTCGATCTATTACTGCGGTCAGATCTTTTTTAGGTATGTGTAATTTTTATAGATCCTTTATACGCAATTTTGCTTTACTGTCAGCTCCGCTAACAGATCTTTTAAAAGGACAAAAACCAACTTTCAAGTGGGGCCTTCGCGAACAGCAAGCATTTGAGGAGCTGAAACTTAGTTTAACAACTGCTCCTGTCTTGCGCATCGTTGATCAGACTAGACCATTCAGAATTGTTACTGATGGCAGTGACTTAGCTATTGGAGGTGTCTTATCTCAACCAGACGATCACGGTAATTGGTTACCATGTGCTTACTATTCGCACAAGCTTAAAGACTCTGAACTACAGTACAATAGTTATGAGAAAGAACTCTTTGCTCTTCTTCGAGCTGTGAAATTGTGGCAACATTATGTCCAGGGAGTTGAGTTTGAAGTTCTGACAGATAATGCAGCTCTCAAACACATATTTGAGCAGAAAGTGACTTCACGACGTCAGGCATCTTGGATTTCTTTTCTACAACAATTTAGATTCCGCATTACTCACATCCCCGGTAATGCTAATAAAGTAGCCGATTGTTTGTCCCGTCCACCAGGACCGCCGAAACGAACGGAATTAGTCGCTTTACGTTCGACAGTACATATATCAGAGGAGCTTTTAGATACCATTAAAGCAGCTTGGCAGCGAGATAAATTTTGTAAAACCCTCATACACGATTTAAGTCAGAGTCGTACTAAGATCAAAGGCTTTATGCTCGACTCAGGTTTGCTTCGCAAAAGATTAAAGCGACATAATCCTTTGTTTATTCCAAAGAGTGCATCAACACTCAAGACTAAACTCCTTACTAGATTCCATAGCGCCCATGATCTCGGACACCCAGGGGTATCAGCTATGTACAACTGTATCTCTCAAAGTGTGTATTGGTACGGGCTGTATAAAGATGTCCAGCTCTTCGTAGGGACTTGTGACGTTTGTTTACGTACCAAATCTTCTCGTCTTGCTCGTCCAGGGTTGTTGCAACCTATTCCTAACCCAAAGACGACTTGGGAAGAAATCACTCTGGATTTTGTTTCAGGTTTTCCGGAGACGTCACGTGGCCATGATGCGGTATTAGTTGTGGTGGATCGTCTCAGTAAAATGATCCATCTTAGCCCATGTACAAAAACTATTACTGCGGAAGACTGTGCTGTCCTATTCCTAAGGGATGTAGTGAAACTTCATGGCCCACCAAAGGTGATCATTTCTGATCGTGATCCCAGATTTTTATCCGATTTTTGGAAATCTTTATTTAAAGTAATGAAATGTGACTTACATTTTACTTCAGGATATAATCCCGAAGCTGATGGTCAATCAGAACGCATGATACAAAATGTATCAGGATATTTGCGGAACTATTGCCATGACAATGCACAAGATTGGGATCTCTTATTGCCGTTAGTAGAACTAGCGTTGAATGGACATATCAATGCGTCCACGAATGTTGCTTCTTTTGAAGTTGTTTATGGAAAAAATGTTGTGCCTCTTGCTTTGAACCTACGTTCTCAGGATACAAGTGTTCCAGCGATGCTGCAGCGTATGATACAGGCTAGTGCTACAGCTCGCCGTTCTTTGGAAGCTTCGCAGCGACAACAGAAGCGTTACGCAGATAGACGACGTCGCCCCGTCCGCTATAAGCAAGGAGATTGGGTTTTAGTTGCTCGCCGTCGATTTCCTTCTGCGATTTTGTCTGCTAAGCACCATCATAAGCTATCTTCACGCTTCCTAGGCCCTTTTCGAATAGTAAAAATGGTAACTCCAGTAACAGCTAAGCTGTTGTTCCCACCTTCGTGCAGAGCGCACCCATGTGTTCATGTAAAATATTTGCGACTTTATAGGGTTCCTGCAGAGAAACGTTCTCCTGGTCCAATAGCTGACCCTATGTTTACAGATGTGTATGAAGTCAGAGACATACTTGCCATGAAACGTATACGTCGTCAACGTTTCTTTTTAGTTTGGTGGCGTGGCTATGCTATGGATGAAGCTACATGGGAGCCTGAAAGTAATTTGCATCGAGCGCGTGGACTCATTGCCAAATTTTTGGCCCGTTAACTTTAACT
>JAFIDM010003189.1:21540135-21574387 GCA_023159025.1 Thereuonema tuberculata | reverse complement strand
TGTGAAGTTTCGACACCTTCTATCTCGGAAGTGAACTCGGCTGTGAATATCCTGAACTTTTTTTTTCTACAGAAAATGTTGACAAGAAAACAACGGATTCTTTACTAATTGTTAATAAAAAAAATTGAAGAACTCTACTTAAAGTCGAATTGTATTCAATCGAAAATAACTACAGTCGGACCTCTATTTAACGAAGTAGCTAAATCCCGAAAAAAAGTTCGTTAAATGGAAAATTCGTTAAATAGAGATTCACCTTAAAATTACTTTAAACTATATAAAACAGATTTAAAATACATAAACAATAAATATTATTAAAGAAGTAATAATTTTAATGACATATAAAGCATACATTACCACATGCGTACTTAAATTTTACTAATAAAGTCTGTTAATTTTGTCTGAGTTTTTTGTTTTGAAAAAGTGTTTTCGCTCATAGTACATCTCGCGTCTTTGCAATGCACCAAAAACCCCTTCAGGCGTATTCAAATTGTAATCCACTTAGGATTGTTTCAAATGATTTTTAGCATCATACGAAGGTTTTTTGATTTCTGCATCATGATCATTTTCCATTTTCATCATCTTCATCTTCATCGCAATTCATTGCTGTATTGTTTTTATTTTTCACACTGTACAAAATATCCGATTCAGTTAGTGTTTCCGAGGTCTCAACTTCAAAATCAAGTGAAAGATAATCATCAATCAGCACATCATCGTTAATTTCTTCTTTTTCCCTCAGCTGCATCCTCGAAAAAGTTCGTTAAATAGAAAATGTATTCTCTATTTGGAGGTTATTTTACGAAGAAATTAGCAAAATGTTCTCGAAGAAAAGTTTACAAAATAGAGAAATTTGCAAAATAGAGGTTCATTAAATAGAGGTCAACTGTAATTTCTTCCATAGAATGTAAAAATAAAATCAAGTTTTAGGTGTGTAAATACATTTTTCTTCTTTTTGATTAATATTTAATTAATTAATAATTTATAAGAAATTATGTACTATTGCAATCACTATTTCCAACAATACTACTGTCATATGCTATAAAATATTTTTTCAAAAAATTTGGATATAGTGAACCATCATTTATAGTGGACTTATTGTTGGGTCCGCACACGGTTCACTAAAGCGGGGTTCGACTGCATAAGGTTCTCACTTTGATTACCTACTTTTTTTGATATGCTATTGGAACAAAAACCTTCAGTATTAAATGTATTAATTCCTAACTACGTTGCAGACAATATGAATAGTACCAATTAAAAGGCAAAAGATTTTTTTTATTTGTTCTGTATACCTAATCCAATTTAAGCTATTACAATTGGAATAGTCAATACCAGCAACTCAAAAAAAGTAGATTCTGAGATCATTTTCTCACTACCCACCACCACTTTCTCACAACCAGCGAGCGTGACTGTGACCGCTTTCTCACAAGCCATGAGTGCGTCACAGCTACTGTCTTGGTGCTGTCGTGAAGACACGGGATGTCTTGGGACATCCGGTTGACCCACATCGATGAAACCCAAAATGTTGCCATATCTACCATTTGCCACCTTATTTGTATTTCTATGTCTTATGGTTTTGGAGGTGAAGGGGGCAGAAAAAAAATTATGTTTTCTTTTATATAGATAGATAAGCAAAAACCTTCCCCCTTTTTTTTCCCATAATTTCAGAACTTTTACATTCTATTCACCCCAACAATTAGATTGGTCAAACAGATTTTGGCTGTAACTTAACATTACTAGAATTAAATATAGCTAAAGATGACAAATGCAATAAGGGGATTTTCTATTTAATGGGAACTGTGTCTTTTATAATAAATGCTATTAAAAGAGTAGATGAAGCATGGATTAAAAGAGATAAAAACCACAATAAGAAGAAAATATTTATTGAAGAAAATGGATGAAAATGAAAGATATAGACCTTTAATTTTCCAGTTTGCTTTCCAGTCATCAATACAGAGAAATACACTAGATCTATAGTAATAACATGAATAGAATGAAAAAAATTTGGAATCAATATAACTCAATCATTATACACGAGCTCAACAGTGAAAAAAATTAGTCATCCCTTCAATTTATCATCCAGTAGCATTTAAAAACCTCTCTTCAGTTAATTACTGCAGCAATATTGTTAGATATGGACTCTTAACAGTTATTGGATATATTCAACATCAAAAGTAATCCTAATTCAATTACTCTGTGTGGAAGCTTTTTCTAAAGTTTCACAGTCATAAACACAAACAGTCTTCCACCCTCTGCAGTTGTAATCTTGCAACACTAGTGTGGCTACATTGTGTTCGTCCTTCAAATAATGCACAAAAGGCAGCACACTGTCATTAAGTATCTTTATACTGCCATCCTGTTAAGTGAATCAATATCTCAACTAACGAATCTCCACAAAATATCACAGATCCACCTTCAGTTAGTACAGCACCTTGGAACCCCTACAGAAAATCAACATGCTTGGAAGCTTTAGGTGACAGTTCCACCACCAAGCTTGGGTTCTGTAGGTTAATAAGTCGCATACCTTAAATTTATCATTAAAGAAACTGATGTAAAGCAAAAACTCAAAGACAACATGTTGACAATCTTTGACAGGAAAGGAAAAAACCAGAAATGGTTTTTGGAACATTAGGGAAGTTGGAAAGACTTGAACAGTCAAAAGACTGGCTACAGACAGAACTGAGCGCCAATGTTTCATGGATGTTCTAAGCTCCAGGATGAGCAATAGGAATTGACTGATTGAGACTAATCTGTCCTTACTGACCTTTGGTAGCAATCCTCAACTCTTGACTGGTTGAAATAATTTTATGTGTAATAACATAACATATACTCATATTGTGTAATATACAATATAAGTAAGGCTTTTGACATCAGTTAGATGTGTAATTAATGATTAATGGATGTATACACCTGTTTATATACTCATAGGATTGTTCATTTTGAAACACCAACAAATTTGGCGACTTTGTCACAGGATGTTGAATGTTGACATTCTAAATGTATTAATACTCAGTCACATGTTTCTTCCAATCCAAGATTCAAAGCTGGAACAATTTCTAGCAGAACTCTATTGGGATTCATGACATTAGAGATCAGAAGTTATTAAAAACTACTATCTACTTTGGGATGACTACCTTTTTTGTCTGGTGAACTTGCATTTCATTCATTAATTGACTAAAATCTCATTATAATAGCCATAATTTAAAGGCTAAAATATCTCTGGAAAACAAAAACAAAACGAAATTAGGATGGAGATGGTCTTTTTTACATTCTACCAAGGTAATTATTCAATTTCAATTATAATAAATTCATATTTTGCATAGGAAGAATTCTGACTGCCAGTATATTTTATTAAAAACTGAATTAAGAAAAATAATAAAAAGAATTACCTTATAAAATGTGTACAACAACACTCCTCCAAAAGTCATTACTATTCCTAATAACTGATTGATATGGAGAGTGTCATCAAAAAGCAGGTAGCCACCAACAAGGGTGAGGCAAAATTTTAAATGCCCAACCATATTATAGCTGGTGTTAAGTTAAAGAAACTACACATTAATATTTTTATGGAAAATACGAACTATTAGTACATTGTCTTATTCATCATATTCAAAAGCCTGCTTTTTTGTCATCAAAATATAAGGGAGGAAAGGATATGTAATGTATTAATTGAAAAGGATACGTTAGTGGTGAAGTATTTCCAATTATCCAATAAATGGACAAATTTACACTGAAAGCTATAACACCAGACAGAGGGATCATCAACTGTGGAAAATAAAGAAAAGTTATATTTGTACTAACACACTATTGAACAAAACCCTACTGAAAAATATCAGGATATTTCCAAACACATTTTAAGACATTGTAATCTTCATCTAGAGACAATTTATAAAAATATTCAGTAGTTATGTATATCAGTAGCAGCTTGGAAAATTAAGAAATGTAGCTGTTATTTTCTGCCCCAGGAACTGCCATCTTGTCATGATTATGTCCCCTTTACAGCCTGGATCTTGTACTCCTAGCAGGGATACCCATGCCAGATAGATCAAAGGGCAGATGAAATAGCAGTCCCCTCTAAAGAGTAGAAGACTCATTAGGCGGGTTGAGGGAGTAAACCCCGGCATAAATCCTCCATATTGGGGGCTGGGCATGGGGGGGCTGACAACCTAATCCCAGAAAACTTATTTTTTCGAAACCTCACATACAGAATGATCGGATTGATACTAATTGGAAATGGAATAGGTACAGTACTAGGAAATACCTAGTACATTGAGATTGATCTTAGAACAATGGTGTTAAAAAAACGGAGAACAAGGTCAGCTGATTGGAATAAATGAAAAAGGATATGAGAAGATTTCAAAGTTCTACATGAACTGCAGTGCCAAGGAGTCAGTAAGTAAGTTGTTATTTTAGAATAAAATAATTCAAAAACATTGTCCTATAATAATTCATGAACATTTTCAAAAAAATGAAGAATTTTATTTTGCACTCTTTCGCAGGACAGTGATGAACATGGTGGAGGTGTGTGTTTTATTGTAAAATATGGTGGAGCTGGAAATATAAATTTCAATTGCTCTATTGTAGTTTCCCTATCTCAGCTTTTGCTTTATTGCTGTGGAAGGCATTTAATTGTTTAAGTTTCTTTTGATTTGGGGGCGGGAAGGTAAATTCTCTCCTTCCATTTTAAATTTTGGAACACCTCTCATTTCGAATATCTTGGAAGTGCTTTAAAGCCAGCCACGTTCATAAATCTTACATTTTCTTAAAACTGGAGAAATAAATAACAGTTTTCCTTGGATATGTTATTAATAAACTGTTTTCAAATAGTTTGGTTCTAGCATACTGTTAATTTTCCATGATGCTGTGAACTGCATAATTACTAAATATTCAAAACTACTTATTATAACAAAAATGGGCATTATCATTTACTATAACATATTTTATAAGTTTAGTTTAAGCATAAAAATAATAATTTTTTTTTTATTTCTTAGTTATTTTAAATTACATTTCAGTCCCGTTAGGAATATAAATTCCTATCAACAGGTGCTGTATTTATTTTAATACATAATAATTATATTAAAAAAATTACATTTAAATAAAATTTATAAAAATTACAAAATCAACTTCCTCAAACAATTTGAAACAAAAATATCAACAAATTCGCACAACATAAAATTAACAAATTATTAATTAAAATTATCTAATATCCAACTTTTTACATTATTTTTTACAATGGAAATTCTTTTACAATCTTTAAAAACATTCCAATTTACATCATTAAAGGTTTTCTCAATTATATAATTTAAATTTCTTATACCATATTCATAATAGATATAAGGATAATCAAGTTTTATTCTATTTTTATTTCTCAAATTATAATTTTCTTTTATACTTTCATCTTTTAATTTAACAACACTATAAAAATCCTTTATTATTATATTATATATAAATTTTTGCTTAGGATATAATATATTGTATTTTAGTAATATTTGTTTCCTTTTATTAATATTATTCCAAATGTTTTTAGGAAATATCAACTTTAAAACTTTGGTTTGTAGATTTTTTAAATTTTCCAAATGTATATTTCCTACATTTGCCCATATATTAACTCCATAATTTATTAAAGAATCAAAAATTGCAAAATAAATTAAAATTTTTATATTAAGTGGAAGAATATTTTTTATATAATAAAATATATATATGGTTACATTTAGTTTTTTATATAAAATATTTAAGTAGTTATCCCATGTAAAAAAATCATTTATAATTATACCTAAATATTTAAAATTATTTATTATATCAACTTCAGTACAAGAAATACATTTTGTACTATTTCCATGTAAACAGTCATGTGAATGTATTATGAATGTAATTTTTTTATCTACTATTTTCTTTTTGGGTTTTATTAATATTCCTTTTGTTTTTTCATTATTAAGAACAAGTTTATTATCATGAAGCCATTTTTGTAAAATATTAAAATTATCCTGTAAAGTTTTATTCAAATTCTCCAAATTTAAACCTGATGTATATATTATTATATCATCAGCATATACATATATATAACAATCTTTTAAAACATAAAAAAGATCATTTAAAAACATTATAAATAAAATTGGCCCTAAATTGGATCCTTGTGGCACTCCAATATTAATTGTTTTCCTTTTACTTAATATTTTATTTATTTGCACATAAATCTTTCTATTTTCTAGATAATTTTTCATAATATTAAATATTTTACCTCTTATTCCATATTTTTTCAATTTAATCAAAAGCA
This sequence comes from Thereuonema tuberculata, assembly GCA_023159025.1. Lineage (NCBI taxonomy): Eukaryota > Metazoa > Arthropoda > Chilopoda > Scutigeromorpha > Scutigeridae > Thereuonema > Thereuonema tuberculata. Next base: position 21,568,119 of record JAFIDM010003189.1, on the reverse strand, counting down.
AATTATGATCTATCAGATCAAAAGCTTTATTCAAGTCAATAGTTATTAATAGTACAAAATGATTTTTATTTAAATTTTTATTAATATGCCCACAAAATTTTTCTAATAATTTAGTTGTACTTTTAGTTTGTTGATAAGCATATTGATTTTCATTAATTACATTAAATATTTTTAAAAATTCTTGTAATTTTTTAGTAAAAAATTTTTCTATTATTTTATTTATAGTTGATGACACAGCAATAGGTCTATAATTTTTACAATCATTAAAAGCATTATTTTTGAATATTGGAACAATTTTTGATATTTTTAAATTATTTGGATAGATTTCTTTATTGAGAATTAATTCTATCATTAATGCTATCAAATTAGCAAAAAGTTCCTTTTTCTCTTTGATATCAGAAATAGATATTTGATCATGTCCAATTGATTTTTTATTTTTCATCCCATTTATTATATTTATTATCTCTTCATCATTTGGTACATCAATTACAATTGTATTTATTAAATATGAAATATTTATATCTTGTAATAAATTCTCTTTACAATTTATATTAAAATTATTACTTATTTTATGATAATAATTACAAAATTTTTCTGCAAGTGTTTTAAATTTGTTTTTATCTTCTATTTCTTGTGCAAACCTATTTATTTAATTTTCTTTTTCAGTTTTATGTTTATTACCTTTTTTTCTTTCTAATAAAGCATTTATTTTTTCCCAACAGATTTTTGGATTATTTACATCATTTTTAAATTTATTATAATAATAATTATTTTTTGCTTTTATTTTTTTTGATGTTAGTATATTTCTTAAATTCTTATAATTATTATAATATTGCTCATTACTTTTATTGTTTTTATATTTTTTAAATAATTTGTCTCTTATTTTTATTTCTTCAATTAATTCTTTAGTTATCCATTCTTTATGTATTCGATCACCTTTATTCTGTCTCTCATAGTGTTTTTTACTATAAGAAACTCCTGAATAATAATTAGAAATTACAGATTCATTTGTGTAATAAGTAATACATCTTTTGGATTTATTAAATTCACTTAAAATATTATTATATAGAACATTTGGATCTTCAATTTGTGTATTATGAATTCTTTCTAATAAACCCTGCAAATTCTTTTCTAATAAACAGTAATCAATGTTTTTATATTTTTTTCTTACATATTTTAATTTTTTATAGGTACTGTTTATATTATGTATGCTATCTAAATTTAAACTCAAAGATGTTAAAAAGCGATCTGAAATATTTTCTTTTCTAATAAAACTTTTATAAATTCTATGTAAATCTAATAATAATATATGTAAATTCTAATAATAATAATAATAACAATAATTAATTTCTTTAATTGGTACATTTAATAACTATACTGCATATGCCACTAAATTATAGACAGAAACAGCACTGTAAAAACATTTATTGCAATTAAAATTAAAAAAATAGAGAGAAGCAAGGCATTTGGAATTGTTAAATTTATCTTTGTTCTGCCTCTGTTATATGTTCACCAAAGACAAAAACTTGTTGTAGAAATCTTAGTGTGAAAATGCTGGCATCTACTAATGTCATACCATTTCAATGAAAAAGAACAAGGAGGCTTAACGAGCGGGTATTAAAATAAAGAGAAAGTGAAAATAAATAAAATGCACTTACTTACAAACATGTTGAAGAGAGAATTAAAAAAAATGGCAATAAACCGACAGTTTCGGAATACTCCGCATATTCCTTCATCAGGGACGCACAAACATATAAGACATCATGACAACATGAGCTGGGAATGTTTGTAAGTAATTGCGTTTTATTTATTCTCACTTTCTTTTTAACGAAAAAGAACTATCGAGATTTAAAATTTATGATTTTTATAAAAGTCAAATCAAATCATTATAAACTAAATCATTAACCCTACATACTAGAAGAAGAAGCAGAGGAAATCATTGTTACCATTTCCAAAAATGTCCACTGTCTTATAAGCAATCCTTGCTGAGCCCATGGTGGCTCAAAGAACGGAATGACAAATACCAAAATTGCTGCAGACATTGGAGCTTGGTAGTATAAAAGTTGCATTGAATTAACTTGAAACTCATGTTGGCGTTCTGCAACCCACTAAATACAAAGATTCAAAAGAAAAATATTTTTGCAGATACAAATATACAGGGGAGTCACTGAAAAAGAAGAACAAAAGATGAGCTTATGATAAATTGTCGGTACGACATGGCTTCTGCTCTGTAATATATAAACAGATAGTCGTAAACCAGCCAGTGCTACAATCATAGATCGGACACTTGTTTTGTGTGAAATAATGAAAAATATCTGATTTCCAAAAGGCTTCAATGACTAAAATGGTCAAAATCCAAGAGGAACAATATCTAAGATTATGACTGAATTTCAAATACAAAACTTCATTGCCTCTAAACATGGAACTGTGGATGAAAAAAAGATGTCATAAAGGGACCATTGAATAATGACAGAAATTTGCCCCGAAAACCTAAAATCATGGCAGAGCAAATAAAAAAAGAATTAAACATCTGTTCAGAAAATCCCATTTCAACCAAAACAGTTGTCGAGAGCTTTACAAATTAAACATTGATGGCCATGCAAATGCAAATCTCTCGTTTTTGTCAAAAAAACAAAACTTGAATCTTGATGACTTCAGTTTAACAAGTCATTTGGTCTGACAAATTGTCTTAAGTTTGTTTCCTACTACAAAGAGAGTTTATATATGAAGGAGTCTTATAGAAGCATTCCATCCTGATTGCTTGATTCGGAACAGAGTAAAGCACAGAGGCAGGTCTGTGTTGCTGTGGACCACTGCATCATGGAACTCCTTAGGACTTTTAATAATTCTGAAGGGTTGTGTAATAAATGAGCTGTTGATTTTGAAAGTGGGGCAAGTCCATTTTGTTAAAAAAAAAATTACAGCTAATTTTAATTAGAAATTAACTTAAAGTTTCTGTTTTTAATCAATTCACAATCATATCTATAAATAACAGTGTAAATTTTTTACTAGTAATTTATTTTGGTCAATGATATTAATTGTTTTTAACTCAGTTCAAACCCTAACCATTAATTATCCAACAATAACTTAATAACTTAATTGATTTTGAAAGTTGCCCCACTTTCAAAATCAATGGCTCAAATAAAGGTATGGAACATTCTCCAGGACTACATAGTTGCAATGGTACAAATAATCTTACCAATACCTGTTCCTGATTTCAAGCAGAAAATGCTCCTATCCATGCTGCAAAACACATCACAAGTAAAACAGCTACCCTGGTGTCCTGGTGAGAGCACAATTTCCTCCATCTTCATAACAGACAGACTTGGCAGAGATTTTACAGGAGAAATAGTACAAAATATGCCGTTACGTTATGTGCAAGATGTCTATTGATATCTGTCATTTATATGCATCTACCCAATGGCTGTTGTTCGGAATGTTACGGTGGATCACGTTAATAAAGGTATTTGTATAAAAGGAAAGTGTTTCCATTATTTCATCTACAATATTCTAACATAAAAATTTATCTATTAATTGAGCAGGGTTTGTGTGTGTGAAAGAATTCATTTTAAGTAAAAAAATAACTAAAATAAAAAAAGAATCAATGTTTTTAGAAGAGAAATTAGAACTATTTTTATACTTACAACCTGATAAAGGGATGTTACAATAACACCAATCACAGCATAGATGGTACCCATAATGTTAAATTTAATATCAAAATATGAATTAAGAACAACACCCAGTGTTATAGGTATCTGAAAAACAAATAATAAATTAGGGAAATGCATCGATACACATTATTTTAATTTACTATCTAAAATATTTCATAAAAACTTTATCTATTTAATTTACAATTGATTTGAAAGTCAGTAAAAGATTTAAGAAATAACATAGGCATATGTATAAAAGGTTAACTTTCGTTATGTGAATCTAAATAAATTGGAACTTTCCATTTACAGTTTAGAAATATGATAACCTATCTGCTGTTTGAATAATATAATGTTAAGGAAAGATTTCTTGTTTTACAGTTACATTTTTAAAGAATTTTTCAGAGCACATACCCATTTAACTATAATGTAATTTTATTATATTGTGAAATATGAGGAAGTGATTGATGCTTGCAAATGCTAATAATGGTATTACAATGTGTTAGGGTCAATTCGTAAGTCATTGCAACAATTTTTTATCTCTCAAAAATGTACCACTGGAATCAGATATATATGTTTGAAAGTGTGTGACATACGGTACATAATGTTGCAACCAGATGGGATGTGCGTGCCCTGGTCTGACAATACGCATGCTCCCAATGTCAGTTTATCTGACAGCAGTGCGTAATGGACGTAACAAAAGTTGAACAGTGCTCATACTTGAAGATAGCTATTCTCCACAACCGCAATGTACGCGAGTGTCAGGCTGAGCTTCATGGGCGATAGTGCACTACCCTATCGAACTGTAGCAAAGTGCATAGAGGCCTTCAAACAGGGAAGAGCCTAAACTGTCGATCTTTCTCGCAGTGGACATTCCATCTCAGCCCACAAAGAGGTATCGGTGGTTGTGATTGAAAAGATGGAAGACATGTGCTGGAATTTGATGGATTTAGCTCGGCCTACAGGTATTCCTTCGTCATTGGTGCACCACATTCTAAGACAGGACTTACATGTGCGGAAGATTGCTGCCAAGGGGGTGTCACATCACCTGAGGTAGAGAAGTGGATTAGCTGAGACATGTCATCAATCTACAGAGATTTTATCGTGAAGGAAATGACATGCTTCATATCATTGCAATCGATGAAACAAGGGTACGAGCCTTTCAAACGGAACTGAAGTGACACTCCAATGGATGGTGTCATCCTGGGTCACCACACTGACAAAATTCATCCCCCAGAAGCCGATGATCATTTTGGCATACGACAGTCAAGGTGTTCTGGTTTGTCAGCCAGTTCGGGAGGGACACACTATAACTGCCCAGTATTACACCTCATTTTTGTGGTACTACCTTTGTCATGCAATACGGGAGAAAAGTACCGAACTCTTGGCAATGCAATAATCTTGCATGACAACGCTAGACGTTGTTTATGGCATTGGAGTTGGGAGATCCTGCCACACCCACTCTATTCCCCTGATCTTAGTCCATGTGACTTCGATCTCATTCGTAAGTGAAGAAGACATTGCATGGGAAATGTTTTGCCAACACTCAGGACACCATAACTGTAGTTCGGCATGAGGTGGCACACATTTAACGAATCGGCCGATGGTATTCTCCATCTTCCCGATCCATGGCAACTAACCATGTACAACCTGGGAGACTATTTTGAAGGATGTTAAACACATTGCATGTGCATAACACAATGATTTCCCAGTGATGTTTCATTATGTTTAACAGGTTGTACATGAATAAACTGATGATTTCAAATGTCATATTTGTTCTTTCTATCCTCCCAGCAATTCCTGCACATATGCCCATCTGGTTGCAACATTTCGAACTACATGTCACACACTTTCAAACATATTACGACCCTCGTAATATAGTGAAGAGACCAAATCAACACAAATAAGATGAAAAACAACACTGAGAGACAATAAGTGGAAGGGGAGAACCACAAGTATTTTTCCACTTCCAAAATATAGTTGTAATGACATAGATTTTTATCACAGCTCATGGATATAAAAACTATAGAGTTAATAAATATTAAGCATATCTGATATTTAAAGTTTTCTTTATTTAATCTTAAGAATTACCGTTTAATTGTAATAAAGCTTCATATTTCTTCAGAATCACACTGAACTAAAAACTGATAGTTAATTTAAAATATTTAAATATTTAGTATTTTACTAAATAAACTTTTGAGTGGTTATATTTTGTTTTTAAAATATTAAGTTTAATTCTTGGAAATTTCCAATTTAGTGGAATTCTGGTATCCCTTATCTCTATTCATATTTAACCTTTAATAACAAAGATATCAATGTAATTTGAAAATGAATATTAAAGCCTTTTAATTGATTCCACAATCTTCAAGTACCATTTCGAAGAATATTAGCTTTCACAGCTTCTTTGTAACTGAAGACATTTCAAAATTTATCTCCGAAACAAACACTCCAACTTTTTTCTTTAATTTACACAAAAAACAAACTCCTTGATTTAAAATTATGTAGTGACTATTTCATCTTGAACATAGCATCAAATATAGAACATTCAATTTGCTATATATTTACAGGTTGTTTCAGAAATGGTAGATAAAGAGAAGAGATACAGGTTCCAAAGGTTATTTTGAGTCAAAAATGTTCTATGACATTTTGTTGTACGGGCCGTAGTTTTAGAGTTAGGAAATGAATGCTTTAGGAATGGTTCCTAATCAAAGAAAGCTCAGTTCTGGCCATTTTCGGCATTTTCTTTAATTATCGTATCTGTTTTCAGTCATGAGAATTTGTTATCCAGATTGCTTTTTGAAATAAACCTTTACCTTATTTACTTACACTTTCTAATGTGAACTGAGCTTTCTTTGATTAGGGACCATTTGCAAAGCATTCATTTCCTAACTCTAAACCTATGGCCCGTACAACAAAATGTCATAGAACATTTTCGACTCAAAATAACCTTTGTAACCAGTATCTCTTCACTTTGTTTACCATTTCCGAAACGCCCATATATAAATATTCTGAATATATCAGCGTTTCTGAATTTTCTCTAAAATTATTTCAACTTGATAAGCGACATCTGCATATATGTAAAAAAAAGTAAGAAATAAAGTGGCAAACTTTAAATAACTTAAAAAATATTGGAGTCACACTATTAATTATTGTCTTTTCAAATTACTGTTAGATGGCTAACAATAACATAATCACCTAACAGTGAATAGCAACAATTAAAATTCATTGTTACAGTGATCTAATAGACCGAAAGTATGCATCAGTAGCATTGTTAGCAAATGCAACAACATCTCTCTCAGATGGATTGTAATGTATTTGATATAGCAGAAATCAGTTGTGCTGCAACTAAATAAAAAAATGACTAAAACTAAAGTGGAATTTGGAAACCAATTTCCTTAATTGCTTTAATAAGGATTTCCTACGGATTGGTGAACAATATTTAACTTGTAATTCCTTCATTATTTTATCAGTTAAATTAAATATTTAGTGAAACATTTCTTAAGAATCAATGCTCTTTATTAGTTCAAACTAAATAGTGTTTTACACTTATATATAATATTTAAGCAATCCAAAAATATCACAATTGATATATAGTTCTTAAAAATAAATAAAAGAGTAATTAAAACTTTTTGCATTAAAATAAAAGTATTATTTTTAAGCCAAAAGTTTTAATTACTCTTTTATCTAAAGCAGCTTAAACCTATGCTGAAGGCCGGGCGTTGGGGCGGAACATTCAGGTAAATTCCTAAAATCAATTCACTTTCATAAGCGGTGAGTTGCTCACAATGCAGTATCATATTTTCACAACCTCAAGCTAAGTTTCGGATTGAACGAGTTAAAAAGTTATATATTCGGTAAGAGTAGATAAATAAATTTAATTATGCAATCAAATCATGATTACTTAAATGTGAATTATATTTTTCATCAAACATTTCCTATCTACATATAACAGATTTCATAAATCGTAACAAAGAATAAAAATTAATAAAATAAACACGGCTGTTAAAAGGTAAACACTGAAAATTTTCAACTTACTAAAGTGATTTTAATTTTGGTGGCAAAAGACTTATTATAAAAGTATGTTTGTATCATGATAATACAAGGCGTTGTCATGACTTTTGCTAGCTGATATGTACCAACTGTATTATTTTCTAAAGACAAATTTGTAAAGACAACAAATCCACAAAAAGATAGAGCTAATGGCAATAAAGGTAGAATGGGAAGGATCTTAACATTGAAGATATTAAAACTTGCACAGATGGCTAGTCCTGTGAATGTCATTAGGAAATGAATAAATGTTAGGATAATATTTGGAAATCCAAGATGTGTGTAGACCCATTTATTAACTAACACAATTACTATCGAACAAAAAATGTTAAATCCTAAGCATAACATCACCGTCGACCTATTCATCGTTAGCGCCATTTTATAAGAAAGAAAACGGATGAGAGACAAACGCTTGTTTCGAGAGACTACAGTTTCAGTTTCGACTTCATTAACGCCGTAATGTAGTATGTCTTCGTATCTCCCTTTCAATATTTAATAAAGAGTAATGTGATGTTTGTTCAAATATTGTTGTAGTAAAGTTGTTAATTTTGGACTTAATATCAAATTTAACTATTTTGATACATAAATTATTCCAATGTTCATCCATAATATTTGGTAAAAAGGATTTTATTGAAACCTGACTTAAATTCTTCGTCCAGAATCAAAACTATAATTTAATTAAAGAGGAATTAAAATTTTTGGCGTTAAACTAAAGCATTTTGAACAAGAACTATATTTCAATTGTGATATTTTTTGCGCTGCTTAAGGGGAGGCGGAAGTCAGTTGGGACGATTTGGAAGTTCAAATCGTTCTGTAAGTGTTAAAAATAAAAATCTAAAAATTTAAAAATATGACAGTTTAAATATGAATGAATCGTATTCTCCTATTCTTGATTTTTATAGGATAAATGAATTAATTACATTTAAGCTCAAAATAGGCTAATTTTTCGAAAGAATTTGCATTCTACTAAATTATTTTATCTTAAAAAAAGCACTCATTTCTGAATCAATCTATATTTACTATTATAAAGCAGAAGATTTTGTGTGTTTGAACGCGCTAACCTCTGGAACTACCAGTCCTAGTTGAAAAATTCTTTTTGCATTATGCTGGGCGAACACGTACCAATCTGCGACAATATTGGTCTTTATTAGTATTGGCGGTTGGCATTGTCCGCGAATACACAGGTTTTCCTTTTACGAGTATTGGCCTGGTTACGGCGTTGCTCACTAGGGAGAGCTAGAGAGAGCGTGTTTCCGTACAGAATTGCTATAGTATTAAACGCCATCCCTCTGTAGAAATCAATTAAGATTCTTTCATTATCAATTGACAAAATGTTGTTGTTTGAATTATCTGTTTTGGGCCGACCCATTTTGCTGATTTTAAGCCTTGTTTCTCAAACAACATAGCCGGCGTGAGTGAGTGATTTTCCGATTTTCAAAGTCCCGCCTTCCTTCGACGTCACCATTGTCACGTGATTTCATCCGTTCATTTGATTCGCTCGCTCACCAGCAATATTTCTCGCCAACTAAATTGGTACCTTTTTTCCGACAATCGCCAATGGGCAATATTGTTCCTTTTTATTGCTGGAAACGGTTGGTACCAATGAAAAGGACCAATATTGTCCACCAATATTGCCACAGATTGGTACGTGTTCGCCCAGCATTAGAGAGCCTGCTTATTGAGAAAGGTTATAGGCTATATAACATCACGCTACGATCAATAGGAGCGGAGCAGTAAACATAAACATTAACTAATCTGGCAATCTGAGATTCAAAAAAGAGGTCCAATACACTATTAATAAGGGGAAAGGGAAGGAAGCATGAGTCAAAAAACAATATAAAATAAGTTACAATTAGAATTATGTATAATAACAAGGACAGGTATGATATAATTAAATTAATACAATAAAATAGTCATTATAAATACAGATAATAAATTTAATTAAGTAATTAAAAATATTTAAATAAAGGTTTAAATTCAATGCCGTACGGCTCAGTCATGTGGTTGGCCTCTTAAGCAACAGTTCTGCTTCAACGAACTACTCTTTGTGGATGTGTTTGGTTAATTTCATTGAATAATTCTGTGTTTCCTATATAATAGGTACTAACTGCAATAGGTAAGCGTACGTTTGACTTAATATATATAAATTTTAGTTTTTAGTTACATTTAATAAAAATCAATTTGTAGATAGTTTTTTTAAATAGGTTGCAAGGATCATGTTATGAATAGGTAACAATATATTATAGACAAGGAGAAAAAAATAAAAATATTGTCTACAATGAAGTACTGTAAATTTTCATTAAATAATTTAAAATATATCGTATTCGTAAAGTACCTCATTATCTATTTTATTATTTCTTAGTATATAGCCATCAAACTGAAGACACTTTCTGTCAAGTCGGTTTATTTTTTACTGATTGGTCCTTTTATGTTTCCACATAATTTCCAGATGGTATTTATAGTTAATGCACAGTAGAACCTCATTATAACGGACATCGCTTATAATGGACAGTTTTAAAAAAATTGTAATAATAATAAAGGATGCTAATTTTTATCTAATGAGTTTTACAATTCCAAGCAAGTGATTAAACATCGATCGAACAAACCCAGCAGAAAATAAATTATTTTTTCAAACCAATGAATGTAAGAATCAACATGAACCAGGACCTTCTTGTTCTAAAGATTAATGCAGTGTATACATACACATCTTTTTCAATTCAACCTCCTATGTTGAAGGCTGTTTTTTATTTGATATATAATAAACACTTTTTGTAGCTAGCTATTGTACTTTCATTGATGTACACCCTGCTGAATTACACCCCTATAAGAATTATTTGTTATAAACCGGATTTTCATTAAAACGGACAACCTTCAGCCCCTATTAGTCCGTTATAATGAGGTTCTACTGCACTTAGTTATGTACTCATAATGGGTATGAATATTTAATTTTATCGCGGGTGAAACCGCGGGGCACCGCTAGTGAATAAATAAAGTAATAATCTATTCCCTAAAATAGATTAATTCAAAATTCCTTTACTTTCCCAATAGTTGAATTTAAAAAAAAAAACATAAATTTGATTGTTTCGATTTATGGTTTTTAATTTTTTTTTTAAATTCAACTATTGTTAAAGTAATAGAAATCTTAAATTCAATTATTAGATTATTACTTTATTTATTCATAGTATTAAAAATGGGAGCTTTTTTTAAGCTAAACTAATTTAATAGAATGCAAATTCTTTCGAAAAATTATCCTATTTTTAGCTTAAATGTCATTAATTCAGTTATCGTATAAAAATCAAGAATAGGAGAATATGATTCATACCTGTTTAAACTGTCAAATTTTAAATTTTTAGATTTTTAGTTGTATTTTTAACACTTACAGAACGATTTGAATATAGACTTCCAAATCGTTCCAAATGACTTCCGCCTCCCCTTAAATATCCTAACTACTATTATAAAAGTGAAAATCTGTAAGTTTGTTTGTCGTTTAATCACGCTTCAAAAGGCACAACAGATCGGAATGAAATTTTGCATGCAGATAGTCTAGGACACGGAGTACTACGTAGGCTACTTTTAATCCCGGTCGATCAAGTAGTTCCCGTAGGATAAAACTGCCGAAAATAAAAAAAGTTCCCAAAACGTCCAGAGGTAGCGCTAGTGGAGTTTTCAAAATAAAGCCATATATCATCCTATATAGTAATATAGGGCTTTATTTCAATGAGTGCATTTAAAACATTCCCAAAACTGGCGATAAATGGCGCTTACACCATTTTAAATCGCACCACAGATCTGAATAAATATACGATGCGGTTAATTAACACGTTGATTTTCAATATTGTATTGCATGTATTATTTCAAATTTCAACTTTAGTTTCTAAGTTTCGGTTTTTATTTTACTTGATGTAATTTGATTTTTCGAATAACTGATGCAAGGCTTCTGGAGTGAAACGATGATAGTCTGCTAGTTCTATATAAATATAAAACACTTTTGAGTTTGTACTAATTAAGAACACTGATAGTTCTCTATTGAAACATTTCTAACAAACTGATAAAATGATGAAGGAATTATATATGAAATGCAATTCAATGATTCGTAGGAAATCCTTAACTTTCAAAACTATAAGGTGTTAAGTGTATTTTCTCAATTTTTTTTATTTAAATTATACACAAAAGTCATAGATCTCCGGTACATAAAACCAACTCGAAAATTATTTTATCTTGAGCTTTATATAAATTTCTTTTGAATGACTGATAAAACGTTATTTTTAATTTTTGTTAGCCAAAATTGAAGACAGCTTTCATATAATACTTCATTTATTTGGCGATATTTCGCAAAAATTCAAATCATTTTTGCTTCCTCAAGCCTTCTTTTTTTGAATTATATCTACAATAAGATTTTCTACATTACTGACAACAAAGAAAAAATTAGCAAATGATATAGTAAGTGCTTTTTCCATTATTACAAAAATAGAGACAAACAATTTATATGAACCCTGTTAAATTTTGTATTGGTACATTAAGTGTTTTTTTTGTATTGAGTTTTTTTCTATTATTACAGAATAAAGATAACAATTTGGCAATGATGATACATTATTGAAATTTGTTTTCTTTTCCTCTAATCATATCTTGAAAATATGATAGGGTATTGTGATTTACCATATAACCTCTGTATAATGTAGAAAATCTTATTATAGATATAATTCAAAAAAAGGAAGGCTTGAGGAAGCAAAAATGATTTGAATTTTTGCGAAATATCGCCAAATAAATGAAGAAGTATTATATGGAGTCTGATGTCATTTATATGTTTAATATTAAGCAGAAATGAAGAAGAATAATGAAGACAGCTTTCGTTATTTCGCCACTACTGAAAATATGAAAAACTAAAACAGTCAATATTAAAGAAACATCAGTTTTAGGTTTGGAGGGGAGGAAATCAAACCTGATTCCTCCCATCCAGTATCATGCACTAAAATCTCAGTACTGTCATTCCTGAATGCTGGATGGTGGGGCAGTTCTTGCTGGAAAGTCGCAAATCATATTTTTTTTTTTTAATATGTCATGCTCTTGATATTATTTTTTGTAAATTTGAAACTATTTTATTGCTTAATGGCTGTGAAAGTATGCTTAAATAATAAATGTCATTCTTGTACAACTTTATAGAATCTGTTCCTTCATTCTTGGCAGTTTGAAAGTTATTCCTGGATACTTATCTGCAGTCCTTTGCTGTGAAATTTCATGACGTACATTATGAAAACGCTTGCATTATCTCGTCATTTTTGACAGGCATAATGTAAAATACACTCGTTGCCAAAAAAATTAGTGCATCCAGAAGCAGCAATAGAAATGGAATGACACTTGCATATGCAATGAGAATGATGATGCAAATAACCGATTACAATATCAGAGCAAATGGGCTGTTTATTCGGGTAAAACACACGTCAATAGAGCCTTTAGTACCGTGTCATACACCACAGCGTGGACAAATGTGGTAATATGGTTTGATATGGAGTCATAGAGACGTATAATGCTATCTTGTGGAAGATTCTCCTATAGCTGTTGCAACTGCTGCTCCAGATCGCTCATACCTGTTGATGGCTGAAGTTGCCGTCCCAGATGGCCCCATTGTTTAATGGATGACAAGTCTGGAGATCCGGCAGGCCAAGAAAGGGTGTCAACAACACACAGGCAGTTCAGGAAAACCCGTGCTGTATGTCAGCGGACAGTATCTTGTTGAAAAATGGACTACTTCTAGCCAATCCATGAAGGGAAGTACATGAGGCTGCAAAATCTCTTGAATGTTTCACTGTGTCGTCAATGTTCCCCTGATCACTACCATGGAGATAAAGAATTGTAGGAGATGGTTCCCTACACCATGATGCCAACAGTCCTGGTGATGTGGTCCAACAATGAAGTCTGGATATGTGTGCTGCCCAGTGCTTCTCAGGAGTATGTGGTTATCCGTGTCCAGACAAAATCTGGATTTGTCAGTATCTTTGTGGCCTTCTCCACACCTCAATCACTTGAAACCCTCCACAGTTGATAATAAAACACATGATCATTAGAAATTAATGTTATTTCCTAAATTGAAGTTTAAAATTGTAAACAATATCCAATGTATTAATTACCTGTACCGTATATTTATCACTGAATAGAATTATCAGGGAACTCATGAGTTAATCGTGTGCTGCACCTGAAAGAATGTCTTTAAAGGCACTCGATTTAAAACTGTGCTGGCATCATCTATTGGAGGCTTTGGGAAGTTTTCATTTTGGGCAATTTTTAGGATGTTTTTCATCCATCCCACGGCAACTACTTGATGGACCGAGATGAAAAGTAGTCTATATCCTTCTCCGTGTCCTAGACTACCTAAATGCAAAATTTCATTCTGATCCGTTGTACCGTTGAGGCATGATTGAACGACATAAAACTTAAGATTTTCACTTTTATATATTAGTTAGGATAGGATTTGGTTCCGGTGTTCATTTTTTCCTTCTACGCATTACAAACCTTTTGTGTCTAATAGTTTGAAGGCCACGGTTTTTATTTCTGTATCAGTTAGTTATTTTTTATTATTGTTTGTTTAAACTTCTGGGAGAAAGATCCATAACCTCTTTCACGTCTTCTGAGCTTATCATCGATGGTAAATCTGGCCGATGAGTCCTAATAAGAACGAACTGCTGCCTCAGATTCCCGTCAATGATAAGCTTACGGCAAAAAAGCAAACCCTATGTGCTAACTTTGTTTCCCATTTTTTATGTTAATTTGCTTAAATATTATTGATATTTATATTTTGGCTGAAGACTTTTATTTAGACTTTGAAAAGAATTGTGTGTTTATAAAAATGACTACATACAAATTTTATATTAATATATTACTTCAGTAAAGAATATACAGGGTGATTCATGAAGATATGCAGAAACTTCGGGAGCTCATTCTACATGTAAAAGTAAAGAAAAAAAGTTATATAAACATAGGTCCAGAAATGCTTCGGTATCGAGTTACGGCTAGCGAAAGATTTCACCCATAATATGTTACAACAATACACTCACAGACTACACCTCAGTTGTTAGCTCTCACAATAAATCAAAACAATGCAATTCGCATTATTGTTGAACAGCTGTTATTGTGCTGCCAACTTTTGTGTAGGTTCCATGTGGGATAAGCTTCAAACCACTGGAAGATACAGTTCTGCAACATGTTTCATTCGATTTTACAGGCCAACAACCATAAGAAACCACTGATATCGCCCCTTAATTTATCTTCCCAGACTTCCAGCAAGTCTTCATTTCTCCCAGGGTACTACATTATGAGCAAAATCTTTTGCTAGCCGTAACTCGATACTGAAGCATTTCCAGACCTATATAACTTTGTTTCTTTACTTTTACATGTAGAATGAGCTTCCGAAGTTTCTGCATATCTTCGTGAATCACCCTGTATAAGCTTATATTACTTATCACCTATTTTCATTAAAAAAATTCCTGAACAAAATACCCACACTCATATCAGTTGAATGGAAATTCCTCTCTACTTAGTTATTTTGTCCAGATTTCTGTATAATTTCTTTAGTTTTAAAAGATTCTTAATTATTAAATTGCGTGATCAATCAAAGCATTGAATTGATTTAATTTTTTGTTTGTTTGCAATTCATAAAATAAAAGTCCTTGATACAAGGTATTGTTTAAAAGTGAATTTTATTGTTAATAATAAAAGCTTTCCAAAACTGACCAATACAAAATAAATTATTATAAATTATATTTAATCATATATTAATAACTCTGCTAAGTTTCTGAATTCTGTTAAGTAAGATGTCTCCCTGCTTAATAGTAGCCTGAAAATGAAAAAAAAAATTGTTAAGTTTTCGAAATGATTGACTTTACAATGGAATGATGAATGAACTGTGCACAATATGAGGACTAATTAGATGAAGGAGGAATAAAATAATTGCAAATAAACTTAAATTAATAATGAGGAATTATAATCTGCTTCATTCTAACAGTGAAAGTAATAAAGTATTAATTTACATTTCAAATCATCTTAAAAGATATATCTAAATATTTAAAATAAATTGTAAGTATTTTTTCGTACAATTCTGTTACGCAATGCAAACAATGATAAAGTTTATTTAAAAATTGAATTTCATGTAAATGTTCTAAAAATCTTCACATCAACACATTATCATCTCTAAAAAATTTTAATATCCTTGATATTTTGTACTCTTTAATCAAGAGTACTTATAAAGTGATACATTACATTTTTTGTTAAAAAACAAAGGGAAGGTAACACACATCACCTCCATTGTATTAATGATGTATTACCTTCCCTTTGTTTTTTAACAAAAAATGTAATGTATCACTTTATAAAATGCTATCATTTGTAATGAATTCTCTGTATTAGGGAATATGTTTATAAAGCTTATCCCTAACCGTCTGAAGAAGTGCTCTTGATTAAAGAGTACGAAATATCACGGATACTGTAAAGGCACTTATTTTCGTGAGGCCTTAATTTTCGCGAATTTCGCGAGCCTGTCATAATCGCGAAAATTTAAGCCTCGCGAATTACTTTTCTTCAGTTCTGTTCATATAAAATTCGCGAAATTTTCAGCTCGCAAAATCGTCAATATCTTCATTTTCGCGAAAATTACGGCTCGCGGAAATAGGTGCTTTTACAGTAATAAAGTTTTTTAGAGATGATAATGTGTTGATGTGAAGATTTTTAGAACGTTAAAGTTTGATTTGCAGTGGATTTTAGATACAAGGTTTGGTAAGCCGAGGGATTTATAAAAATAAAAAAAAAACTTCCCATGGAAGCAAAAAAGGTTGAGAAGTCCTGGCTAAATAAATCTTAAGAGATTGGATAACATGAATTTCTAATAAATTATGGCACATATTTTGACTGATCATTATACTGTCTTACATAGCAAGTCTGAAGAAACTAGAATAAATCAAAATAATTTCTATTGTCTGAATGATTGCTATACTTTTCAGTAGCATCAGGGATGGAGAAGAAATAATATTAACTGAACTCTTAAGAATTCCAGCCTCATCCATCCTATACATCTTGATCTCCACACTATGATCAAAATAAATGATGGTGGGACAAAGACACTTTCTTAACGTTTAGAAAAGAAAACGAAATAATCTTCATCAACGGTGCTTTAAATGCAAATAATTTAAAAAAACAAAACTACAAAAAATGGGAGATAGTCAACATAATTCAACCAGCTCATAACACTCACTGAAATCAATCATAATTCAACCAGCTCATAACACTCACTGAAATCAATCATAATTCAACCAGCTCATAACACTCATTGAAATCTATTTATATTTATGTAAAGAAATCAAATCAAAAAAGGTAACAATTTTATAAAAATTTATTTTCTATGAAGATGACAAACCTGATATTGATAATTCTTGCTGTCTGGACGATTCGTTTCCACAATTCCTCCTACCTTGTCAATTTTGCAGTGCAGTCGTCCTGCAGCAATGAAACGAGCTAACTCCCTACAATAATAAATAGAAATTCTTATGTCAAACCAAGGCATATTATTATACTGATTTATATAATTATGCTATTCAGCATTATTTATCTAGCAATTTCATTTCAATTTTTACATGTTGTTACTACTTTCTCGTATACTGGGTTTATTCATTATTCAGTGAAGTAGTTGTAAAGATTCTACATGGAATCTAAATGGAAATGCCGACACCTGAAAAGAAAAGGCACAACCTGGAAGAATGCTGTTAATGCTGAATGATGGAAGCTTTTTAAATTTCAAATCTGTTAAGCATATCAAGACTGTCCTGTTTTGTGATTATCATCAGCAGTGGATTATAGTTCAGATTTATTTAGAACTAAACAAAACTTACTGATATGTAAAAAAAAAAAATATTAACAATTTATATTTGGTTGGTTGCATTATGTAACTCCGAAACATAGACACTTAACACTAAGGAAAATAGATACATGGTGTTACCATAGAATGGAAAAAATCAGCTGGAGAGAAAGGAAGACAAATAATGAGATATTAGAAATAGTGGAAGAAGAAAGGAAAATTATAAGTATAATTAAAAGAAGATGATGAAAATAACTGGGACATATATAGAGACATGAGAATCCTATACAGAGTGTCCTAGAGGGGAAGATTCCAAGCGAAGGTAGAGGAAGAGGAAGACCTCGCAATAATTTTATTACACAAACATGCAAGGATTTAGAAGTTAGAGGCTTTGTGGAACTGAAGAGGATGGCGGAGAATAGAAACAAATGGAGGAACATGTCATGGACCTCATCCTAACCAGTCTTCGGACTGAGTCACTAATCATCATTTCCACTTCAAATATCTTTAATGGCTACGTAGTATTTCTTGCTGCATTTCTCAAAGATTTATTACATTGCTTCTATTAAGGAATATGTAGTGAAATACAGTCAATTCTCATTAACCACTGGGATTACATTCCTGGGTAACGGAAACTGCAGTTACTTATTGATCCCTAGGGAGAAATGGGGTTAGGTTTCCGTGGATTCTCTTTACTATAGACTTTTACTAACTTATCGTAAACACATCATTTTGTGTACCATTGTTGTAAAGAATACTTCTCATACTTCAGTATATATTTTATAATGGCGTTTTATGTTTATGTTTAATCAAAAACTCATGCATAAAAGAGTTTTAACAGAAAACACGTGAATGCACACTTTAACCCCAAAATGTAATTATAAAAGGAACACAGTAGTTTAACAAAAAGCACTTTCATTAGCACTACGCTTCGCTGCCATTGTTGAAATTAATAAAATTAATCACAAAACAGCAAAAAACATTGAGAACAAGACTGCAGCTTCCCTTGGTTTATCTCTTGCTGACACTGTGTGATCGTCCTCTCAGAAGTGCAAGGCTGCAAATGTGTGGGAAGAGACTGCATTGATAGCAAAACGGGATTAAACTTTTATAGAAGCAGATAAGCAAATTGGAGGGATCAGAATCAGCGGATAATGAGGATTTACTGTACATAAAAGAAACAATCTAAAACCCTCTCATTGACAACAAAATTACAGTTTATAAATTATTCTACTGAAAATGAGGAATGACATTCAGATTATTTTAAAAGTACCCTCAAAATAAAATGAACCTTTGCTACGGATTTTCTTCTTCCCTCCTTTAAGATTTCAAAATACAAATCATCTGAACTTCATAGGATAATTGGGTTAAAAAAATTATTTAATATAAGAGCTTTCTGCTGCATTTGCAAGTAAAAATCTTGAAAAATGTAGCAAAAGTTGCTGCAAAACATGTTGTATCTTATCTACATAAATAAAAATGTAAATGTTCGTTTGTTCAAAATCTTAAATCTCCGAAAGTTCTTCACCGATTGCTTTGAAATTTTGTCACAATGTTGCATTCGAATGTGCATGTTTTTATATACCTATTATATAGATGTCACACCTGTGACAGGTAAGAACATGCTTTTTTTGAAAACAGTGCCATCTGTTGGATGCAAAAGCAATACACAGTAATAAACATTGCTCAAGCCAGACAGCGTGCTTCTTGACAGCTGCTGTAACTTAGCATTTTAAATGTTTTCAAATGCATTGTTAAATTGAATTTTCATAATTTCGATTTATTTTCATTTTGATTTAATTATTTCGTGTGACATTGCATTAGAATTGAGCTGTGTCGTTTACCATAGCGTTCATTTCATGCATATAGTTTTTTTTTTCTTTCTTCATTGTTTTTCATTTTTTTTTTTTTAGCTGTTTCTCTTATGTTTCAGTACAATTGGCAGTGGAATTGAGCTGTGTCAACTGATTTTCTTTTGAATTCAAATTGTATCGTGAAATTAGTTATGTACTCATAATTTGTATGAAACAGATATAATTAATTGTATAATTACAATTTAACGCAGGTGAAACAGCGGGGCACAGCTAATATTAAATAATTAACCCTATTATCCTATGAAGTTCAATATTTAATATCAATGGGTTTCTTTCAAATTTTTACAAGTCACTTGGTAAAATCTTTTACCAAATTAGAAAAAAGAAAAAGAGACAGAGATAATAAATTAATTGCTAATTCTATTTCAGGTAATGTAAGAATTGAAAAGTAAAGAATGAAGCTATCTTAATAACTTTGGGAACAGATATGCAGAGAAAAACATTTGCAAAATTCAAACAAACTCTTGAATACATACTGGTCAATGAATTCAACTGATACACCAAAGGCATCTGCCATATACTGCAAAGTCAGACTTCGATACGATTCAAGCAGCTGCGTATACGCCAAAATTCTCATCTCTCGAACATAAAAGCGGTAATGTGGAGCAAAAAGCCTGTCCTTCTTCAATATCAGCTCAACTTGTGCTGGAGAAAGAAAATGCAATGAATACATGGAAAAGTAAGAAAAATGTCATCAATTTGATAACACATTTAAAACTTTTTTGTATTGAAATCTGAACAACATTTATAACTTACCCAGCTTCCTGAAAAATTGGCTGTACTGGCAGTTGTAGAGGGAGAAAAGGTAATCTTTAACGTCAGGGACATCATGCAGAACTTCTAATATTTCAGATCCCTTAACAACCTAAAATGATTAATATTGATAATTAATGTCATTTTATCTAATTCTATACATTTCTGTCCCCTTGCCCCTTAAGAACTATTTGAAATTAGTTACTTGTTTTTGAACTGATATATAATAATAATTAGAATTATCTGGAATTTCTTAAAGATAGTCACAATGAAAAAAAAAAAAGTTCTTCTTTACATGCTGAGTCCTAAATTCTGCATAGTTTAACTAGCATTTACCTTGCTCCGAAGATCTGTCCTTGGAAGAGAAATCATGCTAACAAACACTGTGTAAGTCACAAACTTCTTGTAGTCCATTAATTCATAGGATGTAAATGTAGAAACAGTATCCAAGAAGTAATTGGCTGCATTCTTGAAATCTCTGATGGCCAAACAGTAAACACCTTGATATACTTTCAGTCTATTGCGGCGATCCCAATCTCCACCTTCTTCAATAAGACTAAAATATTAAAGAATTCAATAATTAGAATCAAAAATCTGCAAAAACTCAAAGTTTCTGGAAGACTTTTGATAGTGGGCTAATGCTTTAAATCATTTTATTTGTTTTTTTGAAAGTAATTATTATGAAAAGAAATTTAACATGCCTGAATAATTCAAAAAAATGTAAAAAAGTGAGGCACAAAACTAAAAGAAGGAATTCGAAACCTGAGCTGTCACTGGAAGAGACTGGGATGGACTGTTTCGTCCTTTTTAGGACTCGTCAGCCAGCCAAACTCCACCAATGACAGACTCAAAAGGTGCGAAAGGTTAAGGATCCCGGGTCTCGCTCTCTTGAGCGGGACCTCCCCCTTCGGAGTCAGTCATCTGTGCAGTCTGGCTGGCTGACGAGTCCTAAAAAGGACGAAACGGTCTATCCCAGTCTCTTCCCGGTGATAGCTCAGGGTGATAATTCCTTCTTTTAAGCTTTGTGTCTCACTTTGTTACCTTATTTTTTTACTTATCAGTATTTATCTGGTTTTTCATATTTAACAGAACGAAATAACTGTGAAAAACATTTTTTTTTATTGATTAATTAAAGCTTACTCAACATACAGAAGAATAATATTAAGCAAGAATTTAAAAATATAAAACAATATCTATCCTACCTTTTTGCTTTTTCAATGTTTTTTGTGATTAAATCATGATCCATATAGAAGAGCCCAATACGGATTATGTGAAAAATGATGTCCAGTCTGTGACCTAATGAAACTGTTTTATCGTACGTCTTTCTCAGTGCAGACAAAGAAGCTTCCTGTAATAAACATAATACTAATAAATCATTTATTTATAATAGGATTAAAAACTATAATTTAAAATGTTTGAATATATGCTAGGAGTATAGTAATTATTTAGAACTCTTCAAACTCCATATTAATTTGTTAATTTTATGAATTTTTGATACAAATGATTGGGCCTAACAGCAAAATGTTTAATGATGTTTCTGTCGATAATCTATTATTACAAATTTATCATAAATTTTCGTCATTTAATTTTATTTTGTATACATTTCACAAATAAGGGAAAAAAAATCTATCTTTTGAGTTCATTCTGAAATATTTATGAATTTATATTTTCTTTAGATTTGCCAAATTTGTTATGAAGCTTTAATTTTCCTCAAGCCATTTAATGCTTGGACAAGATAAGCAGAGCGATTGAAGTTATAAATAATAAAAAAAAATATTGCTTTGGGTATAGATTGATCTTTTTTTTATATATAAATATTCTATAATTGTTTCAATTTCCAAATACATTTCTAAATGCATATATACAAAGTTTTTCCTAGTCTTCTAATCACATTGTAAGTTATCCATTAAAAGGACGATTATTTAGAATATACATTAAAATGGTATTTTCTTAGAATGCAGAAATTATCAATTCTTAAAATAAAATAGAAATTTCTGTTTTAGAGTTTAGGAAATTTAAAAAAGCCATGGCCAGATATCTATCCTTTACAAATTCTTAACTGTTTAAAAAGTAAATTTTTACCTTATCACCAATACTGGATAAGTATTCTGCTTTGGCAAGATTAGCATCCCTGACTTCCATTTCTCCCAAATTCTTCTCGGCATCTTCAATAGCATCATCCAGCTTTTTAAGTTCTGCGGCATTGGCTTCTTTCATTGTACTTAAAAGAACAGGGTCGGAAACCCACTTTAAATCTTTGCATACTTCCTCATAGAAGGGTGCCATATCTGAAACAAAAATATTTTTCATCCAACATTTAAAAAATATTACATTAGTAATTAAATATCTTTTTAGACATTCGCTGAAATGCATACACACACAAAAACGTATGACGTACGAATATCTTTTCATTCAATCAAATATTAACAAATTAGTTAAATTGTTGTGTTGAACGTACATATAGCAAAATTATATACTGCTACATACAATAATTTTTAGAATTTGTACTATCAATTTATTGTTTAGCTTTATGCATTCTTAACTTTCTTGTAAAGCGTTTTAAATCATTATCTCTCCTAGAATGTGCTTGATAAAGGGACAAAGTTCATAGGTCCCAAAAATTCTTTTTTAAAATGGCGTGTGTCTGTTTTTTAATATATCCTTTAAGCATTATTATAGAGTTCAGGACATTTACAAGGAATTACATTACAAACCTATCAAACGATAAAAATCATGAAGTGAAAGAAACTCACAAATCTATACATCACCTGTGGGCTGCAATAAAGGCACAACTCAAAAAATCAAGATCTGAGATAATTGAGTTCAAAGATTCAGCGTTGTATTGAAAAGCATATGTCATATAATTCATTAAAGTCATCTGTTGGTGGAATATTGAACTACATGATATACCGCTGGTGCTGTTGGAAGGAAGACCAATCCGCAATGTTGAAGAATGCATTAATTCGAAATTCGTATTTTTTGAGTTGTGCCACCATTGCAGCCCTTGAGCGACATAAAAGCAATGTGTGTTGTAATCAATAACTTGGAATAATTTCTTCAGTTTAAATTAAGTTTCGACATGCTTTTGTTTGCTTCTTAAGTTATTCATCTGGCCATAAAGAATATGAAAAACGGAAAAACGATGAAAATGCACAAACGTTTGCTTTCATGCTTGGCGCCATCATCGATGGGAATCTGGGACAGCTGTTTCGTCCTTATTAGGACTCATCAGCCAGATTTATCCTCAATGATCAAGCAAAGAAAGAGTTAAAGCCTACGCATCATAACCAAATCTGGCGTATTTACAAAGGTCAACAAGTAGATTTTAACAATGTTTCCAGATTTTTCAGGCTTAAATTTTGTCAATATGGTTCCAAGAGTGTACATATGTTGAATTTGGTTGGAGGAACTATATTTTTTTATATTTTAATTAAAGAATATGAAGTCTGAATTAATGAAATTTGGTCATTTTTATCTCCCCACCAACTGAATAGAAACGAATATATCAATATATGTATAATCGATAATACATAGAACAAATGAGATACCTTAGTTTATTTCTTAAAAGCATTAGAGCTTTATTTCAAAGTATTGTGTTACGTTAACTTAATATCTAAGAAGAAAGTCGTCAACTTTGTTTCTTTTCTACATAATGACAAGACACTTTTGAACCGATCTCTGGCTTTTACTTACTGTCTTCTTTAATTGCAGTCTGAAGCTGTTTAGTTAGCTTTTTATCATCTTTAAACTCTTCTAAAGTCAACAAAAACTTCCATTGAGCTAACTGTAAATTAGGATTTTTAGCTAATCCCTCTTCTTCTAAATTTTCTAGCGGCATTTTGAGTTTTCAATGAAGTTCTTCACACCGGAAGTACACTCTCTCTGCGGAACTTGTGGAAATAAAATATAAGAAAATTAAAACAGAATTTCATAATTTACAAATCATATAATCTCATTTATTAATTTTTTTTAAATGAAATGTACATTTAATATTGTTTTTAGATTCTTTTAAATGTCTTTTTTTTAATTGACAGCAGGAAGTGGATGATCTTTTGTTACCAATATGGATGCCATGGGAGGCGTAATCGTTTCAATTCTTTCGTATTAGTTCTTCTTAATCCTCACGCACGTTAACATCATGCCTGGAATTGAAAAACTTCACCTAGAGGACGCTCTTGAGGACAGTCCACAGGTAGGATCTGTTATTTCTGCACAATTTATGAAGTTTAGGTTAACTCCGTTTCGAATTCCGAATGATTTACGACGTACTTCACATAGGATATATTACAGCTGAAATCCTCACAACATTGCTTCGGAAATGAGATATTGATATGCTAATGGTCATCCTGCCATTTCCAAATGATAGATATTACTTTGGAAACATATTTATGCTGCTAAAACAAAATGTAAATCTAGCAACATTATCGAATACCGCAATTAAATATGTAATCTTTCTATTAAAATTACAGAAGCTCCCAGAAATACATGATAATCTTCCCTCATCCTTTTCCTGCCTTTGCTTCACTCAAACTCGTCGTTGGCAAAGCTAAAACATTAAGGTTCTTTCTCATTTTTTGTTTCATTTAAAAAAAAAAAAAAAAAGATTAACTTGATTACTATGAAGAGCCAAGATATGAAACGAAAACCGCAGACAGGATTCACAGTCGTTTGTTTTGATTGTGAATCAACAAAACACGTTTAAAATTAAACCCTTTTGATATTTTCATTTGTATTTTATCGTCATTATTTTTATCTTAGAATAAGCTTTTAATCCAAACATCTGCGAACACTTTCTTCTAATTAACGAAAAGAGCAAAAAATTAAGCGAACACAACTGCATTTTAATGTAAAAGACAATCAAAAAAGCACATTTCTGATAAATATATTTTTTTAAAATAATATTATCCCTTTGTATGTTATTTATCGTTTGTCTGTACCATATATATATAAATAAAAACATTGTTGCAGCCTAATATTTTGTTAGCTATTAATGTTTACAATTTCCTTAAGGTTACAGGTTTTAAGTATTTCGAATTCTTGTCGTCCTGGTAAATAAATTAATTGCAGTTAGAATTTATTTCTTCAAAATAATCCCTCCCCATTGAAATGACTATAATTGTTGTTATAATTAATAATCTTAGTTCATATATTGAGTTTTGTAATTTATTTATTTCAATTATTAAAATTAACCTTAGTTGAACCTAATAGTTGTTAAGCAACGAGCATCTACGTTTCAGATTCTCTCTTGCTTTTTCTTTTACTTAAGTGTAATATTTTATCTGAACATTTTTACGATTGCAGAGTATTCTTTTGCATAGATTTTAAAAATCTAAGTAATTGAGAATCAGATTTCTCGTTTATCTTGTCTGTCAGTGTTTATCGTGCTTTGTTGATTAACAATGATAATATTGTCTTATTGTGGTTTCTAAACAAGATGCCTGGTGGTCTCTAAAAGAGATAAATTATTGAGCTTGTAAATAATCAGAGATAATTATTTTGCCAATCTCATTTCTTGCTATTTTGGTCTTCAGTATCAAGGGCTTTCTTAACTTTGTGTGTGAATGTTATATTTACAGTTATATCTCGGATCATTATAAAATTTGTAGTCTACTTTTTTTTTAAAGAATTTGACAATAAGTTTTACTTATTTCTCCATTAATCAAAGATACATTATTCCTATTTCAAATTTGTAATTAGTATTTATCTTATAAATCTAAAATTGAAATGTCGTCTTGCCCTAAGCAAAAAGCGTGTGTCTATAATATACAAATATCCTCCCCCAATTATTTCTTTCTTTATATATCAATACAGAAGAGGAGGAGCTATCATGTTATAGAAAAAATAAATTCTATGTTTATTTTTTATAAATTGAGAATGTTTTTTGTAGAAAACTACTACTGTATTTTGTTTTGCTCTTCTGAAATGAAATAAATATGTAACTTTTCTATAAGTTTGTTATTTTTTGTCCTCAAAAAAAGTCTACTGCACAAAACTTCCAAAGCTTTCTGCTGTAGGGTCATTCTCTTAATAGTATATCATAATAACTAGAAATTAATATATCTCAAAAGATTTCTTTTTCCTGTAAGCTTTAAACAGTAGCTCAAAAAATTTCATCTTACAAACTATCATTAAAGTTTTCAGAAAATATAGCTTTATTTAGCATTTGTTTAAAAAAATTTCTTATCATTCTTAATTCAATTCCTCAACTAGTGTGTATGAAATCTATCTCTTGTGCATTTCCTTTCATTATTATTTGTTTCATATTAGTCTTAGATTTTGCTTTCATTTCTGTTTCCCATTCTTTTAGGATCATCCTGTTCTACAACCATTATCTTCTCCTTTCCTTTTAAGTCAAATCTTTATCTCAGGTCTTCATTCCCAACTTCCACTTCATATTCATCCTCTTCCTGCTCATTTGATTCTTTTTCCTATCAATTTTTGCAATTCCTTAACTGATATTTTTATCTGTTTCTCTCTGTCTTTTTATCAAAAGTATTATCAAATTGCTATTTGCATTTAGAAACTCATAAAAAGTCAGAAGGGTAAAGATTCTAAAGGTAGCTGATTATATTACAATTGCTAAGGGGGCGGATGTGCATAAGGTTTCTGTCTAATTTTTTTGTTTAACAAAAAAAAAAACTTCTTAGATTAAAAGATGTTGCTCGTATTGCAACTGCATTTTTTATTTTTTTACAATGCCTAATTTTTGTAATCTATTTTTCTAAAAGTAAATAGCAATCTAAGAGAAATGAAATGTAAGAAATCTGCATTTGCCCGTATGAATTCCTTTATGAAAGATTTGGCGATCTTAAAGATTGTAAATTTATAAATTCTTCAAAATGCAGTATATTTATTATTTACTCAAATTGTTGGCGAATTGAACCCATTGTATTTAGATATATGCAGAGCAAATATAATGAACCATTCTTCATTAATTATGAATATAAAATACTGAATTTCTCAAAGTAATGTAAAATTACCTCATAATTTTTAATTCTAAATTACTATACGGATGTTAGAATTTAAATACAGAATATCTGGAGAGATTGCCTTTAATTGCAACTCTCTTTCTCTAAGATATGAAGGATTTTATTTCATTTGAAGAAAAAAATGATAATATAAGAAGGCAATATTAAATCAAATTTATTCAATTTTATATAGTTGCAGTGATGAAATAATTAAGCTTAAATTTAAAACTGAATTCAAGCATTTGAAGTTACTTTACTATTATAAATACTTGAGATGTTATCTTAGGAGTAAATATTACGAGTTTGTATTTTTCCCTAAGATATTCAGAATCAAGAGAGTCGGCAAAAGAGATGTTTTCTTTCTACTACGTACTCCTTTCAAATGCTAATTCAATATAGTAGTATTTCAGCATTCATCAGGTTGGGACATAAAAAACAAAGTTTCATCTAAGGTAATTCATCAACTCAAAAAAGTAATGCAGGAAGTCTTTTTATCAAGAAATTTAGAATGGGTGACAAAAAGATGGCCTGTCAGTCTTCTATCAATCAGGCAAAGAAAAGACTTGTTCTGAATGAAAGTAAGATATCAAGTTATGTTCACAGAGGTAGAACGTAAGAGCTTGAATGCAATGATTGATTGATATTGCTTGTTAAGAAAATGAGATGCAGATAGGCTTAGGAAAAATACCCTAAAGAATAGCTTGGAGAGAAGGCTTCGCATATGAAGTAAGAGAAAGATAAAATCAATACCAACAAATGGAAGAAGCAGAAGGTAATGAAAAATATAGATAACTGTGAAGTTAATATATACTTATCGATATTATAAATCCATTATAGACAAAATAACTTCTTGTATACTT
>JAFIDM010003189.1:21521298-21535135 GCA_023159025.1 Thereuonema tuberculata | reverse complement strand
TTTTTTTTTTTTTTTTGATGAAGATTTCTTTCGTTTCTTTTCATAGAATGAATTGACATTGGCTACACGCAATTTGTCCGATCATTTAAAATTTTATGAGAAAACAGTAAGTTATGATTAAACTAATATTTGGTTTTATTAACTGTAAATTATAGTGATTATTCAAAGCTATGTGGCAGTTTTTAATTTTAGTATTTTCCAAACTTAGTGATATTTTTGTTTTCTTTCTTCAGAATTTTCCCTTGGAAAATGACAGCGAGAGTATTCTCACAACAACAATGAAGCAATTTGCGAATTCATTGGATGAGGTATGTTTGTTAATGTCTTTTTTTTTTATTATTATTAGGATAGTTGTTATATTTAAGTTCTGCAAACATACTATGTTGTCCTCAATATGATATTTCAAACAATTTTAAACAGGTGCATTTGGAAGCTTTTTTTTTTTTTTTTCCAGAAGTGTTAGTCTTGATATAAAGTAAAATGTGCTAAGTGAATACCGTATATGCTCCAATAAACGCCCAGGCTCTTATTGTTACCGGTCTCTAATAAGCGCCGGGCTTCAGAGGGGATCTGGCCAAATAGTAGCCGGTCTCTAACAATAGCCGGGTCTTTGATATTTGCCTGCCGGTACTAGAGTAAGCGTCTATATCTTTATAGTCGTGCGTAATACCTTACGGTACATTGCCTTACAAAATGTCGCCGAAACGGTCATTTGACATTGCCTTGGTGGAATACGCGAAAAAAATTTCCGGCGAGGCAGCCGCCTGTCAATGCGGATTCGGACGACGAATCGCAGCGAAAGGTACAGAAAGATATTGCCATTTATCTTTAACAGTCTTATGTAGCATGTGAAATTCAAATAAAATAGCTGTTTGTAATATTAGCCTGTATTTATGTGTAAAAATATTGTGTTCTGAAGGTTTTTGTTAATAATGGCCGACCTCTAATAGCAGCCGGTCTCTATTAAGCGCCGGGAGCCGAGGCTAGTTTTGCGAATAAACACCGGGAGCCTCCATTGGAGCATATACAGTATGTGAATTGTGTGTTAGGTTAAAGGGAAAAGTATACTTTGATTACAAGGAACAGTTACAAACTCATCTGGAACATTTTACTTTATTAATCACATCTCAGTACAGATTTGCTTATAACTCACTAAACTTAACCTCCTTTTTAGAAAATCGTTGAGTTATTAAACTATTAAGTATCCAACTATAGGCCTTGGGGATGATGGAAGGTAAGGCTTCCAGTGTTTTGTGACTGATAGGACTAAGTTAAGGTCAGGTGATCAGATCGATGCCAGCCCTCCTCTAATCCCTAGGAAAGAAACCTGATACCATTCTTCAGTTGGCTGGGTGGACCCTAGACCCATTTGGAAGAGAAAATTCCTGACATCTGCTGGGGGTTGAACCTGGTTCCTCCAGGCCACAGTCAAGCGACTTGCCACTTATCCTGCAAAAAAAGACAACTTACAACCTTACCAACCAACCATTTGCAAGATAACTTACCCTGCAAAAGGCTAGTAGCCTATCCAGGGGAATTTTTCATTACTTGAAACACTCAGAAGATGAAAAAAATAGATGGAACATGCTGAAAGGATGCTAAAGAATAGGATTCCAAAATTAGTATTTAGGAACAACCTTTCAGGTAGGAGAAACAGTGGACGCCCTAAACTAAGATAGAAGGATCAGCACATCTTCAGAGTCGGGAACAGGCCCTTTGAAATCTAATCCGGAAATGTTCAGACAAGACTGTTTTTCATCAGTAGTGCCAGCTGCCAGGACCACGAAAAAAACAAAATGGTACCATCTAGGTCCTGATGAATCACTAGTAACCAGTAAAAAGTTTTAAGACAGTAGACACTGTTTTCCACAAGTTGGACTTACGAGGTAACCTGTTACAGATTTTGGCTGGATTGAGACAAATGCATGTATTCAAATCCCTTTTTTACCACTCGAAACTCGATCACTGATTAGGGAGGCAATCCAGAAAAAGCCATTTCTTGTTGTGAAGATGAATTGGAAAGGCTTCCATGATTTACTATCTTGGCAAGTAAACAGAGAGAAAAAAAAAAAAAAGCAAATGTAACAATGCAACATCGCTACATTTTTTTTTTTTAGCGTGACCGCTTTCAAGATGTATCACTTAGGTCATTTGTTTCACATGTCTACCAAATTTCCACAATTTAAGAGGAAATCTGTAAGGCTTAACAGATAGATAAGGAACATTCTTCATAGTTAGCTGCACTTGACAAAATTTAACAGGAAATCTAATATTGAAAACACTCCAGCATCCCATTATTGGCGAATTGAAGTCAATAAGCAAAGTGGAAACTTTCATTACATCAGAATTTTTTTTTAATGACAGCCCAAAGCTTATTCTGTAATCTTAAGCATTATAGCAATTTTTTGGAGGTGTAAATAAATACAATCTTAAACTAACACCAGTACTTGCTACCCAAAACTACGTAGAAATATGTAATACGTGTTTCAATATTAAAAAATTATTAACTGAGTTTATCAATTTTTTTCCTTTAAGTTTTGAATTATACGAGATATATATATATGAAGATGTTTTAGAAATGTTAATGCTTATAGCATGCTCTGCTTAGCTTGTTTTCAAGAATGTTGGAATCTGGATGTTCCCGTTTTCATTAGACAGCTGTTGAGTGAATCGGTGATTGACAAGAATTGTTATTTAATAACTATTTAGTTTGTGCTAGTTGCTTATGAGTTTTTATAACATCAACATGAGCCTATCCTTTGGTGAAAATTTACACTGGAAGTACACTCTCTCTCTCTCGCTGTGCAACTTGTGGAAATAAAATGTAATAAAGTTAAAATTGAATTTCATAACAGAATATAGTAAGCAAGTTAAAATGGATAAAAGATTGCTCATGAATTCTCTCATGGGCAAAATAGACACTTAAAATAAGCACTTCCTTCATTCTTTCAAATGTGTCTGTTTTTACTTGTATAAAAAGATATATAAATTCTTTATTACATATCATTTGATAACAACTAGATGATATGCTTGGTTGTATTACAAATACAATTTTTATTTATTTGGTGAAAAAAGTTTAAATCTTTTTATAAAAAAAAAAAAAAGTTTTTTAATACCTTAAAATTGATTTTCATTAAATTTATGTTTGCAGATAAGTTCCTGGCATCATATTTTAGCAACTCAGCTAAATGATGGAATGATGTTTCCTCTGAGCAGGTTTCTGCAGGCTGATCTTGAAGGTTGTAAAACAAATCAAATATGCTAAATTTATTACTGATAAATAACGTACTCATTGATATAAGCAGCCGTTAACAGCTTTGTCAATAAGAAGTAGCAATAAATTGTTTATTTTCTGTTGTTGATTCTGATAAGATTAATAAATCCAATGCTTGAGTTGAAAGTGGTTGGGGAGGAGGGGACAAGAATAAACATAAATCGATTTTGAAGCAGCCTTTTTTTGTTTAAAGTCCTTACAAATAGAAACTGACTGCTATTTTTTTTTTTAATTTAAATTAAAAAAAAAAAAAAATCTTAAAGATTTATATTTATTCTTATGCTGTTTATTTACCATTTACAAATTTATTTTATTAGTAGTATTATTGTAGTTCAAATTATATAAAGATCACATAATATAAAATATAAGAAGGCTTTAAATTTTGAAAGTAATTTGTTGTGAGGAAGAGGAAACTTGTTAACCAACAGTAGAATATTAACATGGAATAGAAAACGAAGTCAGAGATTACTTGTAATACAGAAGATAAGTCATTCTGGCCAAACTTTGATACAGTTAGACAAACTGTCTATAGACAGAATCAGTATTTGGACAGTTATTTTTCTTGTTAAACAGTTGTTAAAAGAGAATGTTTGTTGCAGACTGAGATTTGGAGGAAGAAATAGACTTAAACTTAATAAAAAGACTTAATAGACAAATCAATAGATAACATATTAAATCTAATCTTCCCTAATTTCAAGCAAATGTCACGCTCTGAAAAACTTGATATCCTAAAAAAGCACAAAATATTATATCCACGACAAAAAATAATATACACAATCACACTAAAGAACTATTTTACTCTTCTAATAACACCGAATGCACAACGCACTATCCAACCAGAAACAACTTCTATAATAAACCAAAATTTGAACAACCCCGAAATAACTACGGATTAAGATTAAAAAGTAAAACAATAGTAAACATATTTAATCAATTTGACAAAAATCTAACCAACCTAACACATTTTAAAGACCTAAAAAGAAAACTCTTTAATTACATCACAGAAAACAAGATAAAATGGCTCAAATAAGTACATATCTTTAAAATCCAAACTCCAGAAAATATCTCGCTTTTGTACAGAACTTCTCTAGAACTTCCTTAAAAGCACCTACCTAACCAACTATAGCATTGGTTATAAAAAAACAAAAACAAACAAAAAACAAACAGGAAGTTGTAGCGAGTAGTAATACTTAAATACTTATCCTCGTATTCTTGAATTTTTATGATATTAATGTATATCCGTACCATACGTAACTATTTTAAATTTACATTTAAATACATATCCTCTTATTCTTAACTTTTATAATATTAATGTATATCTGTACTATATGTAAATATTTCAATTACATTTAAATATATATCCTCTTATTCTTAAAGTTTCATAATTTTAATGTATAACTGTAATATATATAAGTCTGAACATGCATATATGTGTATTTACGCTCCTGTGTGTGTATATTATACATATACACAGAGACATATACACATGTCTGCATCTTCATATTAGAGTGAATGTTCCTAAATGTTTTGCATTTTATTGATTGTACTTTGTAGATATGTAGATTATATGTACATTGCATCATATTATCAACCATAAATTAATCAGATTGTAACTATTAAACTCCAGAACCTACTGACAGGGAAATTTCCCTAGTAGGACTGTAAAAACTCAAATTATATAAAAAAAAAAAATCCATAGAATAGTGAAATTTCAATACCACAGAATCCTGCAAACTTCTCATTTCCAAGCTTTCTGAATAGATAGGTCCCCTAGACAAGGAATTGATGTGGTATCAGCAACACTTTTAAGTCCTCAGTGTCCCCAACTATTTTTATCTTTCCTTAATTTTACCATTAGGGGTTAGAGTCAGGGGTGCAAGCAAGGATTGCTAATGATGCTCATTAGATGGACCCTATCTTTGTCTAGTGTTACCAATGCGGCGTTTTGAGCACTCATGTAGACAGGCACATTTTTTGAAGCATCGGCTGGCATTTTCAGTCCTCATGTAGACTGACCCTAAGAGATGATAACCTCACCACAGCAAAAAAACAGTTAATATTTAAATTAACTTAAAGGGAACAGTTAAAGTTATTAATATTTCATGAATGACTTCTCGAGAGATGCAAGAATTAAAGCAATCAATCTCAAAGTCTTGTAAATCAGTGGAAAGTTAAGACCCTTTGAAGTACTTGGTAACTGTGAGGACAGAAGGACAGCTTGATTCTAATTCGACTGTAGTTGTTAGTTATTTTATCATTACTATTATTTTTTTATCTGCTTTAGCATTTAATAATAAAATATTTTTTGAAAATCTATTAAAAATAAAGATATGGAAATCGTTAAGGACATAGCTTTCAAATAATAATGAAAATGAACTCCTTGAAATTTAATTTAATATAATATACACTTTAAAATCCTGGCAATATCATTAACATTGAATTGCAAAGTCGAATCATTATCATTTTTTGCAAGATTATTTGTGTGTTCATTTATTCAGTTTTTTTTTTTTTCTTTTCAAATTTAAAATCGCCAGGAAACTAATTAAAAATAATAAAGTGTTATTAAAAAATTGTAAGTGCTTTGATTGATACTTAAACAAATAAAAGGCTTTAGATACAAAATGGATTGGTAATGTTGAATATATTTTCCAACACACTTGTTTCATGTTTACTTGCAATTGCTCATTTCATTTTCCCATTTTTCTAGAAATGAATACAATGTATGAACTGTTTCAAGTTGCAAGCAATGGTAGGTATTTTATATCATCACAGTCTTTAAAAATATTGTTTAAATTAAGTTATTTTTCTTGATTAAAGTAGATTATAAGTTCGCTAATGTAAAGCCTTTCTGCAAATTTTATTTAGCATAGAAAAGTTTATTTGTTTGTTTTCTTAAATC
This sequence comes from Thereuonema tuberculata, assembly GCA_023159025.1. Classification (NCBI taxonomy): domain Eukaryota; kingdom Metazoa; phylum Arthropoda; class Chilopoda; order Scutigeromorpha; family Scutigeridae; genus Thereuonema; species Thereuonema tuberculata. Next base: position 21,528,962 of record JAFIDM010003189.1, on the reverse strand, counting down.
CTACTATTTTCGTGGTTCTCTTTCTAAAAATAATTAATCAACTCTTCTGATATCTGTATGCTTCTTTATTTATGTGCATTTCCTGTTTCAAACATTAATAGATTTTTCTTTTCTTTTTTTTTTTTTTTAATTCTCTATTTTGATATTTCATTTTGGATGAATATTATTAGCTGTTTTGGAACAGTCCCTCTGAACTTTGTTTTCTTACCTTCCTTCATCATATTTTTTTTATTAAATGAAAAGTATAACCATAGAATTCTTGTACATGGAAAATGGAAGATGTCAGATTTAAATCTTAAATCTTTGTATATTTAAATATTAAGATATTGTGAGATGTTTGTAATGCTGAAGGTTGCCTAAAAACTTGGAATTTAACTTACATTTGCTCTCTTACTCTGCCTAGTTAATTGATTTATTGGTATTTATGATTTCCTGTCTATAGCCGTTTGGCAGTCTATTAGAAAAAAAAATATATGAAAAATCAACAAGCAAGGAAATGGGAAATAATGCTGCTGACTATATTTCCACGGTATTTTATTGAAGAACTTAATATCTTCAGGAAATGATTCAATAAATTGTCAGATGAAATGACAGCATAATGGATTGCTCCATCCTCTAATGTAACAACACTTGAGACAGTTACCAAGTTCTTACAAATAAAAGAGATATTTACAAAATCAATTATTTAAAACTTTTGGGACACAGTTTAGTTTGTCCAATCTAAAGAGACTGCAATATATCCAAAATTGCAGGAGCAGCAAAGATGAAGGCAATGAACTTGAAACTCCATTAGCAACTGGAGAGATCCTCTATTACAAAACAAAATGGCTTGTTAATGTTGCTGTTTTTGGATGTTTTTTTGATGCCAAGGAGTCAAGCTTGGGCAATTATAAAAAACACATAAGACTGTATTAGTTTATAAATATCTTTGTTACCTATTCTTAGGTTTTCAAAATGCACATCATGAAACTTAAGCATATGTGTATCATAACATTTCAATACAGTGAAACCTCTCTGAGCGGCCACCCCATAGTACCGAGAATATTTGGCCGCTCAGAGGGGGTGGCCGCTCTGAAGGGTTTTATTTACTATTGTAAGATAATTGCTATAATGCGTAATATAAACAAGTCTGACATATATTCCTTATTTAAAATGAAATTTAAAACTTTTCTAAAGAGAAAATAGTACAGTACTTTATTTCATGCTTTCTTACATTTTTTTAAAAAAGGCTACAATTTGTGTCTGTTTTAAGTTTTTACTTTTCTCTATAACAACCATTTTTTCAAGTTCGTTTTTTAATTTAAAAAGCAGATCTCTAACTGATTCGTTTGGAATGGACTTGACCTTAAGTTTTTCCGCTCAAAATTAAAGCATGGAGTGAGTAGAATTCCCCGAAAAATGAAATGAGCGATCCCACTCGGTGGCCGTTTAGAGGGGGTCGGATGGCCGCTGATACAGGTTATTTTAACATTAGGTCTATGAGTCGAAAAATCCGTGCCATGAAAAATTGGCCGTTTAGAAGGGTTGCCGCTGTACAGGGGTGGCCGCTCGGAGAAGTTTCACTGTATTTTAATTACCAGAATTATGTTACAAGGTAGTGTAAAGGTTGTGCAATGATTTGAAACAACTTACTTGTATAGTAATTTGAAATTTGACTTATATCTAGGCCACACACTGCCAGATTATAGACAGGAAGTTGCTGAATTTTGATTTTTCTGATGAAGAAATTTTTGAAAAAATAAATACATAAAAAGGTCTCAAAAATTTTTCTTGCTTTAGATATGGAGAAGATATTGTCCAAGTTTTGTAAATTTCCAAAAAAGAAAGAACAGGAGAGAGAAAGAATTGAAACAAATGAAGAAGTGTACACAGCTAGGAAAAAGTTCCATCAGGTTAATTTAAATATTTATTTACTAGTTTTGTTTTTCTGCTTTATTATCATTACATTTTACATACTTGACTATTTAAAATGGTAAGTATAACCAAAATCCAATTTATTTTTGTTTCTTTGTCAGATTGCATTGCATTACTATGCAAATCTTAATGCATTGCAGTACAAGAGGAAGGCTGCCCTAATTGAGCCGATGCTGGGCTACTTACATGCTCAAAGATCTCATTTTTCTTTAGGAAACGAAGCCTTAAATATCCCAGATATGGAAACATTTCTTAGTAACATCAGTGCAAGTGTACAAGGGTAAATATAGCTTTGTTTGTTTTAATAAAACGGAAAATGCTTGTATTTATATAAACCAAAATCAAAAAGTAAATTTAAGCTTTTTTGTTGTCGTTGTATCGTCCATTCAGTCGTGTCCGACTCTTGGCGATCCGATGAACAAACTTCCTCCAATTTTGACGGTCATTGGTGGCATTCTTAATGTCATGGAAACTGAAATTTGTATCATTCTTGATAACATCCAGCCATCTTGTTCTCGGTCTTCCTCTTTTTCTTTTTCCCTCAATCGTCCCAAGCATGATAATCTTTCCAGGGAGTCTTCTTTCCTCATAATGTGGCCAAAATAAGCAAGCCTCAGTTTTAATAAATTTAAGCTTTACCTTTCGTGAAAATCTGATTTTGTTTTTAAGAATTTTCATTTAAGGTTATTGAAGAGATGAATAAAAAATAATTATCAAGAAAATATTACTTACGTTTATATGTAAGCATGTAAAATTTTCACTATTCTATTGTACTGAAAAGAATGGATATTAATGGTTTTAAAATTATAATTCAATTTATGGTAATTAATCTCAATTACCATAAGCACTCTTATTTAAAATTCAGCAGATCCACACAATAATAATCGTGCAATAATAAAATGGAAATGAAGAATCCCTCCTGAGACGTGTACAAAGGAAGAAGAATGCAAAAGCATACCTACATTGGAAACGGAAGTAAAGTTAACTTCATGACAAAGGAATTCTAGCTGAGACTTTATTGTTAACCAGGATTCTGAACATTATTCATCTAAACAAATTCTACTGGATGAGAGCTTGTATGTGATACCGTTAGTTGCAGTTTACTTTTCAATAGGTTAGCCACCACTGGTGCTGAATGTCCTGCCACTTGTTTACTATACATGGTGATCCATGTCCTAAGAAAGGAGAATCCTGACACTTTGATCAGCTGCTGCTTTTATAACCCACTGCTTTGGTTTCTGTTTCTAGTAAACAGGAGGTCTCAGCTGGTCACCATTTACTGTGGTATGAGGTTTTGGCTAGGGTCAACCATGAAATGTCAAAGGAGATGGAGTTTACTCCAGCCCCCCCCCCCCCCCAATGCCAGTACAAGGAAATGTCCTGTGAACTCAAATAAAAACAAACATAAAGTTACCTTAATTATCCCAAGGCTTTAGAAGTGGATCACAGCTTCAATCATCAAGATATTCATTAATGGTAAAGTCAGTACAGACAACCTCTACTTTGTGTCAGGCTGATTTAACATGCATTTCTTTCCTTCAACTCAGTTTTCCACCTGTTGTAAAGTGCCTACGTTCCAAAGGAAGATAATTCCATAAAGTAAAAACACATTAACTTTAATTACTTCTCAAAGAGGAGTCTTCAATGCCTCCAACAAAGTATTTTACATAGTCACAATTACATTCTCTTTCTCAAACCTATTACCAACATCTCTTCATCCATGGAATTTTGTGATACGGAGGACATCTAGCTTTGGGCTATCACCATTTACTCCTTTAGCCATTTTTGTTTTACATTTTACTGCTGCTTACATATATTGGCATTGAGAGGACTTTGACTTAATCTGAGTATATAAAAGCCTTTATACTATTATGTCTAATCTTTATATATGCAGAAATCACTCCTACATACCTTCCCACTATGTTTAAATACTCTTAGAAGACATTTTGGAATTGGAAAAACACAATGCATTTTACTACTACTATTATCTTTAAGTATTTTTAAGGAATATGACATTGAAATAGCCAATATTTATAATCAAGTAATGGCATTTGGAAGATATTTTGCTCATAACTACAGCTATTGCATATCAGAGAATTTCTAGACCATCAAATGGCATTCTAAAGCTATTCGAAACAGATTCATTTCTAATAATACTTTATTTATTTGAATCTATTACATTTGAGTCCTGTTAGGAGTTCAAAACTCTATCAACAGCTACTACAGATGTGTTTGTTGGCTATATCCAAGTCAATCTACATGAATATAGAAAAAGATTATATGGATATCTACATCTATATAAATGTGAAAGTCCTCGCTGACTCATCACTAATTATCCTACTTTGTACCTAGCCAGGAACCTGAAATTTGGCAGAAAACCTTCTTAGGTTGTATTTGGAAACAGTAAGCTATTGGGATTTTGATTAACCACTCTATGAGATGAAATCCCTGAAATAGTGCCACATATGCACCTGGTGGCGACAGTTGGAACTAAAAAAAACTTTGTTGTGCATAATAACAGCTTCATTTAATTAAATGAAATTGTTATACTTAGGAACATAATATCTTTTTTCTCTGGAGGTCAGTGAAACATAATGCCGTAAGGGTGCATGAATTTCTTGAGACTTCAATCACATGGCAAGAAAAAATACAACTGTTGACACTTGCTCCTGCTTCATGGAGCAGGAGAAAGGTCATTTAAGAGTTACATGTTAGAGAATATGCCATCTGTAAAGCAAGAGAACTTCTAAAAGACAAAGGATTAATGGCTTGACCTGAGCCAAGAAAAGGGAAAACAAAATGAAAATACAGTCGAATTGGTGAAGAACTTTTATCAAGATGATGAATAGTCAAATCATGCTTTGTCAAAAGGATATAATAGTCGGTATTTCCAAAAATGTACACACAAAAAAAGATTATTTTTTTTCTGTATTTGAATAAACTGTATTCTGCTTTTATATTTGAGTATCCCAACATTAAAATTGGCATATCCAAATTCTGCATGCTATCCTAAATGGTATTACTATCAGGATCTTCTGGTTCATGCTTGTTCTATAGAAGAGATGCACATGGACCTAATTGATCATTTAGTCTGTTTCGAAGATAAGAGACTGTACGCTGAGACACTACTATCAATGCCCATCAAGTGAAAATTTGAAAAACTATCTAGTTGGAAAATTCGAAGAGTCCCTAAAGATGAAGTTTCATATATTTCTTGGATATCAACAGTAACTGGTAAAGCATCTGTTATCAGAGCGAGCCGTTAAATGTGTCTTGGTGATGTAATTGACTCAGTGCAAAAAGTTCTCAATTTCTGCAAGGCAAGAGTTGGAAACAAAATTCTAGATGATAAAAAAAAAAAAAAAAAAGCCGCAACAACTAGATGCCTGATTCTCCAAAGCAAAAGCAGTTCCTGGTACACGTGATTTCCACCATTTCATTCCTGTGTCTGAAGATTCCATCGGAACAAAGAGAATCAGTTCTGATGAAAACTTCAGCATTATTTTCCATTTGTCTGGAGAGTAACCACCTGCAGTCAAGATATCGCAGATCTGTATAAACTCATACATTGCATGTGTTTATGTCAGCCTGTTTTTTTTTTTTTATCACTAATTTTAAAACATGAAGAGGAAGATGATGTAAAAGTGAAATTCATGTACTCTCATGGCCCTGCATCATTGTTCAGTGACCTCCACAGAAAGAAGACATCAGTTATATTCCTGTGTGTAACGTAATTTCTTGTCAGTCCTCCCAACCCAAAGGGTTCTGGAAGGATGTACTACTACCCTGAAAATCAGACTGAATTAAGGTTAACCCTATTACACCATATTCTTCGATACGACACAATGTTACAGACGAAAAGTAAGATTTGATTAATTATTCAAGTATTTAATTTATTCTCTTTTTCAGTCTTGTCACTTAGCTATTGTATTTAGTGCTCTAGAACAGTGTAGTTAAAAATTTTTCTATGAAGATACACATCTATTGTATGATGTATAGTGTCTATATATAATGTGTTTTAAATTAGCTGCGCTTAGCTAGAATACTGTAATTTTATAAATTAAAATAAATATATTAGCAGTTAAAATCCCACTGTTTTCTTTGACAGCCTTTTAGACCACACTTTGAGGTATAATTAAAAGGGTGGGGGGGCTGATAACTCCTCTGCCTCAGGTCGAAATGCTCACTTACTACAGCAATGGTTTTACACTTAAAATTTTTTTAATAAACCAAACTAATTTAATTTTAGTGTCTCTCAAAGGAAAGCGTTGTTTATACAACATTTTTTTCTTAAAAGTATACACTTTGATTGATACATGGTAAAAATTTGACAGTGATATGTTGGTTATACACAGAGCTCTGGTTTTTTTTTTTTCTGAAATTGGCACTGGCTACCTTTAACTATGTATGTTGCCAAAAAATAACTATGTTCGTCAAAATTCACATCAACCAACATTAATATTTGCAATTTTTTTATTTTTATTTTAAGGGTTCATAATGAACTGGGATGTGAAACACAGAAAACAGTTGAATTAATTGATTTAATAGAGAAACAAAGCCAACATCTCTATCACGCAGAACCTGCTCCAGATATGCCTTATATACCTCCCAACAAATCTCTCTCTCAGAAGTCAGGATATCTGTTTTTAAAGACGTAAGTAAGCTTATGATTTAATTCTGAACAAAATTGCATCATTGTGAATGTGAGAACAATGCAAGGAAAAAAACTGCTTCGTAATGAAAATATATATATATATATTTATTTTCATTCCTCTTACATTCCTCATGTAGTCCATTTGACTAATTGAGCTCAGGTTTTCTGAAATCCATTTAAAAAATGTTAAATATAATGAATGCTTAAATCTTTTAAATGGTTTCAATAGTCTCCTTAACTATTTTATTGTAGTAATGGATACTTGTCACATAATCCTTTTTATTTTATTCATAAATATCTGCAACAATTATAAAGTTCAAAAAAATCCCGATTCTTAAAAGAAATTGGTTTTGTATTTACAGTTAATGTAATCATTTCCTTTCTCTTATTTAGAAAAGTTGCTGGAGTAATGAGCAAATGGGAGAAGGTATATTTCTTTACCCAAGGAGGAAATCTGATGAATGTCAATAAGGGCGAGGTGAGTAGTTTCAAAAATTCAAAACTTTTCTTGATAAACATGTCAGGAAGACATCCTTTGTAGGTTTTTGTAATCACATTGCTTTCTGAAGTTTTCACTTCTTAAGACATTAAATTGAAAAGAAACAGAAAAGCATTTATGTGCCATTGATATGAATAATGCTGTGCATCATGTTTCCAAGTGACAGGTATTTGTGAGAATCCTTTGACGAGAGGGGATCAATTTGTTAGTCGTACTTAAAAATGTCTTACTTTGCCTTCTGATTTCTTTTGTTCAAATAAACAAATATGATGCTAATATATTTAATCTGTTGATTATTAAGAAATTAAATGACTTCGAATCATCTCTGTCCAATAAACTAAACCATCTCATTGATGGAAAGCTTTGATCAATACCAATGCTTTATTGTTTTACAATTCTGTTACCTATGGCTGTTGAATTTTCAAATGATTAGAACATATTAGATGACTTATTTCAAGATGTCTTGGTTTTAAGGCTCATAGGGTATGTCTATAAATGATAACCACGGTTGTGATTACTACCCTCTGTGCAACCACATTGTCTATAAAGTCAACCGGTCACTCCAGCCAACCAGTAACTGCGTCTATAAACTCCAAC
>JAFIDM010003189.1:21499349-21521288 GCA_023159025.1 Thereuonema tuberculata | reverse complement strand
CAACCGGTCACTCCAGCCAACCAGTAACTGCGTCTATAAACTCCAACCAGATTTGCTATAACCAGGTTATAACCTGGTTTCAGATCTGGGTTAACTCTTTTGTAACAGCTGACAGCATTCCAAGCAGACAACTCAGTGGACGCATTTTACATTACAGAGTTGCTTATTACTCGACGATTAAATTAAAAGATATTTTATTTCACTTCTTAGTTTCATTTACATACATGAGGTGAACTAAAAAAAAAAAAAATTACGGCCATTAATTTTCTTTTTTCTTTTTTTGCTTGGCTGTATTGCATGAAAGGATAGTTATTTTATTTTTAGTTTAACTTCATTAATAAAGCAATCACAGTACCATTGAAACTAATTTTTTAACTTGGCAAAGTTGTTTAAAATTCAGTCATTTTATTTTTACTTCTTTGGTATAATTTGAGATGGCTGGTAAACTAGATTCAATTTCTGACAACAGATTCTCTTAACAATGTCGGCAATCTTGTAGCCATGCCGTCTACAAAAAGGAAGGGTTGGGGAATAAAACCTACATCAGCATAACCAGTCACGTGACAACCATAACCAGAGCTGTAGTAACCACAAGCGCAGTTGTCATTTAGAGATGTAACCATAGCTACCATTTTATTGGACTGCTAACCAAAAAGAATAAGGAGCAATAGCACCATTTTGGTGTTCAGGATCATGGGGCAACCACAAAAAGATAATGTCTGTTTCGACTATCGGATAACTTTATCAGTGACAGTAATTGCCAGCCCACTCTTATCTTCATGGAGAAATGAATCAAACGGAAGCAATTAGAGCTAGAGAATGAAACTGATTCTTCATTGACTACACAATGTGTTTGTTTTAGCTTGTGTTTTGGCATAATGTAAAATTCATTTGCAGAATCTTTTAATACATATTTGTATCAACCTCAAAAAACTACTATTACTCTGTTATTGAGATTGAACATTTTTCATGGAGTATACAATGGAAAATTGTTTTATTTTTTAAATATAGATCCAGAGAATTTTTTGAATTTCTACCGTTCAGAATTAATCATCAGCTGTAAAAATTAAATATTTTTATTTCATTCTTAACTTTTGACGTACTTGAGTTCATTCTAAACCAAAAATGAAATCCAAGAAATATATCACTGAGTAAATAATACATTAGCAAAAATAATATATAGATACTCCTTACAACGGTGTTATGTTCCAATGAATCTTTCATAAGGATGTTGTATGTCAAATACAATTTGATAAATATAGTACTATAAAAAAGTAAATAACTGCTGTTATTGAATAAGTAAATAATAAATACAGTGGAAACTCAATTAACCGTCACTTTCTGTTATCCGTCATCGATCGCAAAACCTTCTTCTCTGTAAAATACGGGACATTGCCACAAAAAAAAGCTCGAGCCTTGAAGAAACAGAAGATGACTGATTACAGCTTCAACATATAAACCTTATTATCTAGTAGGCCTACTGTTTTATGTTTCTATTATTATTATTATTATTATTATTTGTTTGATGTTTGACGATATCTATTTGTTACCGATAGATTTTTCTTTGTATTAATTTATTATTTGCCTTTCGTCCCAAACCAGCATTGAAATTTCGTTACTGTACATGTTTATTGCAAAATTTCTGTTATCCGTCTATTTGGTTAACTGTCACAGTCCCGGTCCCGATGGTGATGGTTAATCGAGTTTCCACTGTAATTCATGTAACTATTGCAAATACCAGTACTTGAAAAGTTATTGAATACAAGTTGGATTGGGATTTAATTAATACAAAAAAAAAAAAGAAATTGAAGTTTTCTATATTGTTAAACAAAGTACAAGATGTTTACACTCATTGCTAAGAGACTGAAGGCATGGCTGGATGGATACTGCCATCACCCAAAATCAGTAGAAAGTATCTTATAGCATATCGCTAGTGTGAGAACAGATTAAAATCCAAAATTTGATGACTCCTGAATGTACATCGCTATCGCACCATCGTAAAGTAAAAATATTCATCTTAAGGAGAGGAGCATCTGTACTGTTTCATATTTCAATTACAGGAGAAGATTTGACGTTAAAGAACAGATTATAAATCTGCTGAAATTATTTTTTCTGCAAGAAAATAATATTATGCCCTTTTATTTACAGTATCTCATTCTTAGACTTTCGAATTACAATGAATATTATAATGGAAATATAATAACATAAAATAAGAGTCTGTTTATATGCGAGGTTTGCATTTATTACATTAGATTATATGATAGAAGGCAACATTTAATCAGCTGTTAAATTTTGTGTTGTTGCTTTATTTCCTTCAGTTCTCTTTGGCTGCTATTTCTTCCTGAAACATACATAATCTGATAAATTAGTAAGTTATCCAATTACATTTGTATTAAATATTTTTTTTTTCTTTATTAAATCTTTTATAGCTTGGAGGTAGTTTAGTAACAGAACTGGATAACAATGTAAACATTCATCCACTGGAACAGGAAGACAGAAGATATGTATTTCAAATTACCAGTGGAAAAAAGTAATTTTTGATCTATTTGTTTGATTTTAAAAATGTTTAATTACTAAAAAAAAAATGCAGTAAAACTTTATTAGTTTGAAACCCGAATAGTTTAGTCTGCTTTGAAATATTCTTTTCTTAACATATTTTGTTTATACAGTTTTTCCTAGGTATGAATTTAAAGATAGAATTTCCTGTTTTGTATCATTTAATTAAAAAAAAAAAATAGTCAGTAGTACTTTATTGTTTGATATAAGTTACTTGGACAGAAATCAATTGCGGCATATGAATAAACTTGATCCTCCCTCCTTTGTAATGTTTTATAAAGTAAATTTCTCGTGAATACAACATTTCCTGAATTTCTAAAATTCTAAGCAAGTAAGATTATATTATAACTTTAAATACAGAAATGAAACAGTTTTAGTTTTTCTTTGGTTTTTTTTTCCTTAAATGTTAACTCATTTAGACTTGCTTATTACCATGTAAAGTAAAAGTTCATCATGTAAAGTAAAAGTTCATCAATCTTCAGTGCTTGAAAAGAAAAAATACCTACTTTCAAATTTCTTTATTATTAATGATTTTTTTCTTTCTTGTGAAGAAAGTAAAGCTTCCAAATTTTTTTTTAATTTTTTTTTTTAAGTTTTGAACTTAACTTCCCTTATTTAAATTAGTTTTTTTTTTTTTTTTTTAACTTCTTTAATTAAGGGAAGCTGTTGCCAAAATCAGGTTGATTGTGTCGAAGCTCACCTTCTGATTATCTTTTTAGTTAACTGAAAGCTAGTCTTTCTAGGCCCAAATTTCTACAGCAAAGAAGTGGCTGAAAGTCCTGATCTTGCAAAAAATTCACTGAAAGGGGTTTGGGATTTATGTAGAAACGTTGAATATAATTCCTGGAGGATGTATGTTTCATCTGTAAAAATAGAATGGAAAAATTACATCTTAAAACTTATGAAAGTTTTGGTGCATTACTTTTGGAATATCCTCTTTCATATTAATGATGTCTTCTCCTCCTTCGTATTTCTTATTTTACTTTATTCTGTTATCTATAGGAATGTAGTTTTACAAGCATTAAATGAGCGGGAAAGAGATGAATGGATAGCTACGATACAAAATATAATTCAAGATGGAGGATACACAAAAGATAAAACAAAATTGCCTCCTAAATCAAGTTCTAGGTCCCAATTTTTTGTAAGTCTTAGAGTGGGTATCATTTAATTATTTTCAGCTACTTATTACTTAATGCTTCCTTGTAACTAATTGCATGGACTAATTTTCAGGTAATATCTCTTTCCTTTTACCATTAAAAACCTAAAATATTATTCTCAGAAAATTAAGAGAAATTAAAAAAAGAAAAAAAAAATGTACATTTGTTGTAATATTGCTAAACATATTTGTTCGCCAATCAAATACAAATGATAGCGTTCAGTCTCTTCTGTTTTCAAATATATGGATATTTTATTGGTCGTATTAGTTTTATTAATTTGAAGCAGTTTAACATGCAGATGTAAAAGTAATAAGAATGACCAGACTGCACTGTGAATAAAAGAATTTATTAAAATACAAAAATAGTTAAGTTTCGAAAGCATGTATTCTTGCTTTTTTCATTGGACTAAAAGCCAGATGACAGTTTTTTTTTTTTTTTTAAGAAAGTCGGATATTGTAGCAGTTTATCCTAGTCAGCAAGATATTACTATCATAATCTTAGGAATCTTTTTTTACAATGAATTGTTGGATTTATTTTCTGACTCGGCAGAATGCCTTCTAATTTTTTATCATCTGTTCCATTAAGAAATTTTTATTGGTTTTCTCCATGTAATTCTGCCTAATTCTACTGGGCGGCTGTTTAATTGTACTGTCATGTTGTCAGTGACAGACTGACTTCTTGCCACTTACACAGGAAGAATCAGGGTTTGTTTGCTTCTGTTTTTTTTATCACAAGAAGTCAGTGAACTATTGGTAAACAAAAATAAATCAATAGATGATTTCAACTATTAATTTGGAAGAAACCTATTACTGCATTACAACAAATGACACAGTCTCGTATAAAAGAATGTAATAATGTGATTAATTAATCGGCTAATACCCTTATTGCTGTAAAATGCCAATTACTCTTGACATAAAACTCTGCTAAGTTTTTAATATTTTTGAAAGATATGAAATTAATCATTGTTAGATTTAACAAGTAGTAGTTCATGTTGTGTGAAATAAAAATATAAATAGATAGGACTGATGAATTAACAATGTATCTTCTTTCACTTTTATTGCATTGTCCTTGATTCTCTTTCACCACATATAATTTTATGTTTCCCTTGCCCAGTTTTGCATCTGTGTAACATAAGTCTTAAAAATGTTAATTATAAAACGAAACTATAGTTGTTTTTTTTTTAATGGAAATAAAATTTTCATATGAAATTAATTTAAATTGTTTCAATTAAATTCAGTTTCTAAAATCAATAATGATCAATATAGTTAAACTAAAATCTGTTTCTTATGTTGAACAGCACTCTAGTTCTGAAACCTCCAGCAGCACAGAATCAACAAGGTACAATAATGCTTTGTTTTTTCTTTCTTTTTTTTTTTTTTAATCGTTTATTAGCTTAAAAGGCCTTCTAAAATTTTAAATGACGTGCATCTTGTTTAAAATATTTACTCAATTTGAATTCTGTAAAATTTTCAATATAACAGTCATTTATATTTATTTATAGTAGTAGAGGAACTGCACAATCGTTACCGACATCGACTAAGTCCACACCAATTGATTGCATTTTACCAAATACACCGATTGTTTTTGATATGATTTCTCCAAGTAATAGTTCAAAGCTTTCCAAAGGAATAAAAGAAGGACCTCCCATGTGAGTTTAATTTTTATTATAGAAGATTCAATTTCAAGTTTTTACTTTCTACATCTTGTATAGTATTGTAGCATTTACAAGTTCATACATGTGTGTAGTTCTACATCAAATTCATACATTAGTAGCAAGCCTTTTGTAGCAAAAAAGCATTCATTCTTAATTCTTTCATTAATAACTTTAAATAAGTAGCTTAAATAAATAAATTTAAGTATTTTAAATAAGTATTGATATGATGTATCCTGATGTTCCTATTGTTGAAAAGGATTGAGGGATTATTTAAAAATTGCTGTTATTCTATTTGAATATTTTCTGTATTTTTTCTTGTTTGTTGTTCTGATAATAAAGAGCTTTCAGTTAAAAACAAATAAATTGATCTTAAACTTGAATCAGATTAAGTATATTGGATAATAAGATTCCGTATTTGTTCATTTTCAAGGTTAACTGTAACTGAAAAGAATTTAAATTATAAAAGTTACTCTTGTTCAAAGAACATTTTTTAACAAAAGCTCATTTTACTTCTAAACCTTCTGCTTAAAGTTAATAGTTTAATCTCTCATACAATGAATGCTTAATCAGTAAAAGACAGTTCAGTTAATATGTGCAGAAACTGTGATTAAAATATCAAAAATTTCAACAACAACAAAAATGTAGGAATGAACGAGAGTTTTAGTTCCTTCAGCTCATAAATTGGAGTCAACAAAATCCCAATGACTTTTGGAAACATAACCTTCCTTTGGTTCTTCTCAATAAGTTTAGATTTTATTCCTACATTTCTCACCACTGTAAAATATGAAAAATTTTCAGGAAAGTTGCTATAATATTTATGTTCATGCCGTATTCCAAATAGTGTCCTCATGAAAAAATGAATGTGTTAATTTAAAAATTCCTAGAAAAGGAATATGTTTCTTCTTAGCAATTTGTATATATACTCACATATATACTGTGGTTGGGATGATCCCGTACCCCCTAGTATGTAGTAATAAATGTAAATATTTAGTATTGAATGTTATTTCAATTGTTGACACTATAGAATGCAGATTCTGTTTTCAGATGAATGTGCGATTTATCGCAGTCACACAAAAGAAATGGTGTCAAGAGAACCCTTATTAGACACTGGAGTTGGAGAGGAATCCACCTCATGTAATGATATTGGCTGCGATGACATCACATTATTTGTTTGGACCAAATTTTTTTGATGGTCATGTTAATGAACAAACTTATTGACACATGTTATAAACATGGTTAATCCCACAACTTAAAGATGTGGGTATCATGGAACGCGTATGGCCACAGCAGGACGGGAAACCTGCTCACTTCGCTCTTGCTGTGTGCTGATTTGTTCATGAACAGGACGCTGGATTGGTCGCAGTACTCCAGGATCACCAGCTCCATTGAATTGGCCACCCCGAAATCTTGATCTCACAACGCCCGACAACTCACTGTGGGGAATCATCAAGGCCTACACGTCTGAACGTCATTATGCTTCAAATGAAGAATTGTGCAATGCAGTTGAGGACGCATTTCGAACCATCACACCGGTCATACTCCAAAAAATGTCAAGTAGGACGTGGTGGCGTATGAACTTATGTGTATAGCATAATCGCAAACACACAGACGCATTAGTCACTTAATGTGTACATATTAAAATTTATCACTACCAATTAAGGGATGTGGGAACTTCTCGGCCGTACTGTGTGTGTGTGTGTATAAAGATTTTTTATAAAAGACTGTTTATATTTGAATGGACTATTTGATCAAACAGTTAATTCTAAGTGACCTGATATTGTACTGATAAACAAAGAAACTACTTTGAGCTCATAGATATTGTGCTGCTTTTTAGCATTGATTTGCATTATACTTTCTGATGAATTAAAATTCCTGTGTGAGAGAGAGAGAATATTACACATCTGATATAAAAGTGCAATTAACAAGAAACATATATTGTGACACTAATGAAAAAAATATAAATTATAATAAGAAGAATAATTACTTCAAAACAGAATGTGGACATTTGCAATTCTTCTGAGCCTTCCCATTCATTGTTTGAAACTTACACAATTAACAAATAGCCTTCGTAATTATAACTTTTATGAATATTCCCTCATCAGAGGTGGAAGAAGTTTATAATACTTTCATATCTTCTTAATGTTATTTTCCCTCCCTTAAACTGTCTTCCAACAGGAGAATTAATCCTTTTGACCAGTCTAGTACTGCTTTGGCAGCTGAAGCATTGCGTGGAGAATCTACCTTTCATGAAGTGTATAGTGTTCGCTTTCTTGGATCTGTGGAAGTACAGTTTGATAGAGGTATAATTTTTTTTATTTTTTATTATTAACTGAAATGTCATTTTTATAATATGTATATTTTTATTTAAAGCATACTTTATATATATATATATATATGTGTGTGTGTGTCATTAAATTCATAAGATTGTGAAATATGCTTTAAAATATAAATTATCAAACATGTTCAAATATATTTTCACTTGCAAAAGGAGTCATTAAAATAATTTTTTTGTTATTTTAATTTTTATTTTCCTTGTATTAGGGGAACATTTAGTACATGAAACTATTAGGCATATAATGGCAGCAAGAGCAATTCATAATGTATTTAAAATGACAGAGTCCCATATTGTTATTACAAATGAGTCAATGAGGTATGTGGATATTTATGATTCCTATTCTGGAAAAAAAAAAAATCATAAAATATTAGGATTAATTTTACAGAATAATTCTAATAATCAAAAAAGATAGAATAGATTGAAACATTGCTGTATTTTGATTTTCTTAAAAGTTGGTTTTTAGGAGTGCCCTTTAGTTGTTGAGCTTTGAAATATTATTTTTTCATAGTGAATTTTATTTGTAATTATGGTCCATATCACTGTTGATTCTTTGCATTTTTCAGTTACCCTCAGACCACTTTTTCTTTTAAATAAGAGGATGAACAACAATTTGGAAAGCAATGAAAATTAAAAATGGACAGGAAATGAACAATAACAGTTTGAGAAGGAAAAAAAACAAAACAAAAACGTTTCATGACATTGCAATTTTGAACCAGGACTGGGTTGATTTCATTGCTTAGTTTAAATTTGAAAAGGCTCTTAAATGGCATTGACCAAAAAAAACAAAAAAAAACAATTATTAGGTGTGGATTATTCACTGGCGATCAGATTAAAATTCTGCCATTGATATTTAATCCAATTTTTTTATGATAATTTCATGAAAAAAAACCCTAATGTGATTTTTAAATCTGTTGAAATACATTTAATTGTCCTATATTCAAATTTTAAGCGACACAATGACATCTTTAGGATTAGAAATGGATAAATGATTGAAAAGATATGACTTCATTAAAACTTACCTTAAAAACCAAATCTAAAATGGCACTTATAATTTTCAGCCTGCTTTCCATTAGGTGTAGGGAGTATATGATTATAAAAAAGAAATAAACATAATTTAAATTCACAACAGCATTTCGATATTTTAGCCGTTAGTTCTTGACTTATTAGCAATATAACTTAAATAATCTTATTCCATTTTCTTTTATCAGTTAAAAGCCAATCATGGAAGTTAATATTTTGACGATTTGAACACATCACAACTATTTTATATAAATTTAAGTTAAATTATGATTATATTCAGTTGTAAATTTTTTATGATTAAGTAATCAGCTATTCGGCCGTCCTAAGGTAAAAGGAAGAAACTAGCAATTTGAAAACTGATTATTTGCTGCCTTTGACCGTAGATATAAGCATATTGGGAGTCAGTTGCTACCTTTGATCATCGAAATAGGGGCCAAACTTAACAGCAGATCTTTACCAAATTGCATGTGTAGATACTTCCTTACGTAGAAAATGCAGAAAACACAAAATCGGAAAATTTGTAGTTACTTTTACCTTAGGATGGCAGAATTCTCCATATGAGATTGAAGATTTGAGTTTTCTTTTAGTATTTAAGTTTCCTGCTTAACATGTCTTGATATCACATTTCTTATCTATCAGTGTCATAAGATGTAGTAAGGGAAAATGCATAAACTTTGAGACTAAATGAAATCCTGTCATTGTTAATTAGTCCAGGATTAATCTCTTAATACAGTTAAGATCTATTTTATTGAATGAAAAATTTTGTATTCAAGATGTAGCTATAAGATGAAAGCTATAAGCAAAAATTAAAGTTATAATCAGCTTTAAATTAACCCTGGAATATCTACTGTAATATCACTGGCTTTAATAGGTGCATCAATTGGGCTTGTGGGAAGTTAATGCATTGTTAGTGTGCTGACATTTTGTTAGGAAATCTACATAATATTTCTTAACATACATATTAAATACCTTGTGTTGAATGTTTATAAAAAGAAATTATTTGTTATTTGTAGTATCAACATTGTATTTCGATTTATTTTAGGTTGATAGACCCATCAAATCAGACTACTCGTGCTGAATTTGCATTACAGGATATTTCCTTTTGGGCAGCTCATAAGGAAAATAATAGGTAAAGTTTTGATTTATTGTTTAAAACTGCAATTTAAACAAAAAATAGTAAGACTTTTGCTCTTCTTTTTTCCCCAGATAAGTTTTAATTGTAAGTTGCATTTTATTCTAATAATTATAACACAGAAGTAGGAGAGCACTTAAGAATTTTATTATGTTGATATATTAGAATATTATTTATGTATTAAAGAATATTTATAAGGAAAAGTAATGAAGAATAAAATTAAATCATGTCATAAACCATTGGCTATTGCTATTTTCATTATTTTCAATTAATTTGTAAGAAAGTTTTGCATGCATTAATTGTAACATGAAAACGGAAAAACTATAGAATGCACAAATACGTTTGCTTTCACGCCTTGAACCATCATAGACTGCAATCAGGAACAGCTGTTTCGTCCTTATTAGGACTCATCAGCCAGATTTAGCCTTGATGAGCTGTCCCAGATTGCCGTCAATGATGACTCAAGGCGTGAAAGCAAACGAATTTGTGCATTCTATAGTTTTTCCGTTTTTGAATTAATTTGGCACTGTTTTGTGTCCACATTAACTTATAAAAATCAGAATTGTTTAGACTAGTTACCTGGTTGCTCCTTCTAATTTTAACTTTCAGCCTCTCTACATTAAAATAAATCTTGCTATTTAATTAATTTTTGTTATACAGTCGAACCTGTCTATCTCGAATCTCACAGGAAAGGAAAAAAATTTGAGATAAAGAGGTTTCGAGTTATAGAGGTTTTAAATGCGGTCAATTAAGAAACGTTTTAATTGCTTTTGTTGTAGAAAAATACAGTGATATGATCGCAGATTAATTATAGATACATTTTTTTTTAACATACATACGTATCTTTAACAATAAAAATATTGTTTCAATGACTTTTGACGTCTAACTTTCTTTGTTTCTGTTAGCCTTCTTCTAAGGTTAGCAAGAGCTGTGAATCCCTCTTGGCCAACATTTTCCTGAGATTCAACCTGTTGTTGAAGAAGGGTAGTCTTTGGGCATTGATTTTAGTAATTTACACTATCCGAAATTCGAGATACAGAGGTTTTGAAGGAAATTTTTCGAGTTAAACATGGAAAATACATTGAATTTAGATTGTATGTAAATGTAGGAAATTTCTGAAATTTTGTGATACAGAGGTTCTCGAGATAAACAGGTTCGACTGTACTCATCTTTTCCTCGCTACCAGAGCAGGCAAAGGTAGTAATGAAATCAAATAATTAATTTAAACTGAAACTACATTCAAATCAATTTTTAACCTCAGTGAAGTAAATTAGGTTGTTATACATTGCTATAAGAAAAAGAATTTTATTTTCAAATTATTTATATCTAAATGAGATGGATTTATTTTTTTTAGAAAACCGGTTTTACTAAATTTAAGGAATTTAGGAATAGATTTAACATTAAATAATTTAATACCACATGATAAGAATATAAACAGAAGTATACTATTACGTTATATTGTTTTTATTTTTATTATTACAATATAATTTTTTTTTTAAATATACTTCATTTTAAATGCTAAACTGGCAATTTTTATATTTTATATTTTTCAGGCTTTTTGGCTTCATTACTAGAAATCAAGATAGAGATAGCTCTCACAAATTTAACTGCCATGTTTTTGAAGCCAATTCTTCTGGTGAAGAGGTAATATTTTTACTGTTTCTTCTTCAGTACAATTTTTTTGATATTAGTACATATGCTAGTTTATGTTAATCACAAAAATGTTTGTGTGTGTGTGAATGTGCTTTTCTTTTTTTCCTCTTATTAGTATTATAATGACTATTGACTTTCCGGGGCAAATACATGACTAAAATAGAGAGGTTAAAACACTAACACCATTGGTATAGCTTGGAAGACGGTGAATAGGGCAATACAGTAAACTCCCGATTATCTGCAGACCTCTCCCGTTTCCATTTTTTTTTAATGTATAATAAATTACAGAATTAGTTTTTTTTTTTAAATCTAGAATAAGGTAAGCAATAAAAGAGGCTAACAATGTAATTGAAGACATTTATAGACAAGCAATTTAAAAAACGACCTTGTGGGTGGAGCTTGGGTCTGCAGGTTACACTAAATTACGGGAGAGCCGTCCCATAATAATAAAATTTAAAAATAAATAAATAATTTAAAATAAAATAATTGGTTATAATGTATGTACTGTAACTGAATGTATTGCCATTTTAATGTAAATAAAACATGTTAAAAGCATTTTTGTGTTGATTTTCGTCCTATTTCGGATTATCCGCCGGAATTTGCTTATCCACTGTTGCCGCACCACCCAATTCCACGGATAATTGGGAGTTTACTGTATATACATACAAAACAGAATGATAATTGATTTTTATACAGATTGTTTTTAAAGATAATTTAATATTAAAATGTAAATTTTTCTCTTCTTTTTCCATAGATTTGCAATGCCCTTCAGTCGGCAGCAAAAATAGCGTATCAGACTCTGATGGTAAATTTCTTTAAATTTATTTACGTATATATTGGAATTTATTTACTTACCATAAGAATATATATATATATATATAAATTTGCATTAATAAAAAATTGTTTATAATTGCAGGAAAGGAAAACATCTGAAAAAACTAAAGAAGCTGAAATGGTTTGTCAGTTTTGTTATTTTTCACTTGTGAATAAAAAAACAGTAATTAAGATTAGTTAACAGTAGAATTTAGAAATAAAAGAATGTTAGAATATAGAAAGATTAATTTATTTTTGACAATTTCTTAGCTATTGATATTGTTTTACTATCTTAAGTCCAGTCTCAGTTCTGTGAAAACTAGTAGCATTGATCTACATCTCCTTGGCCCTGTTCTTCTTCCATGGTTTTCCTCCATGCATTCCATCTGTTTTAAATGTTTTTCTAGGCTTATCTGCATATGATTGTTTGCCGATTTCATTTGCTTAGCTGTGTGCTAAAATTACAAACCCTTTCATTCTCTGTGCACCACCGAAGCTTACATTATATTACAATGGAAGTTTGACTTTAGCCCGTTCCTAATTTTTAATCCTTAAAACAGGCAATCAAAAATGTATCTGAATGTATCTTTAAAAGTTTGGTGAACTTATTAGTTTGGATATCTTTGTTTTGATTAAAGAACTACATCCCGTGCAGCTAAATCGACTCACTCCTTCAGAGCACACAAAAAGGCGTATGTTTTTTAAATGGCTTATCCGATTTTCAAAAAACATTTTTTTTTTTGAAAGCCTAATGTTTTTACTTTACAATGATACCATTATAATTAAAATCTGTACAATATTTTGTTTTATAATGCATTTTGATTGAAAACGCAAGCAAAATGCATGCATAGGAAAAAAAAATTGTAGATTCTTAAAATTAAAATACAACAAAAAATTCAAGCAAAACAAGGAAACTTTTTATTAATCAATACTTGGTATTGCCTCCCCTTGCCTATACAACGGCTTGCATGCGGTTCCTCATAGACCCTATTAAGGTTTTGACAAAGTCTTGGGGGATCCCATTCCACTCCTCCTCCAGCGCAATCTTGAGCTCGTTGATATTAGACGGTGCCAGATTTCTGGCTCGGACCCTCCGTTTGAGCTTGTCCCACAAATGCTCAATCGGATTCATGTCGGGACTGAGGGCTGGCCACTCCATCGTCTCGAGACCAACCTCCTCCATGAATTGCCGAGTGGTACGTGCTGAATGACACCGGGCATTGTCATGCACCAACATGAAGTCTTCCCCGATATATCCTGCGTAGGGCACAATATGATCCACGAGAATGTCCTCAATGTATCGTCGAGCAGTCAGACCCCCCTCCGGCCTCCACCAGGTATGAAAACAAGATCTGTTTTTCCCTCAAGGGATATGCCAGCCCACATCATGCTGGAACTGCCGCCGTACGAGACTGTTTCAGCAAAACAGCACTGTGAAAATCGCTCTCCTGGACGCCGGTAGACCCGGCCTCTCCTATCGTTACCATGGAGACACATTCTGCTCTCATCAGTGAATAGGACCGACTGCTATTGCTCGATGCTCCAATTGAAGTGTTCCCGAGCAAATTCGAGTCGTGCTGTGCGGTGATTTACGGTCAATTTTGGGCCTCTAGCGGGCCGTCTTGGAGTGAGGTTGGCTTCCTTCAAGCGTCTTCTGACTGTCCATTGACTAACAGCTACTCCATGAACTTGTGTCAGCTCCTGTTGCAGATCGATGCCCGTGAGATGGCTATTATACAGTGAAGTTGAAACCATAAAGCGATCATCTCTCTCAGACATGCATCGGCGCTGTCCAGTATGTGGTCTCAGAGTGAAGGTACCAGTTTCCTGAAACCTTCTGAATACTCTTGAGACAGCAGATTGGCTCAAGTTTAGTTGACGAGCGACTTCTCGTTGACTGTGGCCTGCTTGCAACAAAGCAACAACTTGTGCGACGTCTTCTGGCGTAGTATCCATGGGTTTGTGAAAACAATGAATTAAAGTTGCAGAGATGTGTACAGATGAACGTCTGATAAGCGACTGATAAGAAATATCGGTCCACATGGGATTTTATAGGGGAGTGCGGCGCGCAACTCATGGTTTCCGTTCAGACTGCATTTTGCTACGCTTACGTTCAAATCACATTCATTTGGAAAATATTGTACAGATTTTAAAGATTAATGGTGTCATTATAAAGTAAAAACATTAGGCTTTCAAAAAAAAAAATTTTTTTTTGAAAATCGGTTAAGCCATTTAAAAAATATACACCTTTTTGTGCGCTCTGAAGGAGTGAGTCAATTTAGTGCACGGGAGTGTATTTGATACTCTTTAAGTTATTGAATCCAGACAGAAAAATTTCTTCTCTAAAAACCATAATGAGAGCTGATTGAACCATGATAACAATATTTTTAATGTTATATTAACTACAGTAGAGTCCCGATTATCCAAGTTAATGTGGACCAAGATTAACTCGGATAACCGAAAAATTTGGTCAAACCAAAAATTGTAAATAAAATAAATCGTCTAGGTTTAAATGTATATTTTAACAAAAGTTATACAGATACACCACATACAATTCATATTGAAAGAGTTCTTTTACTTAAAAAAGTCCTTAATTGTTTTTTGTTTTACGTTACTTTGGCGTTTTTCTGCAGCAATGTTAAGGCATTTTTTTAAGGATAACCCAGAATTGTTGGTGTCGAAACCATTCCTCGATTCCAGGTATGGAGTGATATGACTAAACGAACGAAGATTAATTTGCGAAAAATAAATCCTAGAAATATTTGATAGCTCGGTTAAAGCGGAAACTCAGATAATCGGAGTTTTACTAAAGTTTAATTAAAACGCAAGAAATTAAATTACAAGTCTACAATCCCATGTCTGAAATCCTTGGGCCCAGATGTAGTTCAGTCTTTCAGTTTCGGAAATTTTCTGAATTCAGTATGATACTGTATTATATGGAGGGTTGAGGCTGATAAACTGAATGATTTCGATCTGTCCTATACCCGCATGATACAGTGTATCCCACGCATCGATATAGTACATATGCAGCTACTGTTTTTCTATAATGGTGATATGCCAATTGTTGATTATACTGAATAATTTCTGCAAAAATAACACTGTTCTGAGAAAGATACACTGTGCCCTTCCTGATGTCTAAACAACGTCAATGTGATTTCAAAATAGTGCTGCAATAAAAGTTTGGTGGTCAGTAAGGGTACCATTAGCCACATAATCTGCCGAAACTGTCAATTTCGACCAAAGATACTGCCAAAACAGAAACCCAATGATGCAGAAAAGGTAGCTGACCGCCTGCCATCATAAGACAGATCAGGGTGATGGTCGCACAAGAGAACCTGCTCACTCATTGTTGCATGGCCAGGTTAGGAACATCACAACGTACAGAAACAACCTTGGCATGCACAGAGTCCACAAAACACATGGTCACAAACTCGCTGAACAGCACATCCAGGAACTCTTCACCAATGTAATAAAATTGTACTTAACAGTACCTCACATGTGACCACTGGCAGTATACAGTCACATTGGACAAAGCATGGATGTGCCTGAACAATGCGGATCAACCCATGGTGATTTGTTACTGCATTGGGGAGAAAGGACGAGAGATTTTTTGCTGAAGTGCATAGAGAAGTTCTGTAAAGGCTTCATGATTGTCGCAGAATATTGTGCTCCTGGCTGTCTTCCACTGATGAGTGGCTTCTAATTAGCTGCATACTTCAAGAGACTGATGGAACCAATCTATGGCATCCATTTCCCACATCTTTACGGCAACGGTTCTCCAATGGTGAGCATTCATATGGACAAGGTATCCAGCCATACTGCATGTTCCTCGGTCCAGTACTACAAGCGAAAGGCATGCAAGACCCAGGATTTATGTCATTCCCTTTACGTGCATACCTTATTAAGTCACCCGATGCCTGCCCAATGGACTTCTGTGGTTTCGGGCTTCTCAAATCTGGGATTGCACAATTTGCATCTCATACTCTGGTTGGCCTATGGAAAGTCTGTTTAGATGTGTGGAACACAGTCCTCTAGGAATACCTATCCAGTAGCCTCCTAAAATGAAAACTACGATGCCAGGCAATTGTCCGTAGCCATGGTTGTCGAGCATCAGTAGTGAAGGAAAGGCATAACTCCATAACATGAGATCCCAAACTTGTCAGTTTTATCTGCCTCGACCCTATGTAATTATGATACATTCACCATCAATAATTATTTTTATTATTGATAAATTGTTCACTTTTCTTTCTTTTCTTTTTTTTCACTGTTTCCCATAACAACATCTGCAATTTTTGCAGTCAAACTACACTGGAACTAATGCAAGACGAAAATTATCTGAGAGCAGCAAATACATTTCAGTAACAGTGCTCCCACACAGCTGAGTCAACTGATGCATGCACACATCCACACTGCAGCCATAAGAGTCGCTGTTTGGTCAGTGTTTGATGCCACTTAAGACTTGAAAAAGTCTTTTGGTTTACGAGCTTTTCAGAATTTCGGATTTTGGGTTGTGTGGACCTCAATGAGTTTTGAATTTTTTTTTTTTTTTTTTTGTAACCATTCTGTCACTTGAAACATTCTTTGTTTCACAAGTATACTTTTGACAAATAGTGTTAATGCATATGTTCTATTTTATTTTAATCCACGTCCATTCTATTAATTTCCATATCTTTCCTCTTAATTATAATTAGGAGTTTCCATAATTGTTTATATTAAAGTCATTTTTATTTGACCTGATGGACTTTCCGTATTATATAACTTGCTTATTTAATGCTGCTGCTTTTTTTTTGTTTCTCAGTAAATAAAGGCTGAAAGGTGTTTCAAATCATTGTTTTTAAGAAATTGGATTTGTTTATTTTTACAGGAACTTCTTTTAAAAAATATACAGATGCAAGAAGATATTGATGATCGGCCACATGTAGTTTACAACAATGATGGCCAGTATTTGGTTTTGGATGAGGAAATAAGGAAAGCCGAGCTCTATAAAAAAGCAAATGCAAGCACCTCAATTCGAGATGGATCTGGAGACGGCGATGAAAGAAGAGTTGAAGGTGCAGAAAGTGAAGCATGATTGCATCACAGTCCAGCATTAATTTTGGTCTTGAAACTTTTTCTTTTCTGACAACTATACAAAAGTTTAGTTGTGCTTGACCAGTGGACCAATTTTGGCACAGAAGGTAATTGAATTGTAAATCTAAAAATGTTCAATATTCACCAAAAAAAAATTAGAATTTATTTGAAAAAAATTTAATATTTTATTGAGGCAATACGAAGAAGAAAGGGAAAGTATTTTTGAAAGTAAGAAAAAATAAAAAGGGTAAAATTCCCAGTTTTTTACGTCGTGCTCTTGATTGACTTGTGTGTTTTTTCCTGTGATTTAATAGTGTTCTGAAGTTCAGATACATTATTAAATACCACAGAGATATGTTATTGTTTGTTTTGAAAAATGAGACATTTTTTAAAATGTGTTTTAATCATTAAAATAAATTATTTTTATTTCATTGATTATTCAATTTTATTTTTCTTTGTTGAATTTGTGCTTTATGTATAATTGCTGATGTAGAATTTTATTTGCTTTAAATTTTAAAGTAAAGCCTTTTATTTGAAAATGTATTTTTTATGATTATTTTGATCTTGTTTTTATGTCTTGCCGTATGGTTTTGAAATGAAAAAGGAATTCTTTTGTGGTTAATTTTGCGAATTCATGCTATCATAGATTCAAATTATTAAAAAAAAACATAATTTAGCAATTTCACTAATTAAAGAGTAACTGTCATGGTTTTTAAATTTTACATTTAATTTCTGAATTGCAGATTTTAATGCATTTTAATAATTAGCAATTTTTCAGATATAGCTTTAAAGAATATTACCTTTATAATTAAGGTTTATCGTATTATTTATGGATAATGTGATTGCATAACAAAAGTCATGAATGTCTTTGAATTTTAAAGTTTGAAATAAATTGATTTTAGTTTGTTACCATGTATATGCTTGCCATGGTGAATGTATTCCAATCTGCAACGAGGGGAGAGCGGGTAACTGCAACATTTTCCTTGTTTTTGATGAGTTCATGTTATGCGCCTCATGATACTGTGGTGTGCCTCATGATACTGTGGTGTTACTCGTGCAAATGACTGGACTGTCATTTAGACCGTTACTGTGATCGTCGAATCTCTAGATAAAATAACTTCACATAAAAGAAATTTGCTCCATTTACCCAAACTGTTTTTCTGTGTGTGAGATGAATTCCACTATATGGAGGAAGTAGCGTGACATTTTCAGTAATATTTGGGAACAGAAAATGCAGGTTAGAAAAAAAATAAACATCTCTCTTATACTGAGATGGTTGGTCAGACGAACTAGATAATTTTCATATTTCAGGAGGAAAGCAATTAATGTCTCACTAGTAAAAGTAAATATTGATTGTTCAGATTATTCAGCCTTAATGGCCAGTCTATAATCTACTTTAATCAGTCTTAAGCTTGCCATGAATACACTGTGATAAAACAGAGTTTGATCTAATTCTGTGGGAGACATCTATAAAAGAAATGTTGGCAAGCATTAGGATTCAGGAAGAAATACTGATTTGAAAGCTTCTCTTTGCTAATAAAACAGACTACTGCATTTTACTACCGTAAAAACTGTACCACTTCATTGAAATAAGAAATTAAGAAGTTAACTGGCCAGTTGACCAATGCGATTGTCATGAACTGATTTTGGCCAAGTGGTGTTATTATATATGAATGCTTTAAAGGCCTTACTGAAGATGACAAGGCAAATAAATCTGAGTATATGAAGTATTTTCCAGCCTGTTTAAGAAAGTAAAGAAACAAAAATTTTATTACAAAGTTTTGTTAAGAAATAGTTTCCAAAAGAAAAATGAAAATCATGAAAAAAGAGAATAGTGCTTAATTGCAGAAGATTGAATAACCTGAAAAACGTTTCAAAAACACCAAGAATACTTCTAAAATGACTGTTACAACAGGTGAAGACCACTTACATTCACTGAATTGTAATGAGCAATATTTTAATTGTCGAAACTGCTAATTGTGATGCTAAGATTTGAGCTCTTATGGTTTGGGATGCTCTACATGTAACAAGTTCTAGCTTACCTAGAATTATTTGATTACAAGAGTGTCATGAGAAATGCATTGTATCAGTAGAAGTGGGCACACTTTTTTGATTTAATCCCACAGCTTCAGTAAACGATGATGTCATCCTTTGAAACTTCAATATGATGGGAAAATGAAGTTGGCTAATTTCTGTCTAAACATCCTAAAATTCTGCTGTTAGCAGAAAATATTTCGAAAAGAGCCAGGTGATGTCAAAATAGTTAGTCTTTGGTTGCAGAAAAAAAAGATAATTGTTTAAGATAGAAAAGAAAAATAGTAGCTTCATAGAACACATTGAATGTTTCTAATTGCTAGAAAATTGATAGCAGAGGCATCTTTTGATATGCCACTGTTGATTATGGAAAATCTCAGTTTACTTGTGTGATTTGCTGTTATTGGAGCGACAAAAAAAAAAAAAGACTTCTGTATTGAAATGATTCTGTCAACACATTCATTTTCCATTGGAAGAGATGCTGAAGCTTTGAATAGCTGAGATCTAGATATATGGTGCCTACAGGATTAAATCAGAGGTTTTGACAGAGGGTAGGCCTTAAGCGTCAGCTGAACTACATAAATTCAACTGGAAAAAAGGAAAATAATGTTTATATTTGTCTATAGATGAATTTGATTGCCTGCTAAAAATTACCCTATAATATAATTCCTTCGGAATGTTTGAATGTTTGGGATTTTTATTTGTGGTGATGTAGAGAAGAAAAACATTAAAACAAGATTTACTAAAAAGAAGATGCAAACATGAAAAAGCTCAAAGAAAACGAGATGCCTAGAAGTGACAATCCAGTATGTTAGAGGCACACAGTGTGAGATTCAGCATTTTAAAATGAACAGAATGTTGCAGTGTTCTATATTATGACATGAGAATGCATGCGTAAGAATTTAAAAACGGAAGAAATAGCAAAATTTATAATTTTATGTTTATTTGAAAAATGCATTTGATACTTTACAAAATTCACTGATGGTAAAAGAATTATTTTTTTTTTTTTGTAAGAAAATAGATTGTAGATATTGAAGATAATTAATACATCTTTAGAATAGGTATGAATGGAAAAGAAAAGAAAAATGTAAATAAAATTTGTGAATAACGTTTTTAAAGGATCTTTAAAAATTCATAACTGGAGAAAGAGACGAGATGGAAGAGTGATAATGCAACAGTAATATAGGATTGCTCATATTAATTTCGAATGTTTAATTTTATAAAAGTCCTTGAAAGAACGATGTGGCAAAAAAAAAAAATTATTCATTTTCCCTCTCTCAATTTTTTTTTTTTTTCTTCTTTTTTTTTTTTTTTTTTAAGAAAGTTACTTTCTTTAATGTTGTTGATTTTAGTTGATGAAAAGGTTTGTTTCAGGAAGGCTTAAATTTAAAATTCTCATCTGGCTAACTGTAGATTGCTAAAATAGAAGTGGTGGAAATAAAGGCTTTAATACAGTGTTTTTAATCAGTCTATGATCTAAGGTTAGGCAGCTTTTTTTTTGCTTTTTTAAAAAAAAAAAAAAAAAAAACCCTCAGAATTTAATACTCTTAATTATTTTTACATATATACGTAATATTTGTCTGTTATAGTTATCATTTTTTTTTTTTTAGTCGAGAGATTTTTATATCTACTAATTAATAATACTCCTTTTAATATTAAACAGTATTTGGATGCAAATTACTCTTTGAAAATGTTGTAATACACATTCAATATATGAAGGATCATTGCACTGTGTTTTGGCAGTGTTGCATTTCAATATTGCATGAAATTGTGATAAAATTTCACTGAAGTATGTCATGAATAATTGTTAAAGTTACATCCGAAATTATTAATTTATCCTTTTCTATTTTTTTTTTCCCCTCCCTTTATATATATATTGGCAAAAACTATAATGAAATCTGTGATATAATGACAAGAATTAATTCTCAAATTTCAATTTCAATACAAGTTTTTTATTTTTATTTTTTTTCCTTTTTAATTTATATATTTAATTTGGAATGTGAATATTAGAATAATAGCAGCTCTAGTCATATTAAAAAGCCATTTTGATACAATTTTTTTTCTATATTTTAGTTTTTAAGTAAATTAAATGATTTAGATATTTTTCTGTTGTATCTAACTTGATAATATTTAATATAAATTAGAAATTGCTATAAATATTTTAAAGTTGTAATTTAAACCTAAACCTTATATATTTGTATCTTTTATACAATTAAAATTGAATTTAAGATAGCGTTTCTTTATAAGATAGCATGAGCAATTTTAAAGCTTCAGAGTTAAAAAATAGGTAATTATTACTGGACAATGTAATTTCAAATATTGGTCATTCATTTAAATTTTATAATGTACTTCCATTTATTATGTAAATTTGAAAATGTCTGTCTTTGTGCATATGGAATTTGGTTAATGTGTGTAATGCTTTATAAAATGTCGTTAAGGAATATTGTTCATAATATTTCAAGTAGTGTTCAGATTGTTAATATTTTAATGCCAGTCTTTCCTTCTCTTTGAAATT
>JAFIDM010003189.1:21467764-21484349 GCA_023159025.1 Thereuonema tuberculata | reverse complement strand
TTGTAGTACGGAATCACTCAGAAACAAAAACAAATTAATCATTTTAATCAAGCAAAAAAAAAAAAAAATGCTGATTTTCTAGAACTTCATCACAACATGAATTGTAGTAAAATATTAAAATACATTAGGAAGAAACACATAGAATATATATAAATTACAAGTTAAGAAATGCATAAAAATATTTTAATTTTATTTAGTAAAACTAGAAAAGATGGATTACAATATTAAATGTTGAAAAAGTTTAAGGATTCAAAGGGCAAGAAAAAAATGAAATTATTTTTTTCATGGAGTTTCATAATACAGTAAAACCTCTCAAATCTGGCCCCCACGGTAATCCAGCCTGGTCCTGAGTAAAAATTTAATAAATTTAAAACATTAGAAAGAGACATTATAAACTAGATTTTTTTTTTATTTTACAGTATGTATATTGTTAAAATGTAGTTTAACACATTTGCGTCATTGTACTGTATACAATAAATAAGACTACTGTAATTATAAAATACACTTATTTGTATTGTTTTTAATAAACATTTGAGTGCAAAATTATGAAAATGGGGTTAAATTAATTAAAACTGGCATTATGTCTTCATAAAAATTGAGCTATTGAGTTATTTTAAGAACACTCTCGGTAGTCCGGCTTTTCTGTAATCCGGCCAACTGGGTGCCACATTAGGCAGGATTTGAGAGGGTTTACTGTATATTATTAAAAATGTAATTGTAGGTGCTAGAGCTGAATCTCTGTATCTTATTAAAACTTCAGTAGGTCTTAATAAGGATGAAGTAATAATTGAAATACAGCTTTTAAATCAGTGAGTTGCAAATGAATTATATTAAGAGTTTTGGTTTCAAACAAAAAGACGATACGCTTGAATTCAGTACATCAGTGCCATATCGGAAAATTCCTAAACTGAAAAAGATAAGGGTTACTTGATAATAAATAAATCCAAATAAACAATTCTAATAAAATGATAAACTTAAGTCTAATCATGAAAGTGGAGGGCTTTCATGATTAAGAAAGTTAAACTTTCCTTTGATTGATAAATTTCAAATTAATATTTCAGCCTCTGATTATGGGAAAATATTGAAAAGAAATGTAAAAAATTCATTTACTTTAAAATGGTAAAGATAGATAAGGTTCTGACAATTTCAGAATGATGTGTGCAGTTCATTATCAACAAAGTGGATGGAGACATATTACTGTTAAGTTTCTACTCCTCATCAGGGTCCCCACAAGGGGAGGGTCAGTTGGTCCCTTAGCGCCAGGGCCCGGCCTTCAAAGGGGTTCGGGCTGAGATCTTAACCGGAAAAAAAAATTATATGAATTAGCCTACCACGTCTAGACTTTTTTTTTATAAGTAAGTCTACATTTTATTTAAACTGGAAAAAACGGATGTTGGTGTTAAATTACAATGAAAATAACTGTGTGGCATGTTTAAAAGGGAGAAATATGAAATCGTCTGGTGTTTTGGTGATATTTATGGCTATTAGAATCTATTTTGACCTTAATGTGGGAGGGGGGGTGGCGTTACTGCATTTGGTACCTGGACCCTGAATTTGATGTGGGGCACCTGATCCCCATATGTTTTGTGTTGTCCTTCATGTTTATGCCATCCTTATGTCTGAAATAAATTCTAAATAGTGCTCCAAAAATATTGCAAGCTTATCTGTTTTCATCTGATAGTGGCAAATCTTTCCTTTTTTTTACATTTCTTTTCATTATGTTTGCAAAGACACATTAAACCTTCCTCACTGTGATAGGATATACTTCAAGGAAGATTTATTGTTAAAGGGAATGGAATTTAGATAAGTACAGTTATTTTTTTTATTTTTTTCATATTTGAATATTAGATATTCAAGATTTCCTGTCACATAACAAATCAAAACAAAGCCAAAAAGATTTACTCCATTTATTTATTTATATTTGAAATAAATAAACATTTTGCATTTGTAAGTACGGTGTAAATAGTTAAGCATCAGTGTACATATTTACCATCAATATTGTTTCATCTGAGCAAGTCTGAATACTCAAAGCTCAGTCCATTACATATTAACCATTTCTGCAGTTATTGTTTTTTTTTGTAAATTTTTCTCTGATTAATTTTTTTTTTTTTAGGTTTTCCTTTTATGATGGACCACCTTTTGCCACTGGCCTTCCTCATTATGGCCATATTTTGGCAGGAACCATAAAAGACATTGTAACTAGATATGCCCATCAGTCAGGCTTTTATGTGGAAAGGAGGTTTGGTTGGGATTGCCATGGACTGCCTGTTGTAAGAAAACATTTTGTTTTTTTTGCATTTGCTTTTGTCATATTTGCATGTGCATTATTAATTTAGTAATTAACTTTAAATAGCTGTACAACAAAACAAACAAACAAACACAATAATAAACATTTATTTTTTTGTACATTTAAATATCTATTTGCTCTATAGCTTTAGAACCATGTATTTTCCTTTTTTCTTTTTTTTATTGTGAATTACATTACAGTAAAGTAATGAAAGTTTTTCCAAAACATATATGTAAAAGGGTGTCTAAATTTATGAGGCAGCATAAGAAAGGAATAAGAGGGAGATGGCTAACAGATATTGAATGCCAGTTATTATTATGGAACATTGGAGATCAACTTCAGCAGCATTCTGTACATGTAACTTACATGAGAAATATTGTTGAAATCTCAGTGTTTTATGTTCTGTAAAAAGACATTCATTATCATCAAATCTGTGTTAACCCTCTTATTTAGTTTCTGAATAGCTAGCAATTGAAAATTAATGGATCTTTCTTGTTTACTTTGACCTAAAATTATCAAAAAATGGATACAACAATATTATCCCATGCCTGGCAAGTCTTCACTTTAACAGAAGAAAACAGATAATATTATCATTTTTATTTATTTATCCTTTTTTTCTTTTCCAAATGTTTAAAATTGTTTTTTGTTTGTTTTTTTCAAATTTCTTAAATAGTTATGTGAACCTGCTCATTGCTTGACAATAATGAGTTTAGAAAATATATATTTTTTTAAATTGAGACTTATATTCTGTAATTCATTAATAGATGCTAAAATTTTGACGCTTAATAATTACAGAAAAAAAGTAGATCTGCACTCCTATTACTCTGCAGGTGCTGAAGTTACATGATAATTGCATTACATTATTATAAGATAAAGTTAATCTTATACTCCTAAAATTAGATTAAAAAACTCCATCTTTTTTTATATAAAAGGTTTGAAAAAGCGGAAAGAAACTAATTCCACGAAATATCACCGATAATAAATGAAATATATAAAAAAAGATGAGTTTTTTAAGATCAAGTTTAATTAAATTAACAATAAAATAGTTGAATAAATCAAGATAAAAAATAAAGAAACAAAATATAGAACAATAAAGTTAACCCTTCTATAATATAATAGAAATTCAAAACTCAAAAATAAAAAGTGAATATAAAATAACTAAAACAATAATAAAAGAAAACAAACATAATGAATTCAATTTGAATGACGTAAATGACAACCATTTACCATAAACCAATGTCAGCCAGAAATCAAACCAAGAACAATCAGTATATTTGATATTTATTAGTACAAGTCATTAATGACATTAAGAATATTTATTTATTTACTTTTTGGAATAGACATAAAAATGTGCATGACTACATACGTACAAAAGAAAGAAGGAAGAAAAACAAATACTTTATAGATTGTACTTTATTTTACTATGAATTAAATCACATATTAAGTAATGTTTGACTTTTTTATATGAATTACAATTAAAAATATGTTTATCTAATTGACTAAAAATTTTATTCAAAATTTTTTCCTTTACTCTTAATCCATAATTATTTTTTGGTTGATCAAATTTAATTAAACTTGTCCAAACATTTCTAGTATTATTTTATTTCACCAGTGCTTTTTAAATCTTAAATCAACCTTTTATATTATGTTTGACTGACTGCTTTGTTTTGATTTTTAGGAATATGAAATCGACAAGGTTTTAGGCATTAAGGGCCCAGAAGATGTAATGAAGCTTGGTATAGAGAAGTACAATAATGAATGTAGAAAAATAGTTATGCGATATGCAACAGAATGGGAAGTAAGTATGATCATGTAAACTGAGGTGTCAAACTCAAATAGAAACACGGTCACTAAACCTTATATGAGAATCAGTGCAGGCCGCAATTTGATTTGACTTGAAAATGCATTGGTTTTCAATATTTGTCTGAGTTTATACTAATTTCTAACACATACATGCATACAAATCAGATAGGGTCTGTAGATAGAAAGAAACAAACTTTCATGTTTTCTTATTGAATTAATTTAAAATCACTACAAAAGATAACACAACAAAAAAAGATTCAAAATCAATTTAATGTTATTTGCTAGAAACTTGTCATCTTTGTGCGAAACTATTTTATCATTAAATAGAAGCTAAAAAATATATACGAGGGTATATTTATTTTAAACACATCTTAACACCTGGGCTATCATAATATTCTTTTTCTCCCCCCACCATTTTATGATTTTTAGTTTTAAATTGATATAATTCTGTGTTTTATTAGATTTTTATTATTTTGTTTAACCTCCACCATCTCCTAGCTGAATCTTTCCATATAATCCAGCTTAAAGCTTACAACCCAATCACCAGCAGGCAAAACGCCCGTCACTATTGCTAAACTTTCTTAATCCTCTCACTTTCCTCACGCTTTCCCACTTTGTGCTGTCCTAAATGTTGTTTTAATGTCCTATATGTTTGCGCCGTTCCGTGATGAAGGAATACGGGCAGTATTTCGAAACTGTCGGATTATTATCCTGTTTATAATTCTCTCAACTTTTTGTAAGACAGTGCGTTTTATTAATTTCCACTTTTTCTTCATTTTGTTTAAACATTCCCCAATTAAATTGTAATCTGGCTCGGGCTACAAACTTGACACCTCTGATTTAGACTTTGCTTTTCATTCTATTCGGGTTTGTTTACATATTGTCTTTTGATTGCAATTAATTGTTTGTTTTAAATTAGATGAATTGTAAGCAGCTACTTAGATAATGTAATTGTATATGTCTGAGTTTGCTTGGTATCAGCCTTTGATTTATTGATAGTAGCAAAAGAAGTGTCTGTTGAAAGGAAAAATTGTGAAGAGTCCTTTGCTGCAAAAGCTGACTTTGTTTCCATTGTTCACTATATTCTTAAAAGATGTTATTGCGTGAAATATCTGACTTTGGAAAAGGTGCTTATATATTACATAACGATGTTCATCATCTTTGTTGTAGATCCCTTTTGATTTGCAGAAGACTGTAGGACTCTGCTCTAAAACATTACTGCAAGATGTCACATTCCATATTAACAAGTTTTGGTTATGCTGTTTCAAATTGTATCAAGACATATTTATGTTAAAAAAAAAATAGCTAGTTGTTTTAAGATTACGTTAATGAAAGTTGTTTTAAGATTCTTACAAAGTTTATGAAATGATATTTACCTAATTTTAGACTGAAGATAAGAAATGTATGTTAACAGTTGTTGTCTTTCTAGTTGAAAGGAATCAGGTTTAATTCACTTCATAATATATCTTATAAATCTTGTTTTTTCTTTTTGTTTTTTTTTTAGACAATTGTAAATAGGCTTGGTCGATGGATTGATTTCAAAAATGATTATAAGACCCTTTATCCCTGGTTTATGGAGAGTGTTTGGTGGGTTTTTAAACAATTGTATGACAAAGGATTTGTTTACAAGGGATTTAAGGTGCGTAAAAGTTTGTATATGTGTAATCGGTTGAAGAAGCTCTAGCTTTTGCTTTAAAAAAAGAATTGTGGATATATATTATGATTTAATATTTTCATAAAATTTGATAAGTTTTAATACTAAATGTAAAAAATTTTTTTATAAGGGTCATCCAAAAGCAGTCCTTTTGATTTTTATTTATTTATTTAGACAATGATAGTGAATGTTTTTTCATTCAGGATTCTGACAAATTCTGACTCATGATTTAAAATTTAAAGTGTTAGATTTAAAATTTCCTCTCTTCTCTGTCAGTTTTATGAATGTTTTCCAGTTGTCAATACTAACATAGTAAGTGTAAAATGCTAGAAGTATTTATGAAACTACCAAATCATGGCGTAATGTATTTCTTTTTCTATAAAAGAAGTTTGGTTGCTTGACAGTCGCAGTTTAAAAAGTCATTTTCTTGTTTACGATACTATTTCAATCAAAGTACTGCTACGCACTAGTGAAATGGACGATAAAGTATAATCTGAATTTAAAAATGTAAGTATAGTGAGGAAAGATATTTGACTACATAAAGAGAAAAATTGATGAGCTGACAAATTATCACTCATGATTTAAAATTCATGTGATAATTTGTAATGCTATACAAAACAGTTGTTATTGAATTTAATTCAATATATTCTCAAAAGTATATTCTCAATGCCATTTAATAACTGCCATCCACAAATATGCAAGGAAAATACCTATAGATCTTCTATAGAAAAGAAACATTTTTTTAACCCAGTCATCACATAATGAAATGTATGTTTATCTTCCACAATCAATCAAGGTGAAATGTGCACTTGTATAGAAAAATATTAAAGTGCAGCAGTAAGAAGGATGCTGTGTTTTGAAGTAAGTTGTCTTAATTAAATTATGAAAATGGATACCTATACCTATTCAATACTTTGAAGTTTGTTGCTTAAAAATAATAGGCTCATGTATGCAGCATTTGTGAAGATATGTACTGTGAAGACTTCTTTAACACAGACCACATAAATAAATGGACAAGTCTTAAAGATATATTCTGTCATATTGTCCATAGAGTACATGCCTAGTATTCTTAGATTTTTGTCTATTTGTTTGAAAGAATGGATTGCATTTTAACTATTAAGATGGACAAACTCAAACAATAAAGCCATCAAGAAATTATTTGAAATATCATTAGTTTTGTACTTGACGTATGTAACAAAACTCTCAGCAATTCTATATTACATCAAATTATAATGGAAGACAAAAGAATAATAGTAATTACGTCCAGATTTTCCTATGCACAATTGTAACTGTATACAATTAAACGGATTATTTAAAATAAAATTGGAAGTATTACTTTTGAGCTGATCCCTGTATTATTTAAATTTAATAGTTAAAAATCCTTGTGTTTATTCTTACTATTTTAATAATCTAATTGTTGATTATTTTTCAATATATAAATGTCTTCATAGGTTATGCCATTTTCAACTGCATGTAGTACACCCTTATCAAATTTTGAGTCTGGCCAGAATTATAAAGAAGTTGTAGATCCTGCAGGTAATTATTTGCTTATTAAAGGAAATTACACAATATATTGTTAGTTATGTCATTCCCTTCATCAAGTTTTTAATATTTTTAATGAACATTCTAGCATTAATCAATCTCACATTTTCCTTATTAAGGAAAGAAATTACTGATTTTTAATACTTAATATCCTTATAGTTTGTTCCCCCCCCCCCCATGTTTTGGAGGCCTTCAGATTTTATTTACTAAATTGAAAACCAAGTACATGAATAAGTTTTCTAGCAATAAATTAATTTATTTTTGTACATACCAACGTTCCATTATATCAGTCATTAGAAAAATTGAGATTTATTGTGGAATGTCATTTCATTTTCCTGTTTGATATTTGCTTTCCAAACACAGAATTCTGCTGTGCTTATCGAATCATGGATAGTATAATTCTTAAATAAGAGACCCAATTCCTTGCTCTTCAGCTATCTTTATATCTAATTTTTTTTCCCATTTACTCTTGAATTTTTTTTATTTTTTAAACAAAATGTACATTTATGAAAACTAGTCAGTGATGAATTAACAAAAAGATTTTTAATTTGAATTTTCATTATTGTATCATTCCCCCACATCATCAAAAGAGCAAAATGAAAAAGAAAATGGTATTTAAAT
The DNA here is from genome assembly GCA_023159025.1 of Thereuonema tuberculata. Classification (NCBI taxonomy): domain Eukaryota; kingdom Metazoa; phylum Arthropoda; class Chilopoda; order Scutigeromorpha; family Scutigeridae; genus Thereuonema; species Thereuonema tuberculata. Next base: position 21,476,442 of record JAFIDM010003189.1, on the reverse strand, counting down.
GATTCCATTAAGTAACAGCAACCAATAAGATTTATTTATTTACTTTCACTACTTTAATTGCTATTTTCTTAATAAAAAGTAGGTCTGTTGTTTTCCAATAGTCTTTACAAATTATTATTTAGGTTTATAATTGCTGAATTGCACAGCTTTTGATTTGTAATAATAATGATAATCTTTTTTTTTTCTTTCTAGTAATTGTTAGTTTTCCATTGGATGAAAATCCTAATGTGTCATTACTTGCTTGGACTACAACGCCATGGACATTACCCAGTAATCTGGCATTGTGTGTGAATCCAGAAAAAGACTATGTCACAGTTCAAGGTTATTTATTTTATTTAGATCTTTCTTTGCTGTCTCTTTTGTGATATCCAACAAAAATTTCTTTAAACTATTATTATTATTATTATCATTTTTTATGTATATCAGTTACTCTATTTTAGTAGGCTTCTGTTTGAAGCCTTATAGTCCCGGTTTTTCTGTCTGTCTGTGGATAAGTATCCCACAATGCTCCGCAATGGCTTCTGATACGTGAATGAAGAAAATTATTCAAAAGTTATTGAATTCAGTCTATTAACAAGGTTTGAGCTAAGAATGATGAATATTCCATATAAATAATGATTTTTTTTAAAATCATTTTTAGGAATGCAGTGTATTAACAAGGTTTGAGTTAAGAATAACGATTATTCCATATAAATAGGGCTGGGTAAGATAGCATGGGGTCACAAACAGACTCGCTTGCGCATTTTCTAGACTACCCCGGCGCAATCTATTCTAAAGTAAAGGTGACTCAATCTGTACTCTACTCATTTTTCTTTTTAAACCATTATTAGGAATTCAATGTATTAACAACTTTTGAATAATTTTCTTCATTCACGTATCAGAAGTCGTTGCGCAGCATTGTGATTGATTTACTAATCACTATCGCTACCTTGTCATATCTTTTATGTCATGTAAATTTATCATTTTGAGCTTCGGTATTTTAAGCTTTTCTTTATCCAATTTATTAATATTTATAGTTATTTCTTTGATTCTGAGCTGTGATTGTTTCTTGAAAGCTTATTTAATTACTATAGTAGTGCTTGGGTCTTTGATAAAATGTTAATGTATATATATTTATATTTGATTTAATAACTAATCTTATTTCATTCATTTCAGATAAATCTACTAACAGAATATACATCCTAATGGAGGCAAGATTGGAAAGCCTTTATAAGAAGCCAGAAGAATATGAAATTCTAGAGAGGTATACAAAATGCAACTTTTAACATAGTTGTTTCATCTATTACTATTGATCAGTAGGAGAAATCAGTCACGACAAATTAACAAACCGAGAAGTTAAGAAATTAAAAATTATTAAATCCTAGTTGTTATTTCTTTTTTTTTTTTCTGTTGAATCCTGAATATATCAGTGACTTTCCAAACAAAAAAAACCTGTTTATCTTTAGAAACTTAATCCACAGCAACTCATAAATAGCTGTTGTTAATTTTATAATTATAGTAATTGATAATAAAATTATTTTCTGGAAAAGAAATTTTAAAAACGCACACTGAGAATTCACTGATCTGTTTTTTAAAATTGTGATACCAGGAATCCAAGATCTGGTTTCTCGTATCAGTTGGATCTGCCTACGGTCAGGAAACCAAAAATGGTCCATCTTGGATTCCCGGTATCACAATTTCAAAAAACAGATAAGTTAACTCTCAGTCTTGTGTGTTTTTAAAATTTCTTTTCCATGTTATTGTTGTATGCACGTTAAATTTATTCATTGTAAAATTGTTTTCTCTTCATTTTATAGAATAAAAGGAGAAGTTCTGAAGGGAAAAAGCTATAAACCCCTGTTTCCTTATTTTGCAGCGGTGAGTTTAAATATTTCATTTTAGATTCTCAACTTTGAAATTGGGTTAGACGTTTAGTACTTTACTACTGCAATATTACTGCATAATTTTTAGTAGCTGTATTTGAATTTTCACCTCAATATTTGTTTATCTAGAGAAAACAAAAAGGTGCCTTCAGAGTACTCTGTGATGGATATGTCACTGAAGAAAGTGGTACAGGAGTAGTACATCAAGCTCCGTATTTCGGTGAGGTAAGTATTTATGTTTAAATTTTGTTCAAGTTATCTTCAAAGTCAAAACTTCAGTATAAGGAAACTTACAAAAATGTTAAATCAACTTTTATGGGTGTCTAAGTAGATTTCAGAAATGCTATGAAAATACAGAATTTTAAGACATAACAGGCAACGAAGAAATGGCTAAATTATGTTCAACATAATGTAGCTCTTAGAATTCTCATAATTCTAGTTGCAGATATGGATTGGGGTTACTTTAAAAGCAGCTTAGGTTGTTCCACATGAATTTATTATATGTTTTGCCTAACCATCTTTACTTACAAAATGATGGACAAGCTTCGGGATATCTCAAATGATCATATTAGTTTTAAGTTAAATGCTGTCAGATACATTCTTGACAGCTTGCTTAAAAATTTCCTGAGTATAACCATTTAGCAGTTATATTGTATCTGTTGAATTATTACAAGTAAATACCTTTCACCTTTGACCTTTCTGATAGAGTCTAAAGATTCAGAGATAATCTTTTGTATGACTATTAGCGTTACTTCCTCTTGATAACTTTAAACACCCAGGTTAATAAAATCGCTAAATATGCTTTTGGGATTTTTTATTTGGGTAGCAGTATAATGCAGTCACAACCTTAGTAACCAATATTAGTAATGAGAACTGTAGCAGGCTACTGTTTTATCATAATGAAAATAAGAATATATGTAATTTAAATATTTCAAATTCAATTTGTTTATTGTATTTTTATTTTTTTTAATAATTAAAATATTTTTTTGAGATGTTTTGACATAAAGTGCATTTATTATACTTTACAAATTCAACTATAGTTATCAACATATTAAATGCATTATTTTAAACAATGTCTCCTTCTTTGATTTATTGCTGAAAATTTATCTGAAGATAAATTAGACATCAAATAAACATTTGTTTTTGACATCTTTTTGTTTATGTACTTTTTGCGAAAGTAACATCTTTTTGACGAAGCTTGAATCTCTTTAATATGCATGTCTTACTCTTATGTATAAAATGTGAATTGTTGTTTTATAGGACGATTACCGAGTTTGTTTAGCGTATGGGGTGATTTCAAAGGGAGAAGAAAGCGTGTGCCCTGTTGATGATACAGGAAAATTTTTAGATCCAGTTTCTGATTATAAAGGGATGTATGTCAAGGTATGATTTGCTTTGAAAATCCTTATTCTGTTTAATTTGCCATATAGATGTGAAAAAAGAGATGTGATTTAAAAGTTTTAACAGTCGCAATTGAAAAGCTGATATCATATTTATTGTGTGGGATTTTTCTTTTATTTACGAGGATTCTTTGCATAGCTGGTGTTTCTCTTTGATTAACATTGTATTTATTGTAGGAAAAACAGGGAATAAATAGAGTAATACATAGAAATATCAAAACAATTAATGATCATATTAAACAAAAAAAAAAAAAACTTTAAAAATGAGATGATTATTATTATTTTTTTTTTTTTGGATTAAATCAGTATTCTGTATTAAGATATAATATCCTTAATGAAATATGTACATAGTTAGTATTATAATATCAAAGAAAAATCTTTTTTTTTTCCAAAAATTGCCATTTTTTAAAAAAAAAATTAACATTAAAAGAATGGGAATGCAAATTTGCATGTTTTTTTATTTCAAAAAAACATGTATCTTATATTCAGATTTCTAAATTAGTGTACCGTAAATGTGGCGTATGAAAAGAAAGGCTTTTCAATTTAGGTGTTAGGATTAAAAGAAATTGTTCTCTCTAAATACTTTTTTTATGGAATTACATAGGATGCTGACAAAGAAATCACAAAGCATCTAAAAGAGCAAGGAAGACTTGTACACCAAGGCACAGTAAAACATAGTTATCCCTATTGTTGGCGATCTGAAACACCCTTGATTTATAAAGCTGTTCCCTGTTGGTTTGTCAGAGTAGAGCATATCGTTAGCAAATTGCTGGAAAACAACCAAAAAACTTACTGGTAAGTATTACATTAAAATCAATAATAAGTAATGCTGAAAGTTTAGATTGTAGAAAGCAAATTTGATTATTTATTAAAATTTGACAAAATAGTACTTCTTTTATTATTATTATTTTACTTATATATTTTTTACCAAGATATTTTGAACAAATGCTTTGTCTGGAGCGATCTTAAAGTCTGCCAAATACCAATCTTTAACTTACACTTTTTGGAAAGTTCTCTAGCCCCCTGTATATTTTAATATCTCAAATGATAACCAAACATAACTGTACAGAGCAGTCAGAAATGAATTCTCCATGATAGTAATACGTCATCATTTACGAAACTACTAAATGTCTAGCAGATTGTTAGACCCCATGTTTAACAATGGTGAATCCAGTAGTCAACTGGTGAGGCACTTACCTGCTGTCTGGAAGGTCTGGGTTCAATCAATGGCAGAGGTCAGATATTTTTCAACACTGATTTCTCCTCCAGATAGGTCCTAGGGTCTACTCAGCTCGTTGAAGAATGGTTACCAGGTTTCTTTCCCGGAAATTAAGGTGAGCTGGTGTTGCGCTGATCATCAACTTCAACTCATTCCTGAAGGTCAGGAAATGCCAGGAGCCATGTCTCTTACAATCCCAAGGGCCACATAGGCCCGTAGTGGGATACTTTAACTTTTACAATATCATTTATTTATGATATTTGTTTGTATATTTGTTAAAATAAAATGCAGGCTACTTTTCTTAATTTTACATTTTTATTGAAGCAAATTAACTTTTCCAATCCTTCATTACTCTTTTTTTTTATTATTTTAATACTTTAATCATAGAATTTGGATATTTGAAAATCATTTAAATTAGTAAATAAAATTTTCAGTGAAATGTATGTATGTATCGATTAATTTATTACAACAAACAAAGGTAAGTCATTTGGTGAATTTAAAAACTCCCTCCTAAATGATTAAATATGTCTTCTGTTTCACTAAAGCCAAAAATTGTTCTTTTTTTTTTTTTATTTACAACGCCTACTGGGTTATCAGTAAATTAGTCATATTCTTATAACATTGAAAAGCATAAAAACAAGCAGTTGTATTGAGGTACTATATTGTGTTTCTTACAGTTATGAAGGAAATCACATTACTTTCCTAAAGGATGTTGACCAACACTGATACCTATAGAAAAGTCAACTTGTTTTGTCCTTCCACAACACGATTGTATGAGTTTTGCTCAACTGTCATAAGATTTTTCTAGCAAGTTTGCCAAGGGAACTGGTATAAACAATTCTATACAGTGCTAGAAATGACATTTCTTTGTTGCTCTTCTGGACCTACTTCTCCAAGACCAACGGTTGTTTTTCCAATCAGAGAACATATACTGCCTCTACTGAGCTACAAATAATCTTGTCGGTGGCCTGCTCTCTCTGTCAGTGAATTTCTGTTATTGCCTTTGCTTATTTACAATTGCTTGATAGCCCATCAACATTATTCCATCTGGATAGATTTTTTTTTTTTTTTTGGTTAACCAGTTTTATTCATCATCTTCTAGCCTTTTTGACCAATCCTAGAAACTACTCTTTTTGCTTTTCTTGGGAGTTTTACAATTTATTCCTGGTCCATTTATCTAAGCTAATCATCTTTTCTACAATACTGATGTCCAGCTTATCAAGCTCTGTCCAAAAGCCAACTTATATCCTCTTCCTTGTTTTAGCATCTTTTCTTGCAACAATCACACTCAGCATTTCTAGATCCTGTTCATCTAGACCAGTTATTACAACCTGCAACTCCACAGCTGCATATGGCTGTTTGCCCTCAACAGTCCATTATTCTAAAACTGAAATGCATTCCTCTTCAATATTGTGGCTCCCCCCCCCCCCTTAAACTTTCACTTGTGGAAATTGAATTATATCCAGTGTCTTCTTTCACATTCTAACATTTCCATTTCATTTTGAGTCACTGACTTCAACAGACATTGAGTCAGAATTGGCAAACAGATCGGCTTTTCTGTAGTGATTTTTTTTTTTTTTTTTGCAAACATGCCTGTATTTCATTATTATTTAATAAAATTTCTATGTTAAGAAATGAATTTTACTTCTGAAAACCACCATTTAAGAAAGAACTAAAGTGAGTTTGTGTATGTGATTTCAGTGTGTAAAATTCTTTTAATGGGAGATTATAAAAATGTGGGATCACTAAATGTTAACTATTATCCATTTTTCAAATTTTGAAATTTTACTGAAATTTAGACTTGTATATAAGCCTAGAATACAGTATACAAACATAAAAAGACAACAAGTGTTCTGGAAAATTTCTAATTAAAACATTTGATTATCAGATCTGTAGGTTACAGATTTTGGACATTGTTGATCTGTATGTTACAGATTTTGGACATTGGATTATTAAGATATGGATATTAAAAAAAAAAAAAAAATATGCTAGGGGCTAAAAATGCATTAAATAGGTTCTATATAATTGCATTGTTTAATCAAATGTATAACATTTTCTTACCGTTTTTTTAGAAGTCTGTTACCTTGGTTGGTTGGTTGGTGTTTAATGGTGCAAAAGCAGCTGCGCCTAAGCTGCGCCAATCTGTTACCTTTTTTGATCAGAAGTTAGCGTTCATTAGTCACATTTAAACAAAAATATTATAAGCACATATTTAATTTCAAATACACATATTATATGCATTTAAACATGCATGTTTTTGATCTCACGTTGACTCATTATTAGAGGTATCCAACTTGCAGTTTGTTTTAACCAATTACAATATAGATTATTACAATAGAACCTTTTTATTATCCATTTAAGTTTATTAATAGTCACGTAGAAGAGTTAATTTTTTTATAAAAATTATTAACGATCAAAATTTGAAGATGATTTAGCTAAATTTGAATTTGATTATTAAGTACTGTAAAATAAATATATAGCATTTGTTTTGCACTTTATTAAAAAAAAAAAAAAAAAGCCTGTCTTGATCTAATTAAAAAAAATACTTTTTAAAATTTTTAGGATTTACTTCTATGAATTCTAATTAAAAATTATATTATGTCTTGTTCCTACCTATATATATATAATATATTCTTTTTCAAGTGATTTGGACTCTGTAATCATAAATTTATTGAAAAAATCATTAGTGTTACGATCGTTACGCAATTTTAATATCGTTAAATAATCTTTTTAAGTACATTTTCTGAGAAAAAAAAAAAAAAACCCATTCCTAATAAAATAAAACTCTTACAAACATTGAAGGTCAATTTATAAAATAATTTAGAGAGGTTTTACTACTACTTATACATCGTACTTTCCTTTTTAAATAATTATGTCCGAAAATTCGTAACAATCGAAGCTGCCGCCATTTTTTTTCGATTGTTACACATGTGTTTGACATGCTCATTAATGATGTTAATAATTTTTTCAACTAAATACACTCTATTTCTCGAAAAAAAAATATTGAATTGGAGAAATAAGATTGTAAATAATGACTTTCTTACATTTTTAGGACACTGGCAACTATGTGAAAATAAATTAAACATTAAAATAATCAATGTTTCGATCGTTATGCGATTTGGACATCCTGGTTCAATAACTTAGAAAAGTAAATTTACAGCAGAGAAAATGCAGAATAACTTATGAAAATGCTTTAAAATGTTGAAAAAATTATTTTAAAGGCTGATAAATGAGTTGACATACATGCTTATTACTTATTTTAGCATCCGAAATAGCGTTGTTTCGATCGTTACTTTTTGACAAACAGAACTGGCAAGAACATATGTGTTATATATCTGTTGTAATTCTTCAATATTTTACACTGCTGCTGTCATTTGTCGACCAAAATAGTAAGCAAATCATCATTTTATTGTATTCATTCAATATTTTGATTATGAAACTTCTAAAAACGTGTTAGAAATTTTTTTCCTTGGTGTTGCAGAGTATCAGTTAACATAAGAGATGTCCAAAATTAACCATTTGTAGCTAAAATGTTTTAATTTAAGGATATTTACGAACAAACTTCGTAATAAATGATACCAGTTCTTGTCTCTGAACAGAACTAAAAATTCAATGAGAAAAATAATTTAAGTTATAAGATCTAAATTTAATTTCTGAGATAACTTTAAGTTAAGAAGTATATCTTGTCCCCACCTTTTTAAAATCACTCTAATACTATTTATTGTTTTTATTATTTATTGTTCCAAGAATTAAAATTTAGTTTTGCTTTAAAAATGAAATTCAATTTTGCTTTACTTTTTCCTTTGTTTTACATTTTTAAATTAGGGTTCCAGATTTTGTAAAAGAAAAGCGCTTTGCCAATTGGTTAAGAGATGCACGCGATTGGGCAATTTCTAGAAATCGTTACTGGGGAACACCTATACCATTGTGGATGAGCAGTGATGGAGAAGAGGTAAGCAGTTAACCAATTTGTAAATATGAATGTAGTTGAAATGAGTGCAATTATAATGAATCATACTTTTACTAATTAAAAGAAAAAAAAAAAAGATGCTCTTTATAGCTGTCTTATGTGGAACCTTGGCTTCCAGCCAGTATTCAGTTTATTATTATAAAATGTTACTACATGATTAACTGAACAGTAATATTTTGAAAAAAAAAAAAAGCTGTTATAAGTTATATTTTAAGTTATAGATTTAA
>JAFIDM010003189.1:21453118-21467754 GCA_023159025.1 Thereuonema tuberculata | reverse complement strand
AAAAAAAAAAAAGCTGTTATAAGTTATATTTTAAGTTATAGATTTAAAAAGGTATTCATTAATTTCTTTTGAAATATTTATAAGTTTCTGTAAATTGTAGGTTGTTTGCGTAGGATCTATTGAAGAATTAAAAGAAATGACGGGGAAGGACATCACAGATCTACACAGAGAGAAGTAGGTGTTCATATGTAGATTTAGTCTTTATAATTTCTATTCTTTTTGGTTAATGAGAATCTTTGCTATCTACTGAAAATAACTGAACTTCTTCAGCAATAACAATATCTGTATATATTCCTAACAGTGGTTAAAATAAAGAAAACTATAAATACTTTTTTTTTGTATGACATATCAGAATAAGACGAAAATGATAAATCTTTACGTTGACAGAGCTCTTGATGACGAGAAAACGACAAAAGCAAAGGAGTGATTAACAACAAAGGCGGAAATTTAATTATATAGAAAAGTAATATTTAATTTTACATAGAAAAGGATTTCAATAGTTTGTTTTTTATGTGATGAATGTGGGTGGCAGGGAAGCCAAGACCGGAGGTCTATTGTACTAACCCACAGAAGTAACGACAGATGGAGAGAAAGTATGGTGGGAGAAGTGCAGGGGAAACGGGAGAACCCCAAGAATACCTGCCCAGTGTGACCTATCTACCATCACGAAACATTAGTCTTTTGCAGAAACAAATCTTAAGTAAATGGGAGGGGGTGTTCTAATTTTTAAAGATAAAGAATGAATGAAGATCCAACTTGAAGAAAAAGTTTTTTAAAATGCATTAAAAATGAGACTTTGTCAAAATGACATTTGACATCTTTCCAAGCTTCCTTCGAAAGATGCTTGATGCTATGCCTTGCTTATTCAATACAATGTGACTCTCAATTACTTTCTATTTTGTAGGGTATCTTGGTCATGTGCTTTGTTTTTACTTTCTGATATAAATTAAAAAAAAACATCTTATAAATATTGTCTTGTTGCATTGCTTCCTGACAAATTGTTAACAATCCTGCAGAAATATTTTTCACTCATCCAGAAATCCAAGAAGAAGTAAAGGTTATACAAAGAAAATGGATTAGCAATGTATGGATATAAAATTTCTTTGCAAAACGCTAATTGAATATTGTACTTTACACTATTTCTACATTAATCTTTGTGTTTCTTTTTGAGATTGAATAACCGATTAAAATAAATTTGTTTTAGCCTTTATAAATATTAAAACTGGAATGTCAATTGGTTAGGCTAATTTTTTTTTTCCTATCATTATAAGCAGTTGAAAGCTTTTAATAAAGTAGATATATAATTAAAATCACTATTTTTGGTAGTTTTATGTTTAATTTAAAATTTATTTATTATTTAAGAAAAGGAATACGAAGACTTGCATATTGACTTAATTCTGTAGATCATTATTAAAATGACATTTTTGGCAAGTTACCAAAAATTGCCCTATCAGATTCTGTTGTATAAATTAGAAACTAGGATTCAAAAAATAATTTGTTTAAAAACAAATAAATTCCAATTTCTTACAATTTTTTTTTTGCTTTTGTGATAGCGTATAAGAAGAATGAAACTCCTGCCAGAGGAACTAATGACATCACAAATGGGTTGGCAATTTTTGGGTAACTTCAGAGAATGGTTGGTTTTCTTACAGAATTTGGGACCTTCTAAAAAAAACTGCAAAAACAAATAAAGGCTTTTTTTTTTTTCTTTTCCTACCAACCATGATTTCGACCTTCTACTAAGATGCATTGTTGTTAAATAAATTTTTAATAAATATAAGTTTTGGAAACTCCCCATTCTGAAAACTGCAAATATTGGATTACTAAGTTAGAATAAAGTGCTTTTAATTTGGCAAATATCAAATTTTTATCAGTTAATACATGAGCAATTTTTATATTTATATGATAAATTTACATACATACTTTCAATGAAACATTTCTTGGTAACAACAACAATTGTCCTTTAGGTTACCTAGCTCACAATCCAGATAAGTTAAATTCTTTGATAGTTTGTTATTTCATAATCCTAACAGTTTCCATTAACTCTTGATTTATCTTTATTCATTCATATTAAAAATGAAAATTGTACCCTTGTTTTTGTTGATGAAGTCCAAGTCCAGTTCCAAATCAACACATTCAAGAAAGGACCACCTCTCCCTTTTACTTTATAATATTTTTCTGTCTAAAGCTCTGCTTCTTGTGTTTACTTCTTACCTAGCATGTATACTGCATGGTAATATATAAATGAAAAGTACAAGAATGTATACCTTTAATTTCTATATTACATTGTTTTGAATTCAGCAACCTTTTAATAAATTATAATTTCTATTCCCCCCCCCCCCCCCCGCCCTCAAAATAAATCTTCTGTATTTCTTCTTTTGGTCTTCTTTTATCCTGTTGAAGTTAATCTCTACGCTCCACTTTCTGTTTTTAAATGCCTTATCCAAAAAAGTCTCAAAAATTTAGGTACATGAATTTTTGGAGGATAGCTTGCTTCTGACTTCCTTTTGTCAGTTACCATACAAGATTCATCATTCCATTAATCTACCAATATATATTCTTCTTATATATCTTTGCCTTATTAGTTCTTACACAGTACAAGTGCTAGTGTCTATACATTGTAACACATCAAGCTAATCAGATTTGAAAAGTTAGTCGGATTTTACAGGTATGTGTAGAAAGGATCGTTTTATATTATTTCACTGACTCGTCACTTCTTGTGTTTATCCATCCACTTCCATTCAGATTTTTTTGTTGATGGTTAGAGTTTAGTTTCTGGTACTTCTTTACCCAGCATCCCGTGAACAATGGAATGGTCTTCTTTTAAACAAATTCTTCAACCCTTATCACTGTTCACTGTTTCTCTTTTTTTTTTTTTTCTTAACTTCTTGAAATTTAAAGGGGGTTCACTCTCTCACTTACAATAGCAATAGAATCAATATTATTTAATAGCATTTCTATGATTTACTGATATTTTGGCCATTATTGAAAGGGTGATTACATCAAAATAACAATTTTCTGTTTTGCTCTTTCGCTTCATTCTCCAAAGCTGCAATGTGAGATTGAATTATCCATGGAAAATGAACTGGATAAGACTAACATCTAACGTTAAATGTCTGATCTTCCGAGTCAAGTAGAAGGACAGCCACCTTTTATCAGATACTGTTTAGCAGTACAAATAGCCTAACAATTTACAGTATTATCTTATTAAGAACTACTGTTATAGTTAGTTACTATACTAAATAGGCTTAAAGTGCATGGAATGAAATAAAATAAAAATGGAAATAAATAAAACGCACTTACTTGCAGTAAGTAAGTGCGTTTTATTTATTCCATTTTTATTTTAGTTACTATACTTATGTACTAAAAAAACAACCAAAACCTTACTTTTTTTGCCCTCCTAATGAAGAGTTGAACGCTGAATTAGAAACAAAGGAAAAAAGTAACTTAAGAGATTTAAATGTTTATTACATATTTCATATCGGCAAATGAAAATAATATGGAAATAATTATGTAATTACTCAGAGGACAAAATTCTGTTAACTATTGCTTTGTTTTCCATAATATTGTATCTTCAAGGAATTATTTTGTGAATTAAGAATTGTCATTATCAACAACAATAAAAACTTCTCATATGAGTATTTGTTTTTTTAAATCCAGAGGAAAGAAGAATTTAAAAGTACTTTTATAGCACTAGTATTTTGTTTATTCAACCAGAGAAAGTTTAATGTAACAATTAAATGCTTTAATGTTTTTGTCTAAATTCAGAACATTGATTTAGATATTTCTTTTTAATTTAGCATTGATTCCTTAACTATTCCTTCCCGGCAAGGAAAAGCTCCCTTGAAACGAACCTCTGAAGTTTTTGATTGCTGGTTTGAAAGTGGAAGTATGCCTTATGCCCAGGTGCATTATCCATTTGAAAATAAGAAAGAATTTGAAGACTCCTTTCCTGCCGATTTCATTGCAGAAGGCATTGATCAAACAAGAGGATGGTAATATAAATTTATCATTTGAATACAAATTACCGTATTTATCGGCGTATAACAATTTTATGAAGAAAGTTTGAGTAAAAAAACTTAATTTAAAATAAAAAAAAAAGTAGTATACTCGTATAACATGCAGATAGAATTTCAGATGTAAATTTTAGAAAAAAAAAATACTGATAAATATGGTATTTAAATTATTTTAGGATTTAGTGTAATTTAATGAAATTATTAAACATAAGAATCACTTTGCTGATGTTGCAATTTTCTTAATTTACTTTGCAGTGTTAAATGCATCTCTTATTAACTGAGCAAAATGTCTTAATAACTAATTACAGAATACTTGTCATTGCCTGTACTTTTGATTAAATGTGATAAAGGATGTAAATTTTAGCAAATATCAGTAATTGAGATCATTTGTTTACTATGTGATATCCCAGACAGTTGTTTTCATCCTTTTTGGTGATCATCAGCAAAAACTAGTTACATTGTAAACAGTTAGGTTTCAGGATGGAGATTAAGATGAACAATTATGAGCATTTATTTTCACAAAAATATTTAACATATATTTTACCTTATATATTTTTATTTTTAGGTTTTACACTCTGTTGGTTTTGTCAACTGCTTTATTTGGTAAACCTACTTCGAAAAATCTAATTGTTAATGGACTTGTTCTAGCTAGGTAAGAAAAAATAATCTGCTTCACTTGATTTTTATGAATATCATACAGAAATAGCTAATTTCATATGGTTGTAGAATTACGAGTTTTAAATTTGTTTGGAAATATTTTTGATTTGTTTCCTTCATAGATATTTCACAATAGAGAATTAAATTGCTTTCTTTCATTTTCGTATTTATTAAATTAAAAACCATATTATACAAGTTTTGTTAATTTTAAAAAAAAAATCTATAATAGAAGCTGTAGTTGTAAGCCACTGATTGTTTGGAAAGCTTCTAGCGTTCATGCAAGTTGTAATAAAAGGATTTAATTTGATCCCAAAACCTAATTAATAAGATCATGAAAGGATAGGATAAGTTCCTTGTTGTTTCCACAAAGGATCTTTCGTTCTTTCTTCATTTCTGAAGAACTCTTTCTGGTGGTTGTGACATTCAATGTTTAAGAATCAAAAGATCCTTTTACAATTTCTCAGTTCTTAGAGGTTTAATTAGTGACTGTCTTTGTGTTTTCACTATGTTTAACATTTTCAATAGAAGATGTTTCTAAAACTTAGACTTGTGTATTATAATCTAAAGGGCTGTGAAGAAAACTGAAGCTTTAAGGAACTTTGTGATGTAGTCCTCAATATAGGAACTTACTTTGTATACAATGAACTTGGTGATTGTTCCATGATTGTAATCAGGGTCGTTCCGAGGGCGGGGCGAACGGTGCCATGGCTAGGGGAGTGCCACGTAGTAGGTTTATTTAAAATTACAAAATATTTTTTTTTTATTTTACCTATTGGAAAATTTTTAAGGTAAGATGTTGAATGTCCGAAACTGAAGGTACTATCTAGCATAAATCTTGGCACAAAGTCATTGTTGCATTATTGATGGGAGGGGGGGAGGCATGAGTCGTCTCGCCCTGGGCGCCTGCAGCCTCAGGAACGGCCCTGATTGTAATTCTGTTCTTAGATACTATCAACCACTTCTTTATTTGTCTTGAAATAATAATGCATTTTGCATGTAAATATAATTACTACACAAATTTTATTAATTACAGTGATGGCCAGAAAATGAGTAAAAGGAAGAAAAATTACCCAGATCCAATGGAAGTGATTAATAAATATGGATCAGATGCCCTTAGGTGAGCAATATCTGTATTTTACAAAGCCTCTGTTATTCTTCATATAGTCAGTGCTAGAATTTCATTAAAACTGTGAAATGATCACATCTGAATTATCCTTGCTCTTTATTCTTTTCTTTAGATTATATCTTATCAATTCACCTGTAGTAAGAGGAGAAAATCTTCGATTTAAAGAAGACGGAGTACGAGATATACTAAAGGACGTTTTTCTGCCTTGGTACAATGCATACAGATTTCTTATACAGAATGTCGAACGTTATGAAAGGGTTAGTACAAATATAAATGTTTAATTTCAGGATGTATTTGAAGAAGTTAAGCATAAATTTTGTTTTGAAAAATTTGGAAAAAACAATATATAAATGGATATATAAATAAATAAATAACAAAAAACAAAAAAACAAACCAAAAACAGTTTATAAAGCAAATAGGCCTAATTGTCAAACTGTTTTCTGACTACAACTCTGTTGCTTTCAGGAAGCAGTCTGGCAATTTATATTTTTTAAAATTTAGTCATTTTTATACTTTTTTGGTCATTTTTGTACTTTTAATATTGCATAAAACTGACTAAGTTTGTGTTATTTTTTTTTCTTCTCTCATAATTTGTGCTAAATTTCCCGTATTAGGAAACAAAACTTTTTAAAGACTGAAATAATCTTTGTTTTAAAAAGCTTAAATTTAATGGATTAGTTTTTTTTCCCCAAAAACTTTTCTGCTTTTTAGCTAATTAAAAGTTCATTTTGAAACCTTTTCTTTTTTGTAAAATTATTTGCTTCATAATCTGAAGAGAATTAGTAATGTAGGTCTTTTCTAGAAAATAATATATTGTTAAGAAAACGTTAATAGTTATTTTCTTTAATTTTTAGGAAGAGAATGAAAAGTTTTTGTACAACGAGAAGAAATCATCTGGAATGAAAGAAAATAGTATGGACAGATGGATACAATCTTTCACTCAGACATTGTTGCTATTTGTAAAACAGGAAATGGGAGGTAGGTTATCATGTACTATTTGATAATAAAACAATTTGTTTTTCAAATTACCTAAGTTCTAGCATTATTTATTAAAAAAGACTTTAATAATTGAATCTGTTCTGTTTTTCTTTTTAGCTTATAGATTATACACTGTCGTTCCCCGTTTAGTTAAATTTGTAGATAATTTAACTAATTGGTATGTTCGCTTCAATAGAAAGAGGCTTAAGGTAAAAAATTAATACATTATTATTATTATTAGTAGTAGTATTTTATATGCCTGCTTGTTCTTATTGTTTGGTTATGAAATCACTGTTGTTATTATGCTACTCGTTTTATTTTGTTTCTAGTAATATTAAGAATTTACATTTTAAACAGTGTGATTTATTTAAACTATTGGCTGTTGTTTACTAATTGTGGACTTTAAATGTTTTATCAGACCATATGTGAATAAAAAGAATCTAAGCAATGATATTCTTCTTGATGAACTAGTAATGCAAGGTTTTCTGTTCTTTGTCTATTAGTAAATTAAATACACTGATATCCTTAAATTAAGGGATCTTGCAAAATGAAGTGTTCTGGTTGTCCAGTCGGGACCAAACTTGGTAGGGGGGTGCAGAAGAGCTTCCCAATACCATTGCCACACAAAAAGTAAAGGTGGCAGCACTGCCTCTAACAGAAGAAATAAAATGTCCGAAACTTTGTCTTTGAGAGAGAAGCACATTGATTATTATCCTGGTGTTTGTGGAAGGAAAAGAGTGTTCAGCAGGCTGTATAGGTCCCCCTGCACAGCTACGCAAACATTGCAACGTGCTGGCATACTGCACACCAGAGTATCAAGCAAACTATAGGGGATTGCATCCCACTTTTCCTCAGCTCTGGTAGCATTCGTAATGGTGGAATATGTCCAGCAACACATATTCCAAGAGCATCCCATTCATGTTCAATTGGATTCAGGTCCGTGGAATGTGCAGGCCTCTCATTGTCCCAGTAGAACTTGGCAATTAAGGATCGAAGATGTGCAGTAGTGTACAAGAGCCCAGCATACTGCCTGCCCACACTATCACACCGCCATCCCCGTACCGGTTGTGTTCGACAATGTTAGCAAGATTGACCCTGGTTCCTTGCTCCCTCCAGTCGTGAAACACACCTAGACTGTACCGGGACTCATCAAAAAATATGACATGGCTCCATTATGCCTGTGTCCATGGTGCATGTTCAATGCACCACAACAAGCTTCCCCTTTGGTGAGCTTAGCTCACGGGGATGCACCTCATGGGTCTCCTGGCATGCACACCAACTGCATGGAGTTGCCTGTACACTGTTTCTCTGGATAAGTGGTCTGTGTTGCTGCTGCCAGCTCCTTGACAAGGTGGCGTGCCGTGCCGTGCTTTGGGGGTTCCGTCTGGACGTTAGCGACAGATAACGGTCTTCCTGAGGTATAGTGACATGTGGACATCCTCTGCTATAGCATCGGGCAATATTTCCATCCTGCTGGAAATGTCTCCATAGTGAGAGATGACACTGGTTGACACGTTTAGTGCATGAGAAACTTCCACTTGGGACTGGCCTGCCTCAAGACGTCCTATCACTCTGCCTCTCGTTATCAGGTCGAAATGGACACGATGGGCCATGGCTAACAATTGATATACAGTACTGTACAATCAATGCCCAAAACCATCACACAATTCAACCTGTGTCGTGATCCACACTGGAACTACACAGGTGGCATTTCTGAACTGTATTTATTCAGACAGAACGGGTTCTACCATTTTAATTTTTTATGGGGGATGGTATTGAGAAGACCTGCACCTACCTACCAAGTTTGGTCCCGACTGGACTACCAGAACAGTTCATTCTGCAAGAACCCTAATTTAAGGACATCAGTGTATAAAAGAATTATTATTATTATTGTTGTTGTTGTTGTTGCTATAAAGGACTGGGTTTACCAACATTGTTAAGATGATCAAGTCTTTTCGTATCACTTCATTAATTGCTTAAGGCTGGATTTGGGAACAAATGCACCTTTTGATGTAGAGTAAGATATCTTCTATGCTTTCTGAGTGGGAATTAACTTGTTCAGAGCAAACAATTTTCCTTACTTTTGCTGCAAAGCCTAAGTATAGAGTGCAAATTATAGTTCTAAAATGCTGCTAATTTTGCAAATAGTTCAGTGGGGGGGGGGGGAACTTTGGCTAAATCTAGCCAAATCCAGCAATTTTGAAAGTAGAATTTGAGAGTTGAAAATTTATAACCATTATAATTATTTCAGAATTGGGAGCTAGACAACAAAATCTTTGTTGATGGCCTAAAATAGTACTGATTCTGCAGCTGTTTTAGGATTATTTTGAAAATAACAACAGTAATATTTATTTTCCTTCCATTGTTTATCAATTCTTCAAGAAAGTTAAGAATTTTTCAAAATAATGCTTCTCCTTGTTGACATTGATTACATTGTTGAGCTCTTCTCCAATTTAAGTGCAAGTATCTTTGACTGGCGTTTGCCCTTGCTGACAAAAGCTATTTTAAACTGCTTATGTAGAGAATACAATTAAATAAGCACTTCATTTTCCTTTTTGAAGGTTACGAATATCCTAATTGATAGTTAACATTTCCTGATGTATGATTATCATGTAGCCCATCTTTTCATCACACTGTTAGTGTTCTTCTAAATTCAAATAAGTACCGAGTGTGGCACGTTGAACTTTAATTAAAATTCCTCTATATGAAATATGTTTAGCATTCTTAATCATTGTTATTTCTACCTGTAAGATTACTAACCTATATTATTCTCACATTCGTCTCAGTCTTTCTCCACAAATCACACATGCCAAAATAACAATCTTTTTTTTTTTTTTTTACTTGTAAGATATTGTTAGTTAGTTATGTGTAGTTTATACAGTACATATTTATATTAATAATTTAAAATCATTTTGAAATAGGGTGAAGGAGGCAAAGAAGACTGTAAGCATGCTTTGGAAACCCTTTTTACAGTTTTATATTCTATGACAAGAGTAATGGTAGGTTATTTTCTATCAGTATTTTTTTGTAAAATTGCTTTTCATTGATAATGATGCAGCAACAAATAATCTAAAAATAAATCAGAAAAAAAAAACTTTTTTATTAAATATTTCTGAATGTAGTTAGTCTTTTCTTATTGTATGGATATGCTTCCAATTTTGCATTTTAAGGAGGAAAAAAAAAGATAGAAATTAGAATTACTTAGAAAAAAAATTTAGGTTAAATTTTTTATTTCCCTAAAATAATTTTTTAATATTTTCTTTAATAAAGTACTTAATTACCAAAGTAAAATTTAAATAAAAGATGTTGAATCCCATGTGTCTTATTTTTATTTGTCTGTTTTTCATTTCAGGCTCCATTTACACCGTTCCTCACAGAGCACATCTTTCAAAATCTGAGGAAACTTTTATCTGATTTTAAAGATAGTTCGGAGTTTGTTAGTATCCATTACCTTATGTTACCAGAACCAAGGTGAGTTGTTGGTTATTAGAACCATTAGTAGATACCATTTTATTGGAACCATTGATCTCAAATGGATTATTGTTCTTATGGCAGAAACAACATATTTTCTAGACAAATGTTATAATACCTAACACTGTAGCCTTCTTGGTTTACAGCGATGGGTTCCCTGTCTTCCTCTAGAGTGAAGTATTGGCTACTAACTTGATTGCTTTTTCCATAACAATATCAGACTTCTCTACTGTGTTTCACACCTTGAAAATGATGGCTTGCTAACCATCGAAACTGTTGGTTTTATCTTTATTATTGCTGACATTTTTATTCTCATTTTATTCTCTCTTAATTGATTTTCATTTTTAAACTTTTTACTTTTATTTTTATGTGCAATTTTAATTTATTTATCTAACTAAAATATCAGGCATTTCCTAATTCAAATAAATACGCTGTCTGCTGATGGATGTAATTTAATATTGACTCATTACAGTATCAGACAGAAATTATTCTTATATTTTTGAAATGCTAGCATAAAGGAAAATGTGTAGTTTTTTTTTTTTTTTAGTTTTTAATTAAATGCAACATAATGCTTTTAGTCACAAATCTTCTAATAACTGGATGATAATAATATTAATCATACAAAAATCTGCTCTCTTGTAAGTTCCATGATACCAAACAGTCTTAAAATATTCATGAGCCTTCCATACATTATGCATTATCATCACAAGAGTAAGTCACTATCATATGGCTGTATCTTAATTATCTCAATAATATGTGACTTAAAAAGAATTGAAAATTCCATATAAAATGGTTTTTCACTGGTGGAATTTTGGTGGTTCTAGCAGGATGGGGATCTGCTGGGAAACTGATGGCCATCGATTTTCCATTTATGCTCTTTACACTGCAGTCCATCTTCACTTTAAACTCATTTGTCAGCAAGATTCGTATCAAATACTGCATAGAGATAGAATTTCAGAAATTCTTATTTTCTTAATAAGGATATCTTCGAAAGAAAAAATTGTTTTGTTTATACAATCATGAAACTTGTCGAAGTCATTAACCTAGAATCCTTTGTGTGTTTGGCAGTACCGACAATCCTATTGTAAACAATTAAAAATAATTTTTGAAATAGTCTAATGCATTCAGTAGATAACATATTGATAAAACAATATTTCTGTTTCCAAAATTATCTTATTACAACTGCTTTAAATGTATCATAGGCTTCACTTATCGAAAGCAGACAGGACAGTTGCCAACTACCATGTTTCTTATTTTAGACGAGACCCAAGCATAGCTTGATGGCTCAGTAAATTATCTTTCAGTCATTTGTAATTGAAATTAAATATAGACATTAAATTTCTTAAAAACTGTAAATTTTCAATAAAAAAATTTGGAAGAACTGTAGTCCAGCTGGAAGCTATTAGTTTTGGTTCTGTGTTTTGCCACGATGTGACCCGGTTCACCATCAAACCATCCGCCCTTCAAAGCAATAGAACATATTCTAAAAACTGAAGACCAGCACGTAACTGTCAAGCAGTTCCTGGATGAAATCACTCAAATTCCACCCATGTAAAGGCTTCCTAAATATCAAATAACAGCTTAATAATTTAGTTATAGTTCTTACAAAGTAACCAGAATAATCATTGTTTATTTTGGTTACTAGTGTTGTTATTGTAACTGTATTGTTAAATTGTTTTTTAATACTTATATGGAAGTTTTCAGTTAAGTCAGATGTTAAGATAATTAATGATAATTAATTGAGATAATTAATGTTTCAAACTTTAAGTCAAGTTAATATTTTATGAAAATTGTGGATATGTTTTATTCCTTTTATATTAAATTAATTTAGTATTTTGTTGAAGATGATTTTAATTTGTTGAACATTAAATAAGCATTGTCAGCTGCTTAAGGCCTTTTGTTTTTCTTTTTCTTTCTTTTCACATACTTATGTTCAGATGATGTGATTACATTATTGTGTCTGCCAAGACTTACGTTGTTGTGGATACATGATCAAATAAGTACAGCTTGCTGTCAAATAATGAGAAACTTTTAAAGCTTATTTTTTTCATTTTGATCAACATTTTTTCTTTCCTTAGAACTTGGTTAATTGATCAAACAATTGAAAAAGCAGTTTCCAGAATGCAAACAGTAATTGAATTAGGAAGAATGATAAGGGATAGAAGAACTTTACCTATAAAGGTAAATGAATATATCGATATTTATTAAATTTATTAATAAAGTAAAGCTCTAATGATTTTGTTTAAAAGTTGTTTATATATATTATATTGTTTATACTTTCAAGGAGGAAGGAGATGTAGACCATCTCGATAGTACTCATGTTTTTTATTTTTTTATATTTTATTGTACATAAGCTTTTTAAATTGTGATGTGTGGTGGCCTCAGTTTTTGTCCTAAGTTGCTTAATTTACATACGTTAAAAATCTATATAATTGTTTATACAGTAGAACATCGATTATCCGATTATCAATCAACCGAAACATTGGTTAACCGAAGGTGTTTCAGTAGACAAAAATTTAAAAAATTAATTTGCGAATTACTTAATTTCTTTCCGAGTGATAGATCTGATGATGGGACATAGTTCCCGAAACGCGTAACGACAAAAACAACGCAACGAAGTCACAGGACGGATTTAAAATAAGATAATTTATTATCTAAAACGTGACTTAGACCATAATTAGCAATGTTTAAAATACTATACAAGGTTTTGTGTTTAATATGTATCACTGTTTCTGTGTTTCATATTGCTCCTATGACACTGGTACAATTTTTTCTTAAATGATCGGCTATCCGAAATATTGATTATCCGAACACCCCCCCCGTGCAGCATTGCTTCAGATAATCGATGCTCTATTGTATATGAATATATTTTATTTACCCATACTGCTTTTATTCTATGATTCTTTTTCATTTTATTCATTATTTTTAAGAATTTTATATAAAAGAACCAAACAAATAGTTAATATTTTTAAATTCATTGACACTAATTGTATTATGTTGGGAGAACAATGTA
Source organism: Thereuonema tuberculata (assembly GCA_023159025.1). Lineage (NCBI taxonomy): Eukaryota > Metazoa > Arthropoda > Chilopoda > Scutigeromorpha > Scutigeridae > Thereuonema > Thereuonema tuberculata. The sequence goes on along the minus strand of JAFIDM010003189.1, from coordinate 21,454,493 downwards.
ATGTGTTATCCAGTTTGAATTTCAATTAGTTAATATGAGATTTCCTCAAAACATTAGATATCTGAATGTATCCATAATATATCCAAGTGTTACTTTAACTAGTGTTTAATCTATAAATTGTTTGAATTAAATTCATGCTGAGATAATTAAACATATCAGTAAAGATGTTTTTAAAAATTAAAAAACAATTGAGGAAGTAATAAGTAAGCAAACGAAGGCACAACGTTACCAGATAGGATTCGCACCCGAAGTTGTCACCAGGAAGAGACTGGGACGGACCGTTTCATCCTTTTTAGGACTCATCAGTCAGTCAAACTCCACCGATGACAGACTCAGAAGGTGCGAGAGGTTAGTACCCCGGGTCTCGCTCCCGAGAACGGGACATCCCCCCGAAGAAATCCTAACCAAAAAATAAACAAAATACAAATATTCCTTGTCCTGCAATGTGCTAGGTGCAAAAGGAATTTAATGAAGGCATTAAATAAAGCCAAAAAGTCATTTGTTTAAAATGAAAAGAAGTTTTAACGTGCCCGACGTTTAATAAAAAAAAAAGATATTTTTTAGGTTATAAATTTCATTTAAGTAAAGATTAATGAAAACAAAATTCAGTACGGGGAAAATTTTGCCAAACCCAAAAACATTGCATTTTGTTGAATTTCTCTTTTTAGTTATTTGCTACATAGTTGTATATCAATAATGAAAGAATATGCTCTTAACTGTGATCTTTGTGTAAACATTTATGATTGTATTGATGTAGTTTTCATAGACAGTTTACTCTTTTGATCCTTAAAGAATTCCTATAAATTTTGTTAACAAAAATTTACAGCATTCAATAGATGCTTCAGTCAAATGTCCAGGAACAGAGCTATGGTGAGGTTCTCCTTAGTCTTTCAATCATGTTTAAATAAGTTAAATAATGTGAAAACTGAAACCACATTATGCTCGTTTTCTACAGGCCATATAAATCATGCTAACATAATCTTTCCATTCAAATTAAATTTCTCTTTAAAATAAAGGAAGAATTGGGTTGTGTTGAATTTAAAAATGGGAAAAATAAAACGGATCTAATATATCGATTAAGTGAGAAAGTTTAGTTTTTTTGTTTCATTTTGTCATAATTATAAAAAAAGTTATGACAAATTTCCCATTTATCAGTATAAAAGCAAAAAAAAAAGAGAAATAATATGGATTCAAAATCATAAAAATAATTTTGATGTATTGTCTTTGTAATGATTATTACGCTCATTGTTATTACTATGTGATGTATCCATTCTTTTATTTTTTTTGTGTGTGTGTCATGCTCATCCTTTGTTACCCACAGTTTTAAGTCGTTAGGCTTGTCAAAGGTGAAATAAGGATCTAATTTTTTTTTTTT
>JAFIDM010003189.1:21416423-21443118 GCA_023159025.1 Thereuonema tuberculata | reverse complement strand
AAAAAATTAAACGGGAAATGATAAAAATGAAGATAACTGAATACCACCATAAGATAATATACACTTGAGAGCAGAAAAATCGCACAGTTGCATTTTTTTACTTTTTTTTTTATTTTCCTTGTGATTCACAATTTTTTTTTAATCAAAATAATGTCAATTTAAAGATCGTTTCATCGCCTATCCAATGATACCACTTATGTGTGTATTTTCCCTTCAAAACCAAGACAATAACAACAATAGAACAACACCCCAAATTGATAAAATCGATGAAAAATCGAATGAGGGTTGTAATTAAGGCTAGAGGAGGGAATATCTGTTATTAATAAAGATTTTTTTTTTTTTCATAAATGTTTGCATTGAATTTTGTTTTAATCACCATTTCCCAGGCTGTTTTTCGGGTAGGCTAGGAGATTCCTCCAAAAAAGCACTCTGCTGACACACAATACCACTTAAGTGATATCATTAGATAAGTGATGAAACAATATCAGGAAAATAAAACAAAAAGTAAAAAAATGCAACTGAGCGATTTTTCTGCTCTCAAGTGTAGTTTGGAGTAAAAATTCAGTTACTATTTTACTTTGATACCGATTCTAAGCTAACAAGCAATTTCGAAAATAGTTAAAAAAGAATTAAAAAGAAGTTATTCATTGAAATATGGCTATTCACTTTGAAATTTGGAAAACTTATCTGACTTAACATGATATCCAGTCATTTCATTTCATTGTAAATTTATTGCTTATAATATTTTTTACAAATACATACATATTTTGAAAATTTGTGACAACTGTCTTAAGGAGACAAAAAGTGTATCTTACATCAAGACAAAGAAACACATTGCAAAAGAGTAATAAGTAAATTCTCAGTAGCAAAGTATTTCATTAGAATTGATTATTTAATTGGAATATCTTTTATTTTTTCTAGGTAAAGGGAGGTTTGTTAAACTTATCAATTGCAAGAGGTTTTGTCAACGATTGGAGTGCAACTGCAAACCTCCCAGCCAAGCAGCCGTCCCTGAATGCAGTCAGTATCTCCTCAGGGAACTTACCTACTGTTGATGGTATGCCTTATAGTAAATTTGTTAATGTTGAATTGCGTGGATGTAAACCTCAACTTGGAGCAGCCAGTAGCTTTGGAACAGTGCTATTAGAGAATCCTTTAGGTGGACAGTTGTTAACATACGACCAGGTTGTAAAAGAGGTAAGTCAAGGAAGACTAAATTAACTGTTTTTTATTATAATGATTTTTATGAGCAAAAACAGTAACTTAAGAGTAGAATTTCTCCATTAAAAGAATGGAGTAATTAAACAATGGAATAATCAACAGTGAGTTCGAAAATAGCAATTAATTTACATACAACTGACTAAGAAGTTGTTGAGGGTTTTTTTTTTTTTTTTTATCAAATTAGTAAACATCCAAAATACTGACAAAATAATTGATTTCCACAGTTAATTCAAAAATTGATCTTGAATGAAAACTATTGATTAATCATAAAATATGTAAATTGTATAATTTCCTTTAGTCAAGTAATTAAGATAAATATTTCTCATACACTAGAAAAAGTTAATGCTAATATCTTATTATGGATAAATGCCTTATCCTACGTAAATATGTATTTAAAAGTAGTTTTTTCCATCAAATAAAGATGCATTGCTTAAAAGCAATGTAGAAGTAGAAGTGTCTCAGCCATTTATGAAATTCATCATTGGGATTAGAACTGATGATGTAGTAGTAATTTTAAAATTAGTTTTTGAATCTGCCAAGGTCATTTTTTTATGCCAGGAAAATTAAAAAACCAAACATTGGGAGTTAAAGAAATTAATTTCATCATTTCGTTTTCACCAGAATTTGTTGTTTGTAACCATGGAGATATTTTTGTAATATGTTCATTATTTATTTTTTGGAAGTCTGCTTGAGAAAGTTAAGGCTGTTTCTTGAAGTAAATAAATAAATTTTTACTTCAAGGAAGCCATGGATGATTCTGATTTTGACAATTTAGTCGTGTATACAGTAGAGCCCCGATTATCCGTGGGATTGGGTGGCAAGGGCTTCGCAGATAACGAAAATCGTGGATAACCCGAAAAAAGACTAAAAATGAGGTGTTGTAAACATGAAGAAAAAAAAATATTCCACCATTAAAAACTACGTTTTATTGTATAAAAAACATAATATGTAAAACTTTTAAAATTTGTACAGTAAAGGAGAAACCTTTACTCTACGTTTGCATCCTCAAATTCCGAGAAGGCCTATAGGATCACGATGCACAATAAACCTGTCAGTAATTTTCGACCTTCGCACTGTAGGGCCTATTGTACTTTCCCTGTTGTTGGCTTGAATTAAAATGTTTTTTTTTTGTTTTTTTTTGAGGTTCGTAATTAAAAAAATTTTCGCGGCACTCACGGATAATCCACATTGCGGATCAACCGCTCGCAGATAATCGGGGCTCTACTGTATTTGTAAAAAACTTATAATATAACCAAATTTAAGTAAGCAGAAAAAGATAGTAATGCATCCAGGAGAGTCACTTTGATATTTGCTTTCTCCTTATACAGCATGAAACAGTATTAAGTATGTATTTGGCATAAAAATTTTTTGGGGGTTGTAAGAGGAAGGGTTGTCTTTGGTCTAAAAATGTACATTGTTTATATTATTTTTTTATACTTAACATATAAAAAATTGGTCATTATAAATTCATTATAATAAAATTCATAAAGCTGCACATATAATTAATTTTTATATCTTATATAAAACAGTATAATTTTGAAATATTTATTATGGTATTTGATTTTATAATGCTAATAAACTTGTAGGGTTTGTTTGGTTTTCATTTCTTACTTTAATGAGCATTTCTCTTTTGTTTTTAATAATTTAGATCCAAATAATCTTTGGATTGCAGTCTCAGCAAATTATTTTGTCAACAACCCCCAATTTTCAAGATGTTTTAACAGAAGAACGTTACAAGTCCAGCCTTCAGAACGCTGACTTCAGATTTCTTTATGCATGTAAGAAAACAGAAGTAGAGAAGTTTGTAAATCAAGCCATCAAATCAAGGCAGGAATCTCCATTACCCAAATGTCGCTTTGTCAATTTGGAATATCAAGATAATGGAGTCCTTTGCAAAGCTTCGGTTTTGCTTGAAAATCCTCAAGGTGATTTTGTATTGGATTCCGGAAAGCTTCATAAACAGGTAATTATTTTATGAATAAAATACCTTATGTTAAATTATTTGTTATAATTGTATTTCTATTGATGAGCTTGCAGCAGTCTTTTAATCTTTAACAAAGATGTTGTATGTGAGAAATAATAGGCTAACTTAGCATAATATTGATGTAGGGTTGAAATGAGAAGAGACTAATGCCGTGGTATAGTCTAAGGTACACACACACTTTATTTACAATTATTTACAGGTATATATACGTATCGGACTGGATTCTCAAATGTTCTTGAGCTTCCTTTCTGGTCTGCCACTGGCTTGCTCAAAAGCTCTCTGTGCGGTCCATCACTTTGGAGAGAGAGCTCATACGTAGCCGATTGGTCTCCTAATTCAGCCAATCACAGGGCAGTTTAACTGACCAATTGGGAAGGCTTCTCGACTTTGCATCAATATAACATTGCCATTGCCATCTTAAAATTATCAAAAACAATTTTTTTTTTTTTATATATTAGTAGTTGTATAATTTGTAATTCTTTTAATTAGTTATCATTTTTTTCCTCCCTTAGGTTAGAGCTATATTTGGACTGGAGAAATCTACTCTGAAGTTTAGTTCATCAGCTGCAAGATCAGATTACTTAGAGCCAATTGGAGATTCCCTTCTCAACTTTCATGGAAAAACTTTATTTATTAGTTTAGGATGAAAAATGTCCAAGCATTAAAAAAATTAAAATAATGCCTTAAATCCTCAAAAGACAAGCAAACAAACCCAAAAGCATCCTTTACTATTAAATTATTAATTTTTAACTATTTCTTTATTAATTTGTCCTCAATTGAAATTTGAATGACTATAAGCTGATTTTAAGATGTTATAATATTTATCAAGGAAAAAAAATAATAATCTAGAAGAATTGTTCTTCAAGAAACTTGTGATAAATAAATTATTTAAATTAATGAACTTAAAATTGCTCTTCTCTTATATCTCTTGTATGTTTTCTTTCTCATTATGTATACCCACATACTGTCTTATTGTGAATATTGTTGTACAAAAAAATATTTGGAGAATATTATTTTAAAAAATTTTTACTAACCAGTTTCCTTGCTTATTGGTCACACGAAGTTAATTACAAATTTGAGTTGATGTTTAATAAAAGATGGCAAAGCCTGCTTCTTTATTCATCTCCTTTGCACTTCACAAAGAACTGTTCACAATAAAAATTCTCCATTATCTTTGAAATTGAAATGAGAAAGCATTGAACAAAGTTGTTGAGAAACGTCTATTGAGAAAAGCAGAAGTGAATATTACTAGGCTATTTTAGCTTAATTGTGTTTCATCACAGCTGGTGTTACAATGTATAGAATTTATATAAATATTGGAACACAACTCAGTAGATTAATCATAAACTCCAGGCAAACCCATTTCTTCATTCAGAGATACTGCCATTGAGAGTTGTTTTATGTGCTAAACATTGTCATTTTGATTGTTGACTTCCATCTTTTCTTTGACTAAAATATAACAGTATCGAAGAAGGTTTAGAACATACAGGCTGCACTGTGTCTTCTAGAGGGGAACAGAAAGCTGCTTTATGAAACTGGAAACACCGATCCGATTCTTCCAGCATTGTATTTTCTCTGCCCTGCTTCCAATTCTTTCCTTGCTGTCATCTTTACTTAAATACATAGCAGTTTTACCAAACATTGCATCACTTCCTTGATATTTCTGTATTTTTATCAGTAGTCATTTCTGAATAAGAATGCTTCCATTTTGCTTTTGATCATTCTTGTTGAACTATTCATTGTAACTTGGAGCTGCTTCATGACTGACAAGGAGAGGGCACAGCTGTCAGGTCACGGATTTTGCTCAAATTTGTGGAGATTGATCAACATTGAAAATAAACAGACATGTGTCTGAGGTTTTGTGCCATTAATCATTATTTCATGAAAAAAATGGCCCTTGAAAGTTCAAAGCCTGCATAGATGCTGGTTGCGTTTCCAAATTCTATCGAGATACATGTGTAGTGATCAACAATACAGACTTCCACACGAGTTCTAGGTCCGCCTACGCTTTGTTTATATTTTCCCTTTTTTTTAATGATGATATATGAACTGTGGCATTGCTGTATAATAGCAAATGCATTTTATCAGTTTGTCATTAGAGCATGACCGTGAAAAAAACAAAATAAATGAGAATCACTATTGTTTCTATACTTTTAATAGTGAAGAAATTAAATTCGGATAAACATTGCAGCTAAAAAAATGAGGATAATTTGTTTAAATATTTACTTTTGAACAATAGGTTATGCTGTAGCTTCATTTATATTTAGAGATAGAAAATATATTTCAAAAAGAAACACTAACAAATGTTGTTCGAATGAGAAACTGATAAAATGTGTTTGCTATTATACAGTAATGCCACAGTTCATACATTATCACTAAAAAAAAGCAAAATATGAACAGTGTGCAGGTGGGCCTTCAGAATCCTTGTGTGGAAGTCTGTAATGTTCACCATTGCACCACACATACCTCAGTAGAATTTGGAAATACTGCCAGCATCTTTGCAGGCTTTGAACTTTCAAGGGTCATTGGCACAAACCCTCGGACATGTCTGTTTATTTTCGATGTCGATCATCCTCCACAAGTTTGAGCTTACCGTATTTACTCACATATTTTTCGCACTGTTTTGGAGGAAAAAATCGTTTTGAAATAGGGGTGTGTAAATTATGCGAGAATTAAAAAATCCTTCCAAAACAGCAAATTCTCTCCCAGCAGCTCGCTTCCCATGTTTCTCTGCAAATAGAATTATGCGAACTTTAAAACTGGTCATGTAACTACTATATTTACAGGTAAGCTTCTGCTTTTCACTCATTTTCATCACAAATAGCAAACAAGTACATCGATTGCGAGATTTATCACTACCCACAGTAGCAAACCTCAGTCGGAAGGAGGGGGAGGGCTTGTAAGCGAGAGGTGACCTTCACGAAAGCAAACATTTTATGATTGGGTGGAAGGCATTTTTAAGACGAGCATGTTGAGGCCCTTTACCATTATAACTGGCCTGTCTACTATTCGACACTGAGAAAATAATACAAGGGAAAAAATCCAAAATATGCCCTTCAAATTTGCGGAGCGTAAATTATGCGAGGGCTAAAAATACGGTATTTCACTGATCTGGTGAAATTTGAAAGCACAAGTTTAATTATTCCGAAGGAATAAGGCACAGATGTCCCCTTTTGGTTGATTTTTCCTAAAACCCTAAAATTAAAAAGTATTAACGAAATAATTGGGAGAGGATGTTTAAGTCAAAACAATCTTATCATAATAATGATCAAAACTCAAATTTTTATATTGACCTTCATCCCTCAGTAAATTTATCAATTTATTCCCCAGAACATGATCCTTTCTTCACCTGAAAATATATTTATATATACACTCATTATAAAAAAAAAAGACGCACCTAGAAGGAGTTGTCCGATTGTAATGAAATTTCATATGCAAAGACATTGGGACCGCCCATGCAAATGATTAAACTTTGGTGTCCAATGAATAAATAGCGACAGCTACAGCACATCGGAAGGTGTATATAAGAAGCGATTCTCAGTCTGATGGTCAAAATTTCTGTTGCATTGCGAGTTAGGATACCTTTCAACAACTGAAAAAATGCCTCGCCGCAGGATTCGAGCTCATTACGTGCAACTGTTAAGAGTTTGAAAGAGGTCGTATCATTGGATTGAAAGAGGCAGGTTGGGCAAATCCAAGAATCGCTCGTCATATGGGTCAAAGTGATGCAGCGATTAGAAGATGCTGGCAGGAATGGGTGGACAATGGCAGATTTCAGCGTCATGAAGGTAGCAGTCGACCTAGGGCCACAGCAGAGCGGGAGGATAGAGTGATTGTCAGATCAGCTGTCACAGTGCCTGAATCATCATTATCAACCATCAATCATGCGACCCGCACACAAGTGTCCACCATGACCATTCACAGATGACTGAGAGAGCGATATCTACGCTCGTACCGACTGCTACACCACCTGCCACTCACGTCTGCACACCGTCAGGCCAGATTGAAGTGGTGCTTGGCTCGATCCGGTTGGAATGATGCTGACTGGGGACGTATAGTGTTTAGCGATGAATCCCGCTTCCAACTGTGTCCTGACGATCGTCGCAGACGTGTCAGGAGACGCCCAGGGCAGTGGGCCAATCATGCTTTCACTATTTCATGCCACACAGGCCCTCAACCAGGAGTTATGGTCTGGGGTGCCATTTCCCTTGATAGCCGGACCCCTTTGGTCGTCATTAGCGGCACACTTACAGCACAGTGGTACGTTGATGACATTCTGAGATCTGTTTTGCTACTCTTCCTTTTGCAGTACCCTGGCCTTATTTTTCAGCAAGATAATGCCAGACCACATACGGCATGTGTTGCTATGACCTGTCTTGCAGCTTGTGAAACACTTCCGTGGTCAGCCAGATCCCCAGATCTCTCTCCAATCGAGCATGTCTGGGATATGATGGGAAGGCGACTGCATCCACCAGGGAATGTGGATGACCTAGCCGACAATTGGAGCAAATTTGGCAAGAAATGCCGCAGGAGACCATCAGGGAGCTTTATCACTATGCCACATCGTGTGGCAGCTTGAATTCAGGGTAGAGGTGGGTCAACACCTTATTGAGCTTGTTACTTTGTAACTCTGAAATAAATCATTCAATTTGTCTGAAAGTTTAATCATTTTCTATTCTGTACATAATCTTCCTCTCCACCAATTTTTGTCTCCATCGGACAACTCCTTCTAGGTGCGTCGTCTTTTTTTTGTTAATGAGTGTATTTGCCTCCACAGTAATGATATTACAATTCATTGAGATTTAATCTTTTCAGTCACCATTCTTAGATGTAGTTCTAATGTGACTGTGGGCAAAGTTACTGCAAATGAGAGACTGGGGTATTTCCCACATCATAAAAGAGAGATAGATGAGGCCTTTCGCATCCTATTGTTCAGGAATCGTCTTCAGGTCTGAAGACGGTTCCTGAACAATAGGACGCGAAAGGCTTTGTCTATCTCTCTTTTATAATGTGGGTATTACCCCAGAGTCTCGTTTGCAGCACCATTCTTAAACTTGTTCGATTCTCTCATTACTGGGCAAAAGGTTCCTTATTTACAGTTTCGGTCAGGTACACTGCTTGCTCTCTTTGTCTACTTCAGTTCATTGAATTGTTAATATCATATGAAGTAAGTTATTAAATGAAAAACCTGTAAATTTAATGAACCAGTTCTTTAAGTAGAAATTTTACTGCATTTACTTTGCTTCTTTGTACACCACATCTTCTCAAGTCTCAACAACATTCTCAGAGCATTCTTTCCAATATTAAAATGTTGACATAAGCCTACACATTTACTACAAATTAGATAAATAAAATAAAATGTACACAAATACACAGCTAAAAAAAAAATAAATCTTGTCTCCTTTTTTTCCTATATTTATACGCTTTAATTCTCTTGACGTTTTGTTTCAGTGTTTTTAGGATTAGCATAACAATACAAAGATAAATTTCTGATTTAATAATGATCTTCAAAATTTGGCTTTCTGGAATGACTTGATTTCACATTCAGTGAATATTTTGACTTTTGGAACTGTAAGCTTCCTTTCAAAGATTGTTCTCTATCCTATTAAAAAAGTTTCAATCTGTCTTGTTTCACTGTGTAAAATTAAAAATAAAACTCAATTGATTCCATTTTGAAATCTATCATTGTTATCCATTACAGTAGATAGACAGAGAAGGGAAACCAATGATTCCTCCCCATAGGAATTTTGAATTACTGGGCTGACGTGAATTGAATGTTTAAAATGAATTTGAATCATCTATACAAAACTGAAAAGTAGATTTATCTTATTTTTTGGTTGGATGCTTAATTCTTTTTTATTTCTGGTTGAAAATTCGGATTGCACATTCATCTCTCATGCCCTCCAAATAAATGACATGAAAAAACAGGTATTTCAGTCTTCACAAATACCAAATTTTAACCCTCTTGCCTTCGTCGCACTTAATGACAGACGATGTTTGAAGACATCAATATTAATCCACCTTTTTAAAATCCTTACTCCTTAAATACTCATACCAAGATGCCGATTTGCAAACATGATACGGCTTTGCACATTTACTATTCTAAGGTTACGAACAATGCAAAATAAAGCTGATTTTAATTTTTTTATTATTTTCAGTGAAAAAAAAATGTACATTTAAATTGACATCGGTTATTTATGGACCTACAAAACATCAAATAAAGAAACAATTTCCCAATTAATTAACGAAAGTTTGAATTCAGTGAATAAAGTTACTTAGAATGATATTCTAAGAAACATTGTCCATGCAAAAGAACACTTTACACTTCATACACCTGTACTTTATTCGAGATTTACAGCCTTTGTTCTTGCACCGCTTCGACACGTGCAGTTCATGATGGAGTTTTGGCCAATGGTTGACTCTGTCAAAACGAATAGCTTCAGGCACTTTGTATTCTGCCATGTTTAACCACAGAATGGGTTTCCTGCCTTCTTGACTACCATCCTTCTGGTCACTGCTACGATTGTCATCACTAACGACACCTTTCCTCACCTGCAAGTGCATAAGGAACCTCTAGTCTGAAGTTTGCCAACTGAACCTCTCCACCTTATTTTCTATGCAAAATCCAAGCATTTACCACAATAACATCAATGAAATACTGAACAATCCTCATATACTACTTTTGTGCTTTGAGGTTCATCTGAGCAATTGCCACCAGCATATTGGACTTACCTAATCTATCTACACTTTCATTGTACCGACTATATAGGGTCTTCTAATGGATATCTCTTAAAGAAGTTTTGCGGTTCCACCTTGTGCTTGACTGGGTAGATCCCTTGACAGTGAGCTTACTATAACTGCACACTTGTCAAGCCACTTGCAGATAATTATATTTTCATATTCTGTAACTCTGAAGTCAAAAGACCCTTGACCGCAGTTCTTCAAGTCTTTGTCAGCCTTTCTAGGACACTGGCAATTCCGGCTGCTTCTTAATGTAGACACTGCATTGATGTCTTGATTTCAAGTAGGATAGAAGTTCGGATGATGAGACTTAGTTGTCAAATCCTGTTGTTATATTTTGGATGGACGACTACTGGAACTTGATTTGAATATTATTTTACTTAGAACTATTCTACAGACATACGAGGGGCGTTCAAAAAGTAAGGGCCGTTTGATCACAGACAAAAATGTACTCATAAGAAAGAAATTTTATTGTCATATTTAGTTAGGTACAATCTTACTTTACTTCTCTACATAATTGCCGTTCACTTCTAAGCATTTTTCGTACCACTGCACCAGCTTCTTTAACCCCTCTGCATAGAAGCTTGCCGCCTGAGAGTTGAACCAGTTGATAACGGCGTTTTTGAGTCCCTCTTCGGTTTCAAAACGTTGTCCACCGAGCCACTGTTTAAAATGCAAGAAGAGGAACTAGTCGCTAGGTGCAAGGTCGGGACTGTACGGTGGGTGGTCAAAAAGTTCCCAACGAAAATCATGAATTCTTTCATTGGTTTTGGCAGCAGTGTGAGGACGCGCGTTATCGTGGAGGAGGATTATGCCAGATGACAGTTTCCCGCGGCGTTTGTTTTGGATTGCACGTCTCAATTTTTTGAGCGTTTCGCAGTACACATCAGCTGTAATTGTTGTCCCACGTTCCATGAAATCAACCAAAAGAACATCGTCTTTGTCCCAAAAAACTGTAGCCATCAATTTCCGACTTGTGTATTGAGTTTGCTTAAACTTTTTCGGTTTTGGTGAAGATGAGTGTCGCCACTGCATCGATTGCAGTTTTGTTTCTGGGTTGGCGTAGGATACCCACGTCTCGTCCCCAGTAACAATGTGAGAAAACAAATCATCTCCATCTTGTTGATAACGGGCCAAAAACTTTCGTCCACTAGACATTCTTTGCTCTTTGTGGTGGTCGGTGAGCATTTTTGGTACCCACCTTGCACACAATTTGCGGTATACGAGGTTTTCTGTGACAATATTGTAAACAGTAGTGCGTCCAAGTTGAGGAAATTTGTCAGTCAGGCCACTAATCGCCAATCGACGATCAGATCGCAGTGTTTGGTCCACTTGTGAATCGATTTCATCGGCCTGGATACTGGGCCTGCCACTCCGCTCTTCGTCATGGACATTTGTTCGGCCATATTTAAAATCGTGGCACCATTGTCTAACCTTTCCTTCACTCATAACTGTAGGTCCGAAAACCAGGCATAACTCCCGATGAATTTCAGCAGCCGACGATCCTTTTGCACATAAGAAACGAATCACAGAACGCACTTCACATTTGGCGGGATAAACGATTTTCGTGGCCATTGTTCTTTGCATTCACGGACAACAATACAACTTCAGAATCAAAACAAATGACGCTGTAGCTTCACAATGAGTCAGTAGATGGCGCTGCAGTAGTAAAACTGTGCTTCGAAGCGCCAATATTTATATATAAGCAAGCGGCCCTTACTTTTTGAACGCGCCTCGTAATACTCACAATAAACGCCAGCTAAAGTGAAACAGCAACTATTCAAACAAGTTCTTGCCCTGGTGGGAAGTTCTTGAACTGAGGAAGGATGCTATACGCAACTTTGTATTGGAATAAAACACAATTTCAACACTCCCCCTCAAAGTTAGGCGTATCTTTTGTCTCTTTAATTTTCACTAATCCTAAATCTTTAAAACACTTTTGGTGCTTGGGACCAAACAGCGGTTTTGTTAAGATATCCGCAGGCATCTCTTCTGTTGATCTGTATTTGACATCAAAATGCCCAGCTTCGTAAACACTCCGAACGAAGTAATGTCTAATATCGATGTGTTTACTTCGATTGTGGAATACATTATTTTTAATTAATTTTTGTGCCCCCCGATTGTCATTGAAGATGACAGTTTTTTCATTGTTCATCACACTGGCATCCTTGAGAAATGCTTGGAGATGCAAGGCTTCCTTGGTAGCTTCTGTCAGACACATGTATTCAGCTACTTAATGCTACGGTTCGCTGTTTTCGCGATTCCCAACTAATAGCGGCACTAGCTAATTTGAACACATATCCAGAATAAGATCGATGGTCGTTTGGACACGCTTCCCAATCTGAATCTGCAAAGCCCACCAAAGATTCCCCAGTCCTTCTGTAGATTAACCCATAGTCTCTTGTTCCACTTAGGTAACGGAGAACTCTTTTTGCAGCCTTCCATTTCTCTTTATCAACTGCTGTATTAAACTGACTTAATGAACTTACAGCATGCATGATATCTGGTCTTGTATACACTGCCAGGTGCATTAATGATGCTATTAAGCTTTTGTAGGGATACTTCGATAATCTTCTTTTGAAATATTTTGTGTCTTTATTAGTTTTTGATTAGCGTTCATTTTATAAACTATTGTAATCTGTCTAACCTTTCGCCTTTATCTTCAGTTGAACGTGATGTCACTTTTCAATCGAAACGACGCGGTCAGCAGTTCACCACAAAATGTTCATTTTGTTTCGTTTTGATATGGCTTTTCTTGAAAAATAATTACTTGGAAAGTCGTTTCAGCATTGCTGCGCTATAACGTGTTGTTATATTTTGGATGGACGACTACTGGAACTTGATTTAAATATTATTTTACTTAGAACTATTCTACAGACATAATACTCACAATAAACGACAGCAAAAGTGAAACAGCAACTATTCAAACAAAAGTTCTTGCCCTGGTGGGAAGTTCTTGAACTGAGGAAGGACGCTATACGCAACAACTTTGTATTGGAATAAGACACAATTTCAACAAATCCCAAAATGGTTTCTGGAGGAAGCATGGAAGATAATCATAGGACAACACATACGGTCTCTCTAAACTTCATGCTGGGATTAGTTCCAGGAGGGGATCACACCCCATACCGAGCGTATTGATCATATACATATCTGCTAGTTCCAGTTCTTGTCCACAGTTTGTAGCACCATTTCACAGGTTTGTTTTCACATACACTTTCAGCTCTATCCTCAAATTGTATGATGGCTTCATCAGTTGATTGCTTATTTTCTGGAATGACAAGAGATGAAAACTTGCCCCTCAAGCGTTTCAGTCAGGGAAGAATTTTGTGGTTTTTGTTGTAGCCATCTTCTCCAGGCTTCCTTTATAGGATATTGTCATTGAAATGTAACACTCATAATTTCTTCAAATCTATTACAAGACATGATGATTGCCAAGTTTTGAAGGCCAGTACCTTCGTCTGTTCATTATTTTTACATTCCCCATATACAGCAATATCACAATGAAAACTTTTATTTCCACCAATGTGACAGGAGCATTTTTCTTTGAATTGGCCAATACAAGTTTGACTGAAATACTATTTCCTGAAAAAAAATTCTTTATCAAAGTATGTATAGGGTCTCATTCGATTTGTGATAACCTCTACTTTTAGTGTTAAATCCAGTTGCAAAAGTGGAACATTGGAAGAAGGTAAATTAATCTTTTTTTTTTTTCATCAGTAAGTTTGATTTCTTATCCTGAATAGAAGTATTCAGTTGCCATTATCTCATCGAATTTTGATTCTGAGCTGCCTGATTTACTATCCATATGATTACTCTCACTCACATCATCGTTAGATTCACTGGGAATATAGTCCTCGTCATATCATCACTGTTTACCAGGTTGTCTTCGGACTCTTATATCTGGTATTGAGGTTACTGGCATGTCATTTTTGATAAAACAAATTGAATGAGGGAACAGGAAACATTATTTACGCAAATGCACACTATATGGATCAATAAAAATGTAAAACTGAGGAAAAATGTTTTTCAGTGTGCACCATTTCCTTGTCTTTCAACTTTCTAATACATGTCCAGTGTACATTCTGGTATTTATGAGATGTTTACTATACATGCCCAATGTATTCTACAGTAAAAATTTACTTCCAGCAAAAATAAACGAAAAGTAATTCGTCAAATACTGGTGTCATTTTACACTATATATTCATAATTTATTACAATAACCAATAAGTAATGTCCGTCTTATGATTTCATAGATCCATACAGATATTATTACATAGCTTCAAGTCGTATAGAATACGACTGCGCTCGCCGCCATTTCCAAAACTGCATTATGGGTTGAAAAACACTAAAGCCACCAAGTGCCGCACATTAGAATTTTCGTTTTTGTTTCACTTCCTACGATAAGTTTAAAAAATGGCCTACCACACTGTCACTCGGCCTAAAGAACTAAAAATTTTACTTTTTTGATAAAGGAAGATATATGGACTCAAAATAAATCGTCTGTTCTGATTTACTTCTTAAAATAATTTTTTGAGATTTCTTAAAATATCTGTCTCCTTATAAACTTTTAAAATGATTTATTATCGTGACACCACGATACAAAAACATCTTAAATGGCACATCCTCCATTACCCTGTTCAGGACATCTAGGGTGGCACGTTTCAACGAAAGTTTACGGCACACGCTACACCGCATTGTCACAGTGTTGCGAAAATCAGAGGATTTTGCTTGCTTTGGAGGGAAAAAAAACAAACAGTATCGGAGAGAGGAAAATTAGAGGTCTTAACACGGAGTAATATATTACTCCATGGTCTTATGATGTAATCGAGAGTCTTATTCAAATATAATAATTTATCGAAAACGGGAAGCGACTTTGAGAATTATACGGAAACCCGATGTATTTTGGCTGACGAGACAGTTTTATTATTATTATTATTTTGGTTGAACGGGCTGAATTCCCTAAAAATCTACGAAATTTGGAGGTTTTAAGATACCTTTCTGAGGGATTTTTTGAGAGCCTGCTGAAGGATTTCAGGTTTTCGGGTTGACAATATTGATGTACGTTCGTATACACTTTTAACGTTTTCGGGATTATTCTTTCACGATCTGGTTTTATATTTAATTCATGTTTATCATGGAAAGTGACTATAGTCAAGTGCTAATTTATGCAAAGTAAAGATAATTAGATTCTCGATCTATAAAAATTGCGATATATTATTTTTAAATACTTAAGTACGGAGACAAAATAATCGAAATGCATTGAGAGTCTTTATGATTCAGTAAGTATCTAGTTTGAGAAGTTTTTAAAGTTGGCGCTGAAGATCAGAAGCTTTAAAGAAATCACTTGGCATCGTTCGCTAGAAATGGCTGGAGAAGTCTCTGGAAAACGGAAAGATTTAGCAACCAAATACGAATTCCCGGATGATTATAGCTATCTAGAAGTTGGCAGGTCCGATGTAATCCGTATAAAACAAATTACTGATGAAGAAAGTGCCAAGGTATTTAAAAATTTAATTGTGATCTAATTTAAGGTGACCATTTTTTCTAAAATGAAAAGAAGGACGCAAATAATTTGAAGAAAAAAAAATGTTAAATCAGGGGTTTCAGGGGTATAAACCTATCTGTTCAACCAAAAAAAAAAAAAAAAGGTTTTAAACTTCAAACATCAAAAAGGAGGACACTTCTCAAGGGAGAACGGAGCTTCAAAAAGGAGGACGGTTGGAGGACGGTTGGTCACCTTATCTAATTTATTACCTAATGATAGGATCATTTATATCTGGGATAATCTCAAAATGATCATCACAAATCAAATAAACTGGAATGTAGAAAATATTAAAAAGCATTAAATTTAAATTTCCTGCCTTCTAAAATATTCAGCAAAATAAGATTCTTGTGGAATTGTGGTAAGTAAAACGAAGATGATCGAGCAAATTTGAAATTTCAGATCAGAAACATAGAATTTCATTTCAGGATGTGCTATGTTAAGGAACCGGCTTCCAACATCCGAAAAAAAAAATTAACAATTTCGGGGAGAATGGGATGGCCCTATATACGCCTGTGTTTCAGATTTTGTTAGGGCACTCCATGAGCATATTTAGGGGTCATCAATTCCTCCGAGATTCTGGAAAATAAAGAGTAAACCAATTTGCTTTTCTTCTGTTTTTTGACTGAATGGCAAATTGAAAATAATTCACCTCATCCCCCTGAAAGTTTGAAAAAGATTATATTTTTGAATGGATAGACAAGTTCTAACTAGGTTATCCTCCGAAAAATAAAAAATAAAATAAACAGTATTTTATCCCCATTGAAAAATATACATATATTATTTTTGAAGCATAACAGAATATATATATATATATTTTAATACAACATTTGTAGAATTGTTGCCTTTCTGGCATAGTCTTGTGGTCTAGGTGGCAACCTGCCAAGAGGCTGATGTGTCAAAAATCTAGGTTTGAATTCCGGCACCGGCATTTACTTCCTTCCTTCTCCTGTTTGTCTGCTTTCTTTCAGCTGGCAGTAGCTTTAAAATGCCTTTAGGAAGTGGATCACCCATCGTTATTGTAGCCTGTACATAATGTTGAGCTGAAAAATGCTCCTTCTACCCTGAAAAAACTGGAAAAAGGGTGAAGAAGATGATTTAGATGTTGTAAATTGCTGAACGTGTGATATGAAATCATGGGGTTTGTAAAATTACACACACAAAAGTACAGTTTAAAGATAAAAAAGGAACATGTTTCATCGCACGTTCGTGGATGTCGTCAGGCTATCACAAGGTTAAAATGAAGGGAGAATACATTGACCCATATGCGTGGTTCGGTTGGAGGTGTCCGGCAGCTATTAGGGGACGAGTTCATTTTGGTGGGGAAGGGGTGGGGATGTTTTCCCCCTGTTCGTTTTAATGTCTATTAGTTTAATTATTCGAGTTTTGTTTCCTGTTCATTTTAATGCTTTTAGCTTAATTATTCGATTATTGTTTTAATTCTTTCCTTGATTGTTGTTTTTGGAGGCCATATTTGTAAATGGATAGAACCGAAATGTCGTCATTGTAGCAGTTGGTAGAAATGTGCACTGTTTCCTTGCATCTTTTTTGGAAAACGCTTGTGGAAGTGTCGAGTATAATAGGGTTGGAGGTGTCAGGCTGATGTCCCGTTAGGATGGTGTGTTTTGTTGTGAAATAGGAGCTTTCTTGTTTTTTGATTGCTCTGTTGTGCTCTGCCTTGCTGAGGTGGAGCATCCGGCCGGTCTCACCTATGTAGCAGCATGGGTGTCCGGTGTACGGAATGACGTATACTACATGGATTGGTATGGTGTAGGGGTTCGGGTGTTCTATTTCGTTGTGAATGGAGGCTTGGATGGGGTTGGTTGCTGAGGCAGCTAATTTTATATTGAAGTCACTTAGGATATGGGCCGTTTTTGGGAAAACTGTGTGATGGTAAGGTATTATGGCCTAAGCAAAAGGTTGTTTGCTTGGGGTTGGCTTTTTGTTGTTGTAGTATACGCCATTCCATATACCGGACAGCGTACAAGATTTCTATAAATCCTGTCTATATGCTTTATTGTTAGATTCCCACACTGGCTCTTATCTAAGAATTTTCTCCTTTAACAGCACAATAATAATATAATAATTTTGATGTAGGGTGATAAACAGAAAGGGTGATAAATAAATCCAAATAGGATAGAAACAGGTAATGTTGTAACTATCAGATTTTGAAGTAAATGCTATTCAAAGATTGAGATGAATAGTGGGACAGTAACATGTCTTCAGTCTGTAATTAATTTATAAATCTATCTGATTGGATTGATATGCTGTAATAAATGATAGTAGGACCCATCCGATATGATTTAGCCATATCTGACAATGTAAGAGTGCTTGTTTCACTCATTTTATATTTTAAGCATTGACCAGAGATTGCTCTAATGATATGGCCAATATAGAGAGGAATATTCAAATAAGACTTGTAAGTAGTTACGTCTGTTCTTATCTAGCTAGCATGTAGAGATGAGATTTTAAGGACTTTAAATTAATTTTGGGATAATGTAGAAACGAATTTAGTAGACTCTGTAGTATGTTCATATTGGGTACATCTGTGATACTCAAAATATGGTTTGTGACTGTTAGTTAACGATCCATAGAAATTGAGAGAGAGTTAAATTGAAGGCATTTTTACAAATGTAGAGATCCGTGACCATTAAAAATAAATAAAATCTGATCTTTCACCACATATATTTTATACTGGTACATTACACTATTTAATATTCGGTGTCTATGCTTACTGCAGAGATTATTTCTTTGGATATGAAGTTAAATCAGGCTATGTTTATCTGATTTTCCTTATTTAAAAGATTTTGAAACAGAAACATACTTTCTTGCGCTACCAAACATTAACTAGGAAAAATCCGAAATCAAATTCCCAGCTTGAAAAGATTTAGACGACTCACTACAATTGGCTTAAGCCTATCACATGATATACAAAACTTTTTTTGCTGTTGTATTACTTAACAGGGCATCCATTACCATTTTGAAACATTGAATTATCTTGTTTTATTCATTGCCTATCTATTGTAAGTTTTTAAAAGGTAACTTATACCTCAAATTACAATGCTTTTAAATAGAGTAAAATTGAAGCTAATAGTAGTTTTAGAACTTAGGTCCTTTCATTAGGGCTTAAGAGAAAATGGAAACTCTTTAACAGTGTTAGATTTACTAGAAATGACAGGAAACAGCATGCTAAAACTAAGAAAAATTTTCACTTCAATAATCAGTTAGTTATGATATTTTAACATAAGAAAGTTCAGTGACAATGGTAGAAAAATGGAAATGCTGAAAGTCTTGAAATTAGTAACAGCTTAATCTAAGCTTCCTGATAATAGCAAAGTTCATTATTTCTGTTCATTTCAAGAATCTTTCTTATCAATTCAAGCACAATTTTGATTTTGTATAACATGACAAACATAGCTTTTGTGGTTCTTCTTATACTGTTTTTGATGGTCAATCCCACGCTGGAGAAATATTTAAAAATTGGGTAATTTGTTCAGAAGCTTTTAAACTTTCCATTGAAATGTCTAAACAATGAAATAATAACTAATTTTCCATGTTAAAATACTTCATTTAACTCTCGGTTACAGATGTATGTAGAATTTTTCTTGAAGGGCAAAGTACACGGTCCTATCTGATTAGCCAACCAAAAAATAAAACATGATTTTCTTTCAGCTTTTCTGTACTTTTGAAATTTCAGGAAACTATTTTTCATGTTACTTTAAATATCCTTTTTTAGAAAAGCTTGTCAATCCTGAGAATTCAAAATTTCTTAGGGAATAGGGCATCTGTATCTTCCAATAACTTTCTCCTATTGATAATAAAACCTTTGTTTAAAAGTTTGAACCATATTTAAAGAAAAAGTAAGATGTTGCTGTATTTTGAAACCCAGCAGTTCCTAAACAGAAAGAAAAAAGATAGGAAGAAAAAGTGAGGTCAAGAGAAAGTGTCTGCAATATTTTGAGCTTTTCTGATAATGACTGATGTAAAATTCTTCACAAGTGAAGAATGGCAATGTTGTCAAACTTTCAAGCACATCTTCAGAGAATGAAGTGTCAAGAATGGGACCACTATGCTCCATTGCTATATGTTCCACATTGAGGGCTTACTATTTCATTCCTTGATGATGAGAATGATGATAGCACTTGAAAGCTTGGAGACATTTCCAATATTTACCTGGTTTGGAAACCCTATAAAGAAATATATATATCTGTTAGTATTGGTTTCTTAAAAATTCCATTAACTTTTTTTCCCATAATTATGGCTAAAATGATTTATAATTGCAATGAAAATGACTGAGCGAAGATATTATTATTGAAATTTTCCAATTTCTCAAAAATTGCCCTGTAGTTTTTGAAAAATTTCAACTTATTCAGTCTCAAAAAACAAAACAAAATGCTAAATATGAAAATTAAAGTTAAAGCAATCCCATAAACAGGCCGTGCAGGCCCATGGGAGTGCGGGAGGTAAGGGTCTCAGCGTTCATGACCAACGGGACTAGATTGAGGTCAGGAGGTCAGCCCGACGCCCGCCCACCTTTAACTCCCGGGAAAGAAACCCGGTACCCATTCTACAGAGGGCTGGGTAGGCCCTAGGACCCGTTTAGAGGAGAATGGAGCATGGAAAAATTCTCGCCCTCCGCTGAGGCCGGGAATCGAACCCGCCACCTCCAACCCGCAGCCAAGCACCCAAATATGAAAGTAATATCCATTAAAAAGTTGGTAGGTAAGTAGAAGACAAGCAACATTGTTCTCCACAAGATCAATACTGTAATTTGCCTATTTTAAATGTTTTAATTTAATTCTAATTATGAAAAATATTAGCACCTCCTTTTTTTTTTAATCATTGTACATTGTTCCAAAGTACACTAACAAAAAATTATTAATTTTTCTTTTATCCATTTTCTTTTTTTCTGCTTTCTACCATTTTTCATAATGAAGTTCAAACTTTGAAGTAGCACAATTTCTTAGCCATTTTGATGTAGCTACTTAAACTTTTGGAAATAGTAATAAAGAGTCTCAGGAAACTTTAAATGTGTTTATCTTATAATATGAAACATAATTAGGCCACCACACATAACATATAAAATAAGGTATATTTACAATTGAAATACGAGCACTTATAAAGAACAAAAAGTAAAAGATTATTTATCTATTTTTTTCGAAAGCTGAATAGATTTCTGACCATTTGATGGAATATCAGATCTTGGTTTTAACTTGTGGTTCTCTCTAATAGATGAAAAATTCATGTCACTTTTTAGCTGTATTTTAAGAAAATAAAATATAAATGCATTGATATGGAGGTTTATTAATATTATTTTCTTTTCAGACATGGCTAACCTTATATTCCTTAAAAACTAATACGACATGGCGTTTGGCACGTTCCTATCCTGACAGTGGGAAAATAAATATTTTCAAAGTTGCATGGAAATGTCATCACAATGTACAAGTTAGGCCTAATTCCAAAACTAGAAGGCGATCGAAACATACAAATTGTCCTGCAAAAATGTTGCTTACGGTTAAAAGGTAAATTCTTACTGAAATTTCATAAATATTATTGAAACAGGGATACTAAGGAGGCTTAATGTGCCTGTAATGAAATAAAGAAACATGGAAATAAATAAAACGCACTTACTTACAAAAAGTTGAGAGAATTATAAACATGGTAATAATCCGACAGTTATACTGCGCGTATTCCTTCATCAGGGACGGCACAAACATATAGGACATATAGACAACATTTAGGACGACATGATGAGGAAGGCATGTTGAAACTTCCCTCACTTTCAACATACCTTCCCTCATCATGTAGTCCTAAATGTTGTCTGTATGTCCTATATGTTTGTGCCGTCTCTGATGAAGGAATATGCGCAGTATTCCGAAACAGGGATTTGTATTACCTTTCATAACCTAGTAAGTGAAACAAGATTTTAAGTTAATTTAATCTCAACTGGCCCAGGCCACTACTTAACTTGTAGAGTTGTCTAAATTGTAGAGTTGGCTAATAACTGCAGTCCAAAACAGTAGCTAAGGATCTGTGATGTACTGCCATTTGCTTTAGATTGATTCTAAGATTACTGAACCATTATTCAAGATATATGTCATTCAGTGTTGATATTGATGAAGTCTGTCATAGGGCTACCGAGGGAATTTCTGAAATTATATGAAAAATTATGTGGGTAGACGTAACATTGTGTCCGTCCTATTAACACACATTTTGAGTGCATCTTAATCTTGCTACACATTTGGCCTAGTTCTGACTTAATAGCTTAGATCATGCCTCATTGCTTTTGAAATCATTATCATTTGATTAAGAAAATAAGAAAGGTGAAATTGGAACTATGCATCATGAAATTCACTGATAAAAAAACAAAACAATGATAGTCATTTCATTTTTCACTTTTTTAGTCTTCTGATAAGAATCAAAAGACTTAATATTCCAATTTTGTCTGTGGACAAGTTTCATTAAAATATCATTAGCAACAATGACAACAATTGCGTCTTTTGCATTCGCAACAATTTTCTAATTTGTAATAATAAGGAAATTAAATTATATTTCCTATAGTATCAGAAGACGTTGCGAAGCATTGTGATTGGATTACTAATCGCTATCCCTACCTTTTTTTTTTTAGCTTTATCCTATGAAATGTGTTGTGATGTAACAAAATGAAGGTTCTTATTACAAAGACTTTGAAATATAACAATATTAGATATTTCTTATTGTTGTAATGCTGTTAATGCTTCTACAGTCAATTTATGCAGAATTTATGATTCCAGTATAATGTGGTGTCTCTGATAAAGTATATGTTGTAGTTGTGATAGTGCACTGCCGTTTTCACTCAGTTGAACTCTTGCTCTGTCAGTAAATTTCAGATTATAAGATACATTTTGAAAAAAAAAATAATAATAATATTTAAATTGTAGGCAATTTATTTTAATCAATTTTTAGGTGTTGATACTTTAATACAAAGTAAGTGGATGCTCTGTATTAGAATTAGCTAAATAATTTACTTTGATGACTTTTGGTCATGAATTTATTTTGTAACACTTATATTTGTACTGCCCTGCAGACCAGTTTCTGGAACATTTGGATAAATGGAATAATGATATTCACAGTTCTTCCCCTCCTTCGTCAGTGTAAGTTTGAGAATGTCAGTAAGTTCTGGTTTCCAGTTTAATAGTCTGCAAACAGATGATAATGCAGTTGTTTCTGGGATACTATCCCCTGATTAGAATTTCATTTTTCTTTGCTGATTTTGTTGTAGCTTCTTATATAGATGAAAGAAGGAGATTTGAACAATTTATTTGTTTTATAAGTCATAGAAAAATTCTTTTTGTTTTTATTCTAATGACAAAAATTTTAGATATTTGTTGACTGTATAATATGAAATTGCATATTTAAATAAACAGTTTAACTTCATAAATGCAATAACAGTTTATCCTATTTACGATTTGCATTAAAAAATGCTTTATGAAATGTTTTCTAGTTATATGCAATCTTAAATATCATATTAAATTATATTAACTTCAAACAAAAACCACAATTTTTATTTATATTATTTTAAAGATGGGGCTAAAAAAGAAGTAAGGAATCAAGTTGAAAAGGTTACCTTTGTAGGAATTCTGTTGGTTTTTTTTTCCCTATGCAGTTTTATGAAAGATTAGAAGTTCTAGTTTGTTTTTTAAAAGAAAAAAAAAAAAGAATAAATCACACATATTATATACAGTAAAACCCCGTTATTACGCTCCCGCTTATAGCACTATCCCGTTCTTTACGCTCCTTTCATACAGTCCCTGGAATTTTCTATATAACTCTGTATACTTTTACCCTCTTATAACGCTTCAAATCCCGCTTGTAGCGCTTTTTTATATCGGAAATTTTGTATCGAAAAGAAATGTCACACTGTAAAGATTCTTTTCTTTCCCTGGTAGCAGGGAATCTTTGAATTCTGTGAAGTGCGGGTCTGTGATACAGTAAGTTAGTGCAAAATTTTGAAGCGGAAATCCCTTTCTATAAGTGAAAAATTGGAAATTCTCCGTAAGTACGACGAGAATTCTACATTAAGTCAGAAGGATTTCGCAGAATCTCTAGGAATTCCCTCATCCACTCTGAGAACAATAATAAAAAATAAGAATGGAATTACCAATGCAGCGAAGGGTTGTTGCAAACGTAAAAAAGTTAAGTGTGGAAAATATGAAGATGCCGAGGAAATTCTAATTGAATGGATTCATCAGTCCCGTGATGCATCAGTGCCATTAAGTGGCCCAATCATTCAAGAAAAGGCGCGTGAAATTGCGGGCAGTGCACTAAATCTGCTCCGAAAATATATTAGTGTTGCTGCTACTGGTGTATCAATAGTTACTTGAACCGCATTGAAAATGTCGTAATTCATAACAGTAGCACACACACACGGCAAACCACAATCAAAGATTTTTTTAATAGGAAATAAGCTCACATTTGCACTATATCTATTGCAGAATCAAGTATCTTTCCTGTAAAATGGTGTCTAAATGTTTCCCCATCTTACAAATCATTTCCCGTCTATAGCGCTATCCCGCTTATTACGCTTGTAGGTCATGGTCCCTTGACGAGCGTAATAACGGGGTTTTACTGTATTTTGATATTATTTTCTATATTTAAGTACAGAAACTATTGCTGATTATCAGAAAATATTTTTATTTAGTAGTTAGAATTTGGGTTTTTAGTCTTCAGTATTTTCATAATAAATTTCAAACTATTAAGCAAATTTAACTACTTAAATACAGTGGAGCACTGTTTATACGTTTCTCGTTTATACGCTTTTATCATTTATACGTTTTTTTGAATGGTCCCGGCAAAATCCAATTCATATTAACTTTAAATAATTTCATTTATACGTTTTCTGAAATCGCAAATTTCATTTATACGTTTTTTTCAAGAACTCAAGAAAAGAGAAAATGCGCATTTCAACCTCAGATTCTCACCTGCCGATTGTCCAGTCTTAAAGGCCGTTTTACATTTACTATTTCACTCGCCATAAATGCAAGCCATAATGCAGGCAAGGTCAGGGTAGATTGCGAGTGATTTGTGTATCGTTTTACACTTACCATAACGCCTTCCATCACACGGAACATTTACACTTCTCAATTGTCATCATGCCTACGTTTTATACACAAAAAAAATAGCAGTGATTTATATAAAAACCATTTAGTCAATGCATCGGATAGGTGAAAGAATGTCTTTAATTAATTAAAATAGGAAATATTCATGGTTTTTTTTCATCGTTTTGTGTTTCTTTGTTTTCAGTTTCGATAAATCAGTTTCGATAGATAGTTCAGTCTCGTTAAATCTCGATCAATGGCGATATCTTTTCGAGATGTCTGTCGCTGTCGATTCGAATTTTCAAGCCGAAATTATGAAATGATTTTGATTAATAATGTAACATTTTATGAAAGCATCCACGAAAACATAAGGAAAAGATGCCCTCCGATCGTGAAAATCATTTTTGTAATCGGTAATTTCGAATAAATAGATACAAATCGATTGGACTTCCAAGTTCTACAATTCGTCACCAGGAGCGCTAGTGGCGATGTCCAGCCATCTGATGTCCAGACATTTCTTCTAAAATAGAGCATGGCCTATCGCTGGACATCTCCGGGACATGTCTGATGTCTAGGTGATGGCGAGTGAAATGTCGAGGTTATGGCGAGTGAAATAGTAAATGTAAAACGGCCTTAGGCATGCAGTCTTAGAAAATTGCACTGAAAAACCTCTGCCAAGTTTTCAACAAGCTTTGGCGGGTTTTAACACCATGCAAGAATACCTCATTAGCAGTGATTTAAATGATAAAGTTAAGATGGCACTTTTATCTGTGCACAATGAACTTTTTTCTGTGCATTCCAAAAAAGCCCTACAATCTAAAATAACAAAATATTTTTGTAAATGCTGAATGAATTTGAATAGTATCATTAAATCCGGAATAAAAAGTTTTATATTACATACCTCTTGTTTTTCATTTTCATGTAATATTTTAATTTATCTCGTAACTTTTGTGAATTTCGTTTATACGTTTTTTCATTTATACGTTTTTTTTTCTCAGTCCCTTGAGAAACGTATAAATGGTGCTCCACTGTAGTTTTATAATTTCTAAAATCAATTACTAAATATTTTTCTTTTCAGATTTGTCGCAAATTCAAAATCGAAAAGACCCGACCTTCTAACAGAACGTTGGCCATGCATTCTAACTTTTAATCTTCAACATAATCATAATTTAAATGACTTTGAAGTTACCCACTCTAAAAAACAAGCAGTTAGGACTGACATATATGAAGTTTACACAAAGCGGGTAGGACTGAAGCTTGCATCAAGACAAGTAGATTCAATATCTAAGCGGATTTCAAATGACAACAAACCAACATCAATAAAACTTTCTACCTCAAAGACAGATTCAAATGTTATAGTTGAGAATGCAAAGAGTGATGTGACAAAGGAAACCAAAGAAAATTTTGAGTTGTATTTGAATGAAAGTGATGGAGAAAACGAGTGCAGGGAAATGGCACTTTCGTCTGAAAGTGAAGGAAAACTTAATCAACTCTTTAGGCGTATCAGAAACGGTCTGCAAAACAATCCAGGAGCCTTTGTTCCAGCAGTGAATAAAATGCTAAATAATATTGATAATTTTGCTCAAACAGAAAATGCTCTTTTGTCAGCTTTACGTGAATTTGCAAACAATCATACTGAAACTCCAGAGACTTGTACGCAAATTCCCAATAAAACTGAAAACAGAATTAGAACTAATTCAGAGCCTGCAACAGTACACTCAAACAATTATACTGAAACTCCAGAGACTTGTACGCAAATTCCCGATAGAACTGAAGATAGAATTAGAACTAATTCAGAGCCTGCATCAGTACACTCAAATAATCATACTGAAACTCCAGAGACTTGTATGCAAATTCCCGATGAAACTGAAGATAGAATTAGAACTAATTCAGAGCCTGCATCAGTACACTCAAATAATCATACTGAAACTCCAGAGACTTGTACGCAAATTCACGATAGAACTGAAGATAGAATTAGAACTAATTCAGAGCCTGCATCGGAGGTGCACTCAAAAAATACAGATTTTACTACAGGACTACCGGTAGGTAGTCGTCCCTTTGGCTTCAGCAATCCATTGATTGATCATGATTATAGTGTAGTCATAAAAAATAATCATGATTATACTG
>JAFIDM010003189.1:21402593-21415607 GCA_023159025.1 Thereuonema tuberculata | reverse complement strand
GGGGGGGGGGGGGGGGGAGGGGGCCCGGGCCCCTCCCGAAATAATGAAGATATGTCCTCCGAAAGTATTTTTTGGTTGAACAGATAGATTTTCATTGTTTTTTTTGTTTAGTTGAATAGATTTTTTGGAAAAAAAAAAGCCAATGATGATGTATGTATCTTTTTATCATTAAGACATAGGAAAAACCTGTTTTTCAGTCCTTTGAGAGAATTGAGCATTGAGATCATGTTTGTTGATGACACTTGAAACTATTTCTCAAGACACTACATCTAACAACTGATATTACTGATTTACAAATCTTTGTAATAAAAAGAAAAACATTTCAAGCTAAGAAAATGATCCAGTTAATATTAATTGAACTCTTGTTTGCTTCTGCCTACTGTTTTTAACAATATTTACTAGCAAATCTTTTAAGGATATTGAAGTTTTTCTAATACTATTTTAAGATTCTAACTAGCGAGCCAGACCTTCATCTTCTACTCTTGATTGAATACCAATATCATTTCATTTTCATACTGATGTAGCTGAGTTTAGGTGCCATTTCCCATCAGATAGATACTAGAAAGTTTTTAGAAACTGTGTTCTTTTGGCATAATTTTCCAAGACTGACAAAATGTTCCATCATGTCTACATGCATTGAATTCTTATGTACAACCAGGGCCGTGTAGGCCGTGTAGGGCCGTGTAGGCAACCTACGCGGCTGCCTAGGGCGTGATGACTGGGGATTTTTTTTTTTTGCTTATTTTTAGCATAAAACAAAATGTACTTGCGCCAGCGCCCTTCATGTTTTAAATAGAAAGTTGGAACAACAAATCGTCAGTTTTGCAACCCTGTACTCTACTCCGTCTCGCCCCCGACTGATCATACTGATGCGACATCTTCGTCAAATCAAGTCACAAACAATAAACAATAGGATGGTGTGTGAAAATGAGGGGCGACTAGGCCTCACTTTTGTACGGTTGAGGGGGGGGGGATGTGGAGATTACGGGGGTGTGGGGCGGAGAACTTTTTTTTCGCCTAGGAACTCAAAAAACCTAGAGCCGGCAATGGCTACAACTAGGCTTAAGTAAATGAAATATGACGTTATCAAGGTTTCTAGCTCTTGGATCCAAGGTGTTAAATAAATAAGATAAAACAGGGTGGATATGGTTTAGCCAACTTAAGCATATAAATGTCATGCACTTTCTGAACTAATCATCAGAGGATTCATATAGCCTAATTAAAAGGGCCACCACAGCTATCACAACTTTGGAAATTACCTTAAGAAAGAACAGCCATGTGAAACATTCCAAAGTAAATCAATAAAGAAAAAGTTGGCAAACATGTTTGAAAATGAAAATGGAGTTTTCTTTCTTAGGGTAAGACAAGTCGGATAATACAGATCCTCCTCCAAGCAGATCTAGAGAGATCCAAGATAATGAAGTTCTGAACAAAATGATAAAATCTTATTTTACATATTGAAGGTTTACTATCACAGAATGCAAAGCTAATTGCATCAGTTTTTTAGTTTTTGGTAATTTGTAAATACTTTTCGCACTACCAAATGTGTCTTGAACTCTCTCATTTTCAAAGGCTTCTGCAGTGAATGAATTTATCATAAAAATATAAAACAATTTTTTTTTTTTTTAGGTTCTCTTTTATGGGATATTAAATTGCTCAGGGTTTTTTTCTACATTAAATAAACAGGAATAATTAAATAATTCTAGATAAAAATGTCATATCGATGGCTTAGCGCAAAAGTAGCGAATATCCAAGATGCAAGTTTTGAGAAAAAGCTAATGTAGTGGGAAACGTCCCTCAAAACTCAGGAACAATTCCTGAAAGTCTCATATTCGGTACAGATATTGTCATGGGGGTATACTACAATGGCATGGGGTTAAAAATTTGATTGTTGCATTTTTCAAGCAGTTTTGGTCGATTCGATAGTTTGGATCTTACAGAAAGTTTGTGCCACTGAGATAGCTAAAGAAGAAGTAGCGAATGTGCAGATTCGCCACTTCTATCCTTATTAAAATTCATCACAACCTCCTTAAATGCTTGACCAAACTATCGAACTACACTATTAGTTACGTTCATTGTTAGGGATTGACTAATATTAGCATCAGTATCAGCTAATATCCGTACGGTATCGGACCGGAAATCGAAGCGGATACCGTTCTTTACATTTTGGCCAAACCAAAGCGGTAAATCGCTTTGAAACTTCATTGTTCAGTAACTTTGGAACAAAAACAGAAAGAAACATGCAATTTGTGGCATTTTAAACTAGAAATTGATTAGAATAATCTTAGATAATTTTTGATAGTGTAATTTTAAGCTAACATTTTTCAATTAACAATTTATCCAAGGTGAGAAGGTTAGAGAAGGTGAGAAGGTGACAATGACCACGTGGCGTCATCTAGGGACAAACTAGCGAATACAGGCACATTTGCTAGTTTTATCACAGAAAAGTGTTCAGTCAGCAGAGATGAAACGGTCAAATTAGCGAATATGCACATTCGCTTCTATTGCCATTTAAGTTTTTAAAAAAGGCTACTTTTTCGCTAGTTTAGGTCCTAAAATCACAGGAAATATGCCATTTTGAAGGATTTGCTAGTTTTGCCCTACAAGAAGGCTCTTCAAGACACCTATTCGCCACAAAAAACTAATTTTGTATTTTACTGGATATTCGCTACTTTTGCGCTAAGCCATCGATATAATGAAAAAAAACCTGTATCATATTAAAGTTATTTCTTCATCTACGTTTTACAAATCAAAAGTTCAAGTTATCGGAAGCACATTGTTGTTTAAGAAGTTTAAGTTATTTCAATAGCTTAATACTTGTCTTGAACATTTT
This sequence comes from Thereuonema tuberculata, assembly GCA_023159025.1. Lineage (NCBI taxonomy): Eukaryota > Metazoa > Arthropoda > Chilopoda > Scutigeromorpha > Scutigeridae > Thereuonema > Thereuonema tuberculata. Next base: position 21,412,774 of record JAFIDM010003189.1, on the reverse strand, counting down.
AGGTTTAGACATGATTGTCTGTTCCTAAACTGAAGATGATTTTGATCTCTCCATCTTGTCTTTGGACTTTCTCGGTCTCTTTTTCCTTTGGGTTTATATCTCAAAATTAAATTTGGAATCCTATCGTTGGACATTCTTTCTACATGGTTAAGCCAATTTTTTTTGATAATTTTGAATTTCTTGAATTATATTTGGAGTTTTAAGTTGTATTCTGATATCATTATTTTTCTTTTTGTCGAAACATGTAAATCTTAATAAGGGTCTTAAAAATTTCATTTGTGCAGTTTCCAATCTGTTTGTTTCTTTGTTTCAATATCCAGGTTTCACTCCCATATTTAATTGCTGCTTTGGCTGTAATGTTATGTAATCTTAGTAGTGTTTCTTTCGTCATTTGCTTTCCAAATCTTCTAATTATTCCATTTATTCTGTTATATGTCTGTACATTTGATATCAGGTTTGTCTCATCATTATAACATGAAATTATGTTTCCCAAATATTTAAACTCTGATATTTGTTCTATTATTTTCCCATTAATTACAATTTTCACTCTTTGTATTTGTTTTCCACACATTGCCATAGATTTTGTTTTTAATTCCGAAATTTTCATTTTATATTTTATTGAGATATTATTTAGATGATTTGCTCCAATTTGAAGCAAATCATCTAAATAATATCTCAAAAAAATATAAAATGAAAATTTTATAAGCTTGATACTAAAACAGTTAATTTGATTGTTTTCCCAAAACTTTAATGCCCTATTGAGTTATGGAAGAAAGATTCTTGAATTGTGGCTTACTTTATTTGAGTTGGTTTTATACTACAGAAAAGAAAGTTTTCAACTTTCTTCCAAGTTCATAAGCTTTTCATAAAAATTTATCTTGTAATTTAAGTATGCAAAATCAACTTCTGTATTCTCTTTGGAGCAGTTTATTGTTTTCCATGAAGACAGATTTGCCAGATGATACTTGTCAGACAGGCATGTGCACCCATTCTCCATTTCCATTGGATTCAACTTTTAATAATGCTTTCCATTAATGATCAACCTTTCAATTCTGTAGTTTATGTGTATTTAAAACAGAATATGTATATTTACTGTTTGTTTTTTTTTGTTTTGTTGTGCATCTGTATTCAGTTAGCAGATTACAGGTGAGGTAAAAAAAAAACTATATATACACACTATATTTACACTGACATACCAAAAAAATAGACAGCTGTCTAGTAATGTGTAGGTCCTCCTTTCAATTGGATTACTGCAGCAACATGACGGGATATGGACTCCATGAGCTCACTGTAGATAGTGTCCACCATGCCTCTTCAATAGAGATCCATAGTTCCCTAATATTAGGGTTACCAGTTATTTCCAGAGAATTATCAAACAGAATGCAATTCAAAAATTAGTCAATATTTATTCCGTGAATAATCTAAGTTGAAAGATTAAAACAAAAGAACAACGGAACAATAAAAGACGTGATACACTCAATGCGATTGTTAAACAATGAACTCGTGTGACGATAGAGTTCGGTTGTTGGATGTGAATGTGAATCGAGAAGAATGAAAAAATGGCGGTAGACGATAATGAGTGTATACTAAAGTTATCTCGTTATTAGATGCAAGGGAATAAGAAAGCCGAATATTCCTTGATCCTGAAAGTAAGTGGCAGTGAAACATAATAGTACATGCTTGAAAGCAGATTGGAAGTTCGTTCGAATTAAGAAGTATTTAAGAAGTTACCTGCTTCGAATGCATATCTTCAACGGAGTTCGAAACTCAGCGAATAGGAAGATAACGTCAAGTATTCCTAGAAGGCTATTCAATACCGGACGAATAGACAGAAGATATTAGAACTTCATGAAATTGTAAGTAACCTTTGATTTGTTCTCACGGACGGGCCAATTACACAAGAATACCGTTATTTACTCAAGAAGGTCACATCACAAGACACAAGTAAAGATTACAAAGTAAAGATTTAGGGCGATAATACAAGTACACATAAAGTTGACAGAAAGAGACTTTTAAACGTCAATTTAAGAAGAGTATTGTACATGCCTTTAACGTGAGATACTTCGTATCATAACACGTGAATTCGTGCAAGTGATTAAAGCAAACATATTTATGTAACAAGAACTTTTGAAAGAATATATACATAGATTTGTTTTAAATGCATTGGCTTTGTTTTTTATTTACAACAGGTTAGCTACACATAAGTGTCATCTTGGTGCATTATATTATTCATAAGTTCTCTGCCGGAGTTAAGGTTTAATTAATAACAGCTCCATTAGGAAGCATTAAGTAATCGCTTCTACAGTTTGTCCTAGTGTAATCTTGCATTTCATTTATCTACATATGGGGAATTATTGCGCTGCACATGCAACACTTCAATTCTCCTGATTCCGGTAGACTTCAGTGTAATTTTAATAAGCAAAATTCTAATAAAAGAGCAGAAAGTAAAAACACGGACAGACGGAAATTTAATGCCTCAAAAAGAGGATGTATGGTTACCCTACTAATAGTCACTGGTGGTGGAATCCTGGCATTGATAGCATGTTTAATCGGATCCTACATGTATTCTATTGAGTTCAAATCTGGCAAATGACTGGTTCAACTCATGATGCCAAACTCTGAAGAATACTCCTCCAATCATAATTTGATGACTTAGGACCTGTATGCTTGTGCATTGTCTCACTGAAAAATCCCTCTTCGCCTGAGTGAATGCATGACATAATAAGTGCAAATGATCTTCAAGGATGGTTACTAGCATCCACCAGTCAATGACATCTGCAATATATCAGTCCTAATGCATGCTAGCTGAAAACAGCCACATCATAACAGAGCCATCGCCACCCAGGATTATCTTTTACTGGCATGGTGGATCCTTTGCTTCAAGGGGCTTTCTCTGCACTCATAATTTAACTGTCCAAAACGGAAATGCAACTAGTCAGACCAAGACTACATGTTTTCAGACTTGCATTCAGTGGTGGTGTTCAGGCAAGATGAAGAGCCCTGTGCTGTCAGGTCAGCAATGGGATAGGAGCCATCAGCTCCTTTACTTCACAGAAGAAGAAAAAAGTTGTACATACTGATATTACATGTGGCCCCAGTATTGAATTGTTCTGTTATTTGCTGCAGTGTCATAATACCGAAGGAGTTTTTCATTGGCTGCAGTGGTTTCGCACTCCGGAAGTCTTCCCTGATGATATGTAGTTGCGGTATATCCTTGAAAGTGTAGCACGTGAAAATCCAACTTTCATGTTGATTTCGAAGATGGAGTGACCTCTGTCTGGTACCTACTATCACGTCTTGTTCAAAGTCGCTTAAATCATATGCTGCCACTGTCACTGCGAATTATACAACAGATTACAGAGATATCTGCCTTTGTACTTCAATTGCATTTAATGCAGGGGTGTGATGGTATATACTGGAAATTAAAGTGACATTCTCAGTTTTTCTGGTACTTCAGTGTAGTTATAGTATACTATATGCACTATATCACATCATTTCATTTATTTTTCCAGAATTTAACAAGTTTATGTTTTTAAATTTGGAACTATTATTTTGGACAAGTTTATTTATTTATTTATCTTTTATTGCATATTTGAATGTGAAACATATTTTCTGAGAATTTTTTGGCAATGATTTAGTAAAATCTATTATATGGACTCAAGTCTTTTCAGATATAAGTGCATTTGTAATAAATCAATCATCGAAATAAAATAAAGTTTTTAATTACAGCTTGACTCTAATTGTATCAACTCATTCAAGTTTCTCAGTAGAAGAAACTGCATAGATTTCACATTTCATATCAACTTTCAGAAACCGAAAATTGTACAGCAGACCAAAATGCCTGAAAAAGAAAAACACAATTCTTTATAATTTCAACCCTTTAAGAACAGATAGTTCGAGTAAGTCTTTCTGCACTAGACGCAAAAAAGGAAAATTTTTTCAAATTTTCAGATGTCGCTTATATATCACACCCATCCTCTCCTCTCCAGTTTGTGTCTATAAAGCTACGGCCGTCCTAAAATGGTTAAACAACAATACTGTAATTAGTGCATTGTAAACATTTATATTATAATTTACATTTAGGAAACTTGTTCTTTTGATGTTGGGTGTCTTCCATTTTATGCATGACCATTCAACTTTGAATTTGTCGAGGTCTATACATCAGGTGTCACTGATTGTTTTTACGCTACAAAACAAGAAAAATATGAGCAATTAGTGACTAGTAATAATCTAGAGAGCACCACCATTCAGTGCTGTAAATCATTAGACCTTAATCTTCATGTGAAGATGTGGAACACTGAAATGAATCTCTTCATATGATGGGACAGATGGGAACTGTTCATAGTTGCAACTATGAAATGACCACACACACACAAGACATATAATTCCTGTATGATAAGACCCAGTAGCACTCGGGTGACAATTGGAGAGAGAGAAAAAAGTAAACATGATTAAAATGTTTAAGCTTTCAAGGATCAGATGAGGGCAAGAATCTAAATAATTTAAAGGAAAATAAATTCTGATTTTTGACATAATAATCATAGATGAATTCTTTCATATTTTGATTTAAAAATTATTGTGAAGCATTTTCTAACTCTTTTTCTTCTTTCCAATTCATGTTAATTGACTTTATAAATTGTTAAACCAAATCTCATATCATATGATAGCTACAATTATGTGATATAAAATTTTGGGAAATAAAAATAAAAATCGGTATGGATAATAAAAATAATATTGGAAGTTTAAACTTAAACTTATAAATTTCTCTCTTTTTATTCCTTTACTGTGTTAAGTGAATGAAAAATTTCCTCATTAATTAAAGTTGGTCTTAATAATAAAATTATAGACAAAACAAGCTGATGAGAGGGGAATACTTGAGACGTATGTTTAAATGATCTAAAATTCATAATGCACTCAGAAAATAAAGTGTAGGTCAGTAAAGAGGATTAAAGAGAAAAAAAAATGTATAGTTAAAATAGCAGATTAACAATGTGACTGCTAAAAAAACAAAACACACACGTTTAATTTGTTGCTTCAGCTGTTCTCAAATCTAATAAGTATTTTGCACTTGCTTCGAAAATAAATTTAGAGGGACGCAAGTGTCACGCGGGTCAGAGAATACCAAGGTTAATACAGTATACAAACTTTTAATACAACATAATTTTCTTTTTAATAAAGTGTCTATTACTTCGCGCCATCTGGTGTTGGGAAAAGTTGTTTTATTAATTCTCATCAAAGGAACTGGACTCCGTAGCCACACAATATAAACTAGTAGAACGTAGATGTAGAACTGTAGTTTACAAGACGTACATGAACTTTCAAACAAAGTGATATTCTGACAATTATCAAGAAAAACACAAACGTCCTGAGACGAAACTCAAATTTCATTTTTAACAGCGTTGCTTACACGAAAACCTGAAATCCCTCCGCCGGCCATTCAGAAAACTTCCGAAACGCATCTTCATTTCGTAGATTTTAAGAAATTCAGTCGTTCAACCAAAAAAAAAAAAACGCTCTCGCTACTTCTCATCCGAACAACCAAAAACAAACAACGATCACATCAGTGTAAACGCAATGGCCTTCCGTATAATTCTCAAAGTCGCTTCACATTTTTAGGAAATATCGTATGTGTGAAAAACTTCTGAATGCGACCTGAAAACCTGTAATTACAAATCATAAATTTCTGGATTTTCCTCTGCCCTCCGACACGACTTTTTACCTTCCGTGGGCAACCAAAAACTTCCAGATTTAGAGGAAAACCTCTCTTGATATTGGCAACTCTGGTTCTTAAGTTTTTTCAGACGCAAGGTGGCGCCATCAGTCATTTAAAACAATCTTAAAATTGATTTCGGTAGTTTTTTTTATTAAGATTATAATGTTTAAATGTATTTTGTGATAAGTAGAAAATACTTAATCTTAACGTTGAAGATAAAATTCACAATTAACAAAACATTATTCGGGTCTATATTCAGCATATATGTTGTTCAGTAACTGTGAATAGCTGAAAACTTATTTGTAGTGATTTGCATGGAGAATATTCCTTATGTTTTCAAATTTATTATTGATTTTTTTTTTTACATTGCAGTTTGGTAATCTTAGTTTAAATAAATTCGACGTTTTAATTTACAATTAATAAAATCAAAACAAGAAAAGAAAATGAGTTCTTTTTCGCAAGAAAGTCTTCCCAATTCGGATAGCCAGAATACATTAATTACAGTGATTGCAACTTTGAAAACTGTTGAAAATATAGAAGGTGCAGTTGATGCATCTTTAAGTACAGATACTTCTGTAAACACAGTTTTTGATTCTACTTTAAATGGATCAATTATTTCTTCAGCTGATGTCACTTCTTATCCCATCTCAAGCAATCCAATTCCGATTTTAAATATAGCTTTGGAGACTGTAACTGTTACTTCCGATGTAGCTACTGAAACAGTGGTTGCAACTTCACAGACAACTTCAAGAACAACAAAAGCTACATTTCATAACACACAAACTGCCACTTTTCCTACAATTTTAAGTGCACCACCTACTATATCTTATGGAGCTTCTGAGACTATTACAGCAGTGACTAATTCGGACACAACTTCGAATGAAGAATTTATATCAACTATAGAAGTCATTGAAGAACTCTTTACTTGTCCACAATGTGGTATTGAATTTACACAGTTAAAAACGTTAAAGCAACATTTAAATACACATTTAAAACCTTTCCCGTGTAAATTCTGCAGTTGTAGGTTTAAGGAATCGAAAAGTTTGAAGACACATTTAATGATTCATACCAAAGATAAGCCTTACCTTTGTGAGATTTGTGAATCCAGTTTCTCTCGAGCTGAACACCTGAAGCTTCATTTAAAAGGCCATTCCATTTATGATCTCTTTAAATGTGAAGTTTGTGACAGAAGATTTGATACAATTGAAGCTTTGAAAGCTCATATCAGGATGCATAAACTACATGTCAAAGACAAGCCTTTTATATGTGAAATATGTGATTTAAGTTTTCCTAATGCTGAAGAATTAAAACTTCATATTGGAAGCCATTCGTTTGATCAGTTATTTAAATGTGACTTTTGCGAGAAAAGATTTACTACAATGAGTGTTTTGAAGGCTCATTCAAAGATCCATAACATTAAAAAATCATTTAAATGTGAAATTTGTTCCAAACAGTTCTCCCAGTCCAAGTATTTAAAATCGCATTTATCAACACATGCAAGGCATCAGTGTGAGATTTGCAAGAAAACCTTTTCAAAGGCAAGTGCTTTGAAAACTCATTCGAGAACCCACAAAGAACAACTTTACAAATGCGAACTGTGTTTTGAAAACTTTTCAGATTTGACTGCACTTCAAAACCATGTAGGCATTCATTTCGATAACCAGATATTCAACTGTGATGTGTTTGTGTGAAAGTGTGTGTGTGTGTGTTTTTCAAAGCAGTGATCTGAAATTGGAACAAAGTGGAAAATAGAAAGCATGAAAGAAAATGTATTTAAATATTTTTTTTTTAAAAAAAAAGGACCTTGCCAAGTTGTGCATTAAAAAGTTACTTAAATATTCAAGAAGAGCTTTCAATTCTTTTCACCAACAATGAAATATATGCCCTTAGTTCGAAATGGAACTGTTAGTAAAGCACTAACAATTTCATAGGAAATGGAAAAACTCTTAAGACCAAACATTTGAATGTAAATTTATTACAATTATTATTCCTTTTTTTGTCAGTTTTCAGTTTCGAGATACACCAACTGAAGAAAATGAAATACTTAAAAGTAAAGCAAGAATCATATTTACAACTGTTGCTTAATCAGTGAAAGTTTTTTGTTAAATTGCAACAGTAATTAATGCTAATTTATCTCAGTTACAATTCGGTTGGTGGTGGCGAAGGCTTTTTCTTCACAGAGATATCAGAATTGGTGTTTGGTCTTTTCGTTGTGATATTTCTCAATTGTTAGTTTATCTCCTTTTCCATAAAATGGCTCGAGATGTTTTATCTTATTATCTTTTATCTTTATTATCTAAATAAGACAGGGAAACTAAGCTACTGATATTTACCATAATCTCTCTCTAGTTGAAACAGAAAATTTGTGTTTGGCTGATAATCTAAACAGTTTTTTTGAAGGAAATAACTTTTGAAGTTATAAAACAAAAAAAGCTTGCATATGATTTATATTCTAGTAAGGGATAAGTAACTTTATAAAATCACAAAACAAAAATAATGAAAGGAAATGTAAAATTCACTCAGTCTTCAAGCTTTATCAAATAAAGTAATTTTTGATTTACAGGCGTTTTTGTATTATTAAATATTATTGATACATTGGGTTATGTTGTGCTGAACATTAAAATTATTAAAGATAATAATTGGTAAGTACGTTGTTCCATAGGTGTTTGAAATGGTTAATTCTTGTACTTTTTGTAATAATTACTTAATATCTTACTTAATCCAATGGACAAAATTTTGACACTGTTGTTGGTATCTGATGTTAGGGTTTCTATATTGGCATTTAATAGAATGAAAATTAATGGAATTAGATGTTCATTGTTTAACTGCACTTTAGAAATAGAAAGTTTGTTATAATTAAGGAAAGAAGTAATATTAAGAAACATCTACTCTATTATAATACTTAATCATACAAAAATATACTTAATTTCTTTCAAAATAATAATAGAAATAATTTTGAAATTTTAATTGTCATTAGTTGGTGCATGTTTAAAACCACAATTTCATTTTTTTTTGTACTAATAGGTTGTACTGTGGTTGTCTTTTGAAGACATAGTAAGCCACTTAAACAACTTCTGGAAAAAAAAATTGATAACAGAAATGCACCAAGCTTAATGTAATAATCTACATCTCCTGAAGAAGGGTCAAGATATCGGACCGAAATATTGAGTATATCTCACCCCGAAGTGTGAAAATTCCTCAGACAATGAGTTTATCCAGTATCATGTCCCACTCCTCCTTCAGAACCAAACTTTAAGTTAGACTATAAATAGCATCGTACCAAAATTTAAAGAATCAGTCCAGCTGTGTTGGTATGATGTGTATACAAAGGCAAGCGAAGAAAAATTTTCAAGTTGAGTAGTAATACTTCTTGTGCTTATTCATTTAATCAGTAGATGCTTTTTATTTTTGCGTGAAACTGAAGCTGACATTACAAGCTTGTAAATAAATATGTTTTTCTTTGCTTTATGAAGAAAAAGATGATAATCTATTTATAATCTTTTAATTGAAAGTTGTGCTATACATCTTGAAAATTATAAAGAAAGTGTTCAACATCATTTCCTTCTTTACCAAGAAAAAAAAACCATTTAATGTTTATTTGCCACTTTATATCTGTTCATTATTCATATATCTAATAGAGACAGGGATTTCCAACTGTCGATGACCAGGGTCTTACGAGGTATCAGGTAGTTAATTGTTTCACACAGGAGGCAATATTTATTTTCATTTTTAAGAAATAATCTGCATTCAAATATAAGTAAAAAATATAGGTATTAAGCTTATATCATTTTATGGAACTTGAATAAAATTACTATGTTGATTCCAGTTATTGTCTGTTATTTTTAAATGCTTTTTTTTATTTAGATCTCTTTCTTATATTCATCTGCCACAAAGCTTATACAAAGCTCAACTTTTTATTTACTTATTTAATTTTTAACATATTTCTACTTCAAAAAAGTTTGTTGACAAAAACTTTTCTAAGAAAATCTGTCCTGAATAATTATTTTCAGTCTATCTTTCATCCAAAGAATAGGAAATGTTTGAGATCACAGTACAATTTTCGTTCTAAATATTGATGCTTTAAGTAAGTTATTTTTTTAATTGTTTACTTTTTATAATGGTTTTTACATTATCCAAAACATTATTTACTGTTAACAGTGGATTAAAAAATAATTGCATTTCACTTCAACAACATTTTTGAGATATGATGACAGACAGGTCGATATAACAGAATTCTAATATCAGTAATGATTTTTCTTACTTTTTTTTCTGAATATATCTGGGAAACATAGGATGTTCTTCAATTATGACATAAATATGATTATACATCTTTGATTAAAAATAATAATTATACACTCATGTTTGTGAAAACTGCAACACCATGAAGGAACCATCCGAATGGGAGGATATTAATTAGACATATTACTAATAGTGATACAAACAAACGATTAAAGTTTCATAGCAATGC
>JAFIDM010003189.1:21364083-21378494 GCA_023159025.1 Thereuonema tuberculata | reverse complement strand
TACATCAGCAAATTCTTCTCATATAATGGTTTTTACTAATAATTATTTAGAAAACCTAGCAAATAAGTAGGGTAATAGCTGTATGTTTCGTTACATCAGCAAATTCTTCTCATATAATGGTTTATAATTTAAATACCAGAAAAGCCAATATTGACAGGCTTTAATTTTCTCAATGACATTTCACACTTAACTTACCTTCGAATGCAGTTGTTTGGTTACTAGCAAACAATGGTTCTATATGAAATAGTCATCATACAGCCCTTATTCAAGTCGACTATAGCTTATTCAGTTTACAAGTTAAAGATGAATTAACGAAGATGTTGTATCTTGTTAAATTTATTGCTTCTAGTTACACTATTGGCATTTATTTGAATGTGTAAATGTGTGTTCTTATAAGTTCTTTTCTTATCTTTCAATTGACAGATTTCATAGAGTTTAATATTCTTGGAAATATCGCCGTTAAGATTTCCAAAATTGATATCAATTACTTGCTTTCATTGAGTAATGATATATTTAATGAAGTTTTCGTGTAAATTGTTTGTTGGTTTCATTCAAAATCATGAATTCCTGTCTGTGTATCTGGAGAGGAATAAAGTAAAAGAGATCTACAAGCGGATTGGTTCAAGCATTAATGATGTCATCAATTTAAAATGTGTATATCGTTTGCAACTTTTAAGGTCTTTGTAAAAACCAATCTTACCTAAATGTTCATATTTTACCAAGCGATTACACAACTATGGGATGTTCTTCAAATACCAGTTAAATAGTTACCATAATAAAAACAAAATAAAATGACAGTTACGCTGGTTGAGAGCCAGAATGTCTGAACTGCAAAAAATTGGTGCAAATTTGTCTTAGCTGACACCTCCAGGCCCAGAATCATTTTTGCAGATTTCAATGAAATTTAGAAGTAACAGCACAACAATTTTTGTTAAAATACAAATTTATTCGCTTCTATCTTTAATTACTGATTTGCAGCATTTTTTTTAAAACTTCAAACTCGTTTTCCCAAAACATTGATTTCTGCAGTTCAGACATTCTGGCTCTCAACCAACGATTTCTAAATGTATTATTAATAACGTAATAATTAAATAATTAATATTAATAATAAAAAAAGCTTATCATGCACTATAAAAGTTTTGTAAAAAAAAATAAATTTGAAATGCACATAAATAAAGGTTCTCGCACCCTGAGCTATTAAGTCGGGAATCTGAGACAGCTGTTTCAGCCTTATTGGGCTTCTTCAGTCAGATTTACCCTGAATCAGATTATTTGATCAAGGATAAATATGACTGAAGAAGCTCAATAAGGCTGAAACAGCTGTCCCGTATTCCGACATGGTAGCTCAGCGTGCGAGAACCTTTGCTTATTTATGTGCAATTTTAGATTTTTTTTTATTATTAATATTCTTCTAATATTTTCTGTTTTATAACAGTATTACCTGATAAATATTATAACATATCCTCTTTGTACTCCGTATTACTAATATTTCTTATCGAATTTTGAATAATAATTTAACTTATAAAAAAAATTGCTAGCTGATGTTAATTAGGAAATATTTTTTTCTGTCATTTTTCATATGGATTTTCTGCACTTTGTGATGGTTTTAACCTCTTTTTATTAATCAATCGCTCTATTTACTTGTAAAACAAAACAGCAAAATAAAGAGGAAATTATATCGTAGAACTAAAGTCAAATTAGTCTTGAAATACTATTGATTTATCCATGTTTTAACTGACTGTAGACTTGTTTTACCGTCTACAGCCAGTTATTAAATTAGACCTCTTGTTTATAATCTTTTTTTTTTTTTGCAATTCTATTTTGTTTATATTTTCAGGTATACTTTAGTTAATAATTCCATGTTAGTTAATAACTCCAATTTTTATAATTAAATCAAGTTAGTTTTATTAAAATCAATCGAAAATCAACTAACAGCACATGCAATGTTAATAACATATTGAAAATTTATACATACGTTATCAGCTAATTTCAAAAGCCTTCGGATGATTAATAAACAAGTGAATTTTATAATTTATACTACCCATAATAATAAAGAAATATTAATAATAATAATAATAAAAAAGAGTACATTAACGAAAGGAAAAATAAAAAAAAAAGTTAGAAAACAAGGAAAAAAAATCCACTCGTACATAGAGGAAAAAGATGCAGAGAAAAAAAAGAAAAAAAAAAGTATATACAGGAATTTGAACCGTCAACATTCAGCACATCAGTCCGAGAACTTGCCGATCATGCTATAGCTGACAACTGAATTAAATGTTTGCATTTCTGACATTTAAGATAATATAGGAAATTCAATGAAAACAATGCCAAATATCTCGAACATGAGGGAGGGGGAGTTGGCCCCTGAAAATCCCCCATTCCTACAATCTTTGGGCCTCTAAACACGATATATAAATGCCTTTGTCGGTCCGACCTTCCGTTCGGGAGTTGTTAGGGGTGGACAGACACGGACGGACGGACAGGATAAACGCAATAGCTACCGATTTTGGTCGCTATCACAAATGGGTCGCTAAAAATGAAGGAAAACATTTTGTTTTATATTTGTTCAATATAAAAGCAGAGAAGTTAACATAACCAAATATGGATAGCAGATGATGGAAAACTTTTCTTTAATATTTAGTTGGACAACATTTAAAATTTATTAAAAAATTATTTTAACTTGGGAAATAATTAATTTACGTGTTCATAAAATAAATAGGAAATTTTATAAACTGCCGACAATTAAACATGCTTACTTAATGGCGATGGAGAAATAGTGGATTACTACATGAGAGCAAAATTAGAGGTAATTCACGTGTGTGGACTGCGACATAGCTGCTGCCAAACGAAGATAACAAAGGTGACAACGTGAAACCAACTGATGCACGGATACTTTTTGGAAGACGGTGCATCTGTATATTGTAAATTTGTATATCTTCACTATCTTTTGCAGCAGTATAATGATTCTCGAACAGTCTCGGATGTAAGTGATGGAAGGTTAAAAACAAAATACAATGTACTCGTAAATCTTTGTAACGCTTTAGAATTACAATACGTTAAATTCTTTTTGCGTTGTTTTAAGCCTAACCGAACGTAACAAGCCAAGATTAGAGAATATACTACAGAACTGACTTTTTTTCATTATTAATAATTGCTTGTTTTCGGGGAATAGCAACTAATCAACATTAAGTATTGTTTGACCTGATTTAGATCGCACATAATTTTCCTCTACTCCAGCCCCTACGGTTGGTTTCCCTGCAATACATACCTATATAAAAGGGAAGCAACTCATGTAATTTCAGGGGGTGTTTTCTATTAGATCATTATTGAATTGTTTACAATTCCTTATTTTATTTATTTCAATTACCTCACTTCCACAATAATTCATGAGGATCATTAATGACATTATTGTTGAACTGATGAAGGATTTTTGCAAGAAATAAAAAGCAAAACAACATAAATCAGTTAATATACAGTACACCCATTTACAAATCGTAACAGTCATTATTTTCAGAAAGATTAAAGATTCTACTAAAATAACTCTGCAATTTTTCTCATCGTTAGATTTCTTTTTTAAGAACTTATGTCGTACTGAAGAATTGACGTTGGAATATTGCTGATTAATAACTATTGATTCATTTTTAAATATATCTCTAGATCAAAAGATATATTTAAAAAAGGATCGTTTTTCAGCAATTAAAATTCCAAGATTTTTTTTTTCTTTTCCATTTCTGGTTTTGTAGCCGTAACAATATACGAAATATTTGATTATTTACAGCAAATACAATTTTAAACATTTTGCTATGTTATTTAATAATAATTATATTAATAGCTGAATAAAATTATATCGTAAGTGAAATTTAGTAAGCATTAATGCTAGGATGAGGAAAAATTTCTTTCGTAAAAATACAAACTGCACCAGGGGGTGGGCCTCCAAAGACTCATGGGCGGGAATCGTAGTTGTAAGGAAATGTTTAACGATCATTTGACAAAAGCCATCATGTTTTACACCTGTTTGACTGGTTTATATTAATAGGTTCAACTAGGATTTTATTGTAGCGCTCTTAAGAGTATTAACGAGATTCAAGTAATTCATTTTTAATCGTATTAGTAAGTGGGAGGTTTTGTATTGATCATCCGAGAATTATAAAGAAATATATTGTAGATGGAACGAAATCTGTAAAAAATACAATAATTAATATTGTTTGAAAGTTTCATGAAATTTTTAGCGACACATTTGTGGGAGCTATTGTGATAGCGACTAAAATCGGTAGCTATTGCCTTTGTCCTGTCCGTCCGTCCGTCCGTCCGTCCGTCCGTATCTGTGAACCCTAAGAACTCCCGAACGGAAGATCGAAACGACAGACTGATTTCACCATCGTGGTCAGAGGCCCAAACGATTTAATAATGGAGTATTTTCAGCCCCCCCCCCCTCCCATGTTCGAGATATTTGGCATTATTTTCATTGAATTTCCATTAGCTTAAATGTTAGAAATACAACCATCTCATTTCAGTTGTTAGCTATAGCTTGATGGGTTTCGAACTGTTGTAGGTTCGCATCCGTATATCTACTTTTTTTGGGTTTTTTCCCTCTTAATCTTTTTTTCTCAGTGTCCGCGTGAGTTTTTTTTGTTTTCTTGTTTTCCTAGTGTTTTTTTAAATTTTTTTCTAACTTTTTTTTGATTGTTCCTTTCGTTAATGTACTTTCTTTTATTTTTATTATTATGGGTCGCCCTTAAATGTATGCTTTAGCACAAAATTATATTCATTTGTATATTTATTGCTATTTATTGTGTCACTCTTTCAAATGACATTTTTCATTTTGTGAAATAGAAAAGATAGCTCCGTCCTCTCCCATCACCTATTATTTTATATATCTTATTATACGACATATAGTATTTTTGTCTTTCTGATGCTTCAATATCTTATAATAAGGGATTTCACGTTCTTATCTTTTTCAGTATATTTAATGTCTGAGATACATACAAATGGAAACTGATATATTTTATCATGTTGTTTCTGATTATTATATCATACCTTTATATTATTTTTCGGTTTGTTAAAAAAAAAAATTAAGTAAATTTTTAAGTTAACTTTTATTTAATATAAAGTACATTTGACTTCATAAAATTCTCCTTCATTTTATTTGGCAATATTTCGCAAAAAATATAATCATTTTGCTTTCTCAAGCCTTCTTTTTTTGAATTATATCAACAATAAGTCAGTCTACAATAAGTCAGTCCACATTTATGACAACAAATAAGCATCAGTAACGATACATTAAGTTCTTTTTTCATTATTACAGAATAAAGATAAACAATTTGCAAGAAACCTGTTCAATTTTGCAATGATACATTAAGTGTTTTTTTACATTAAGGTCTTTTTCATTATTGCAGAATAAAGATAAACAATTTGCAAGAAACCTGTTCAATTTTTGCAATGATACATTAAGTGTTTTTTTTTTCATTATTACAGTATAAAGATAAATATTTACAAGAAACCTGATTCAATTTGGCAATGATACATTATTTAATTTAGAATTATTGTACTAATAATAACAAGTGTTAAAATTTAATTATTGAAATTATTCAAAAAAAGAAGGCTTGAGAAAGCAAAATGATTATATTTTTTGCGAAATATTGCCGAAGAAAATGAAGGAGTATTTTATGAAGTCTAATATACTTTATATTAAATATTATGAAGAAATGAAGAAGAATATTTAACTTTTATTTGTTTAAAATTCATTGAAATTGGTAGATCCTAAAAATAAATTGATTAGTAGATATAAAGTCCTGTTTAATGAAGTAATAAAAATCTAAATTTTGAATGTACAGGATTATAAATTTAAATATCACAACAGAAAATAAAAACAATATAGAAAGAGGCGTCGCAGTGTTGTTTAGTTTGAAGTTCTTTAATCCTAATTGACAATACTTAACTGCTCCCTTCTTTGATATACACATAACCCCGAAGAACACGGTACTTGAAGAACACGAGTTTTGAAGAACACAGATACCTTCCCCCGAATTATACGGTTTCAAACTACACGATTTCGAGTAATTCTTTTGAAAAAGAATAAAATACATATATTATTTGATATAAAATTACAGTAGTTAAAAATTTAGAGTAATATTCTCATCAATTACGTCAGCGATTAATGAAGTTTTAACCTTTTTAATACTTTTATGGTCGAATGCACCAAACTTCAATTAACTTTGATGGCTGCATTGTAGACGTAGCTAAAATTAGTGGAGGTTCTGCTCCAGAAAAATTTTAGCCTTTGTTTTAAACTTGTGTGAAAGGAAACAAACATGTATAAAAAGACATTTATCAATTTTCTGAATAAATTTTCTTTTTATACATGTTTGTTTCCTTTCGCACAATTTTAAAACAAAGGCTAACATTTTTCTCGAGCAGCACCCCCCACTAATTTTAGCTACGTCCATAATGCAGCCATCAAAGTTAACTGAAGTTTGCTGCACTCGGCCATTAGTGTTTTAGAATTATATTTTTCCCAATTAATTTGACTGAAAAATTTATATTTTATATTTTTCCAATCTTAAACCAAAATTATTATTCAATTTATTGATTTGAAAGATTTTTAACCAATTGTATCTAGTTATTTTTCATTATTTTGATTATTTTTTTTTTCATACTTGAAACGGAATCCCGTTTTTTGTAGTCTCGAACAACACGGTTTCAAAGAACATGGAACCAATTAATCGTGTTCTTCGGGGGTTAGGTGTATATAAATATGCTCCACAATATTATATGTAGCACCTTCCATTACTTTCAATTAATTCGGAATTTCCAATTACATATCTATATATAATATATCCTATAATGTATGTAAAGGAGGATGTTTGTTGGTTTGTGTTTGTTTGTTCACTATACACTTCTAGGCCCTTCGACCTATCTGGACCAAATTTTGCAGAATTACTCTATAGGTTCCTGAGGATAAAACGGGTTACCTTGGAATCTTGACACACCACCCTCAGGGGTTGAAAATGGGTGAAATCTCTGAAATAAGGGTCACATATGCACCTGGTGCTGACAATGAGAACTACACAAATATTGTTGTGCAGCAATTGGAAGTAAAATATTGTTCATAGCAACCTTGTGGCGACAATTGGAACTAAACTATTGTTGTGCAAAATAGCGCCACATATGCACCTGACGACGACAATGTGAACTACACAAATATTATGATTCAACAATTGGAACTAAAACATTGTTGCGCATTTAGCGCCACATATGCATCTGGTGGCGAAAATCGTCCGTGTTTATAAAACAGAAATACAGAAATCGCAATTCTTATACAATTTTTTTGCGATAAAAATGAATATTAATTTGTTTACTGACAATTCAAATTCAATTTCTAATTTACTTCAACATATACAAACAATACATAAACCGTCCGTGTTTACAAAACAGAATCTAAAAGATGATTACAATACAGAAATCGTCCCTTTGCAATACAGAAATTGCAATTCATACAATGAAATATCGTTGTTGTTATTAAAGAAGACATTTTAGAAGTATTGTGTATCTCATTTGTTACATCCTGATTTTAATTGTTATTTATTCAATTATTGAATCGTATATATTGAAATACGCAATTATTTTATTTTTTTAATAAGCTTGTTGGTCTTTTTAATACTAAAAAAAATGGGTTAATTTTATTGCAGGTCAAAAACATTTTTTTCTCCAAATGTACGAACTCAATTGCTTTTAAAATGAAAATATCCTTGAATCATTCTTATTCATCAATAACGTCAAACAAAGAAAAAAATCCCTTCACTTATCTAAATATTTATGTAACATTTCCCTTCCATTTCAGTTTGTTTACGCAATTGAGTTAAGTTCTTTTGTAGTATAAACGGTCAATATTACTAAGAAACTGCTCTTTTCAATTTTCATTTGACACAAATATTTATTTAAGCTATCTAAAATCCAAAAATCAAAATAATAGTTATTTTGACTAAAAAAAAAAATCTTAAATTCCACTTAGCTTTGAATAATACACGTTTCTTTCTTGATTATGTAGCTGTCAATCAATTAAAACAGAACATTCTAGATTTCTGTTTCGTCTTCTTCCAATTTCTGGGTTTCAATACAAGGGACGCGAGATTGGTAACTACTTGTTATAATAAAATGAATTTCGAAAACATCCATTATTTAACATCGATTCATAGATATTCGTTCATAAATATTGTGTATTCTGTAATACTTGGACTGTTATTGCTACTATTTAACTTCCAAGAAGTTGTTATTGATCATTAATAAACATTGCAAGACCTTTTCCATATTTACGTAAACAGTTTAAGGACAACAATTGTACAGTTATAAAGCTAGAAAGTTCTAGTTACAGTTATCTTATAAGTTTATAGTTATTTAATTAGTTTATAGTTTAAAGCACAAGAAGTACATTAACGTACAGATATTAAAATCTACTCATATCCCCTAAGTTTAATGATACTATTAACAAGAAGTTCTTGAAATAATATTAAGGCTAGAGAGATTTAACATGCGTGCATAATAATGTAAAAATTAAAATAAAAGACCAACACTCTTGACTAGTTCTTAAAAATATTGAAACACATTAAAAAATACATACAGAACACGACTGGTTTCGCCTCAACGACGAGGCATTGACGAGTGACATTGACGAGGCGAAACCGGTGGTGTCCTGCATGTATCTTTAATTTGTTTTAATGTTTTTTAAGAACTAATCAAGTGTGTTGGGCTTTTATTTTAATTTTACAACATTAAAACTACTTTCTTACTTCTTCTTCTTTTTTTTCTTTCTTTTATTAAGTCGTGAAACCTCAAAAGAGAAAACTTTTATGTTTACCTTTAATTTTATATCTGCCGAATACAAACAATAGAAATATTCTATTTTCTAAAAAAAAAATTAACTTAAGTTGCTTAAATAGGATTAATTTTAACATATCAAAGCATAACATGACAGAGACCTTTACAGACAAAAAAGAAAAAAGGAGATCATAGTTCGTCCTTAAATTTGTACAGCAGGTTTCAAGAAAAGCCATACCCGTAATTGACAAGATATTAACTGTGGACAGACAGACAGACAGACTGATTTGATAAGCCTCGCTTTCATGGTTAAATAGGCTTAAAACGAATTTAATGTACATCAGCGTTTTTGATTTTTAAAGGGCAATTGTTAAGTGGTGGAAATAAGTGTCTTTAAATGTCTTGAAGCACGAAAATCTAATCCGGTCTAGATATTATGGTTAAATAAGAAGTACTTTCTTCAATTTGAGTAACTGCTTCGAATAGTTTCATCAGTATTTCTTGAAGGCACCAGTCATCATTTTTAAAAGAAGTCTGAAAGATGAGTTAACAAGAAACAAAATCTAATCAAATTGTAAATAATTCTTCAAATAAATCTCATTATTAAATTTGCTATGAATTAATGATTATTCTTTGCATTAAAATGATCCATATAAACTGAAGTGTAAACATAAAACATAGATCAAGGCTGGAAAAACTGTAAGACTCTTAAATATACCGACCTCATCATAAATATACAGTTTAATGTTTAATAAAAAATCATATTAAACATTAAAACTAAAGTGGCTCACTTTTTTCAAAGTTTCTGATCCTTAAAGTGGCAAATACCAAATCTAATCGGATTTCAGCAATACGAATAAGCTCTCAATTTTGATGTTTGATATAGATCGCTGTATTATTATTTTTTTTTTAATTATCGTGGCCACAAGATTGTCAACCTTATTTGTATAAACACACACACAGTAAGAGAGAGGGAGAGACAGAGAAACCCTTATCAGTATTTTTGTCAGATACAATTATTTTGAAAAATATTTGATTTTCTAGAAATTTCCTGCAAACGGTAAACGCAAAGTTCTATAGAAATAAAACTATAGATGTTTTGAGTGAATAATGTACTAGCTTACACAGCAGTTATGAGAAACTGAAATTTTAGAAAAGTAAATTTGAATATGTATGTCATCTGCTTGATTACTATATTTTCCTATTAGTATCCTATGGAGAAAGTAATAAAAAGGTCCATTTCCGAAATAATCTAACTATTTAACAATGTGGTCAACTCAATAACGAATACGAAATTCATTGCTGTTGTTATTTAATAAATTCATTTTTTTATTATGTATTTCGAAAAATAATGCGTTTAAAAGTAAAAAACAAACAAACTTAAGTGCAATCAAAAGAAAGACTTCCCCCACTTTTTTTTTTAAGCAAGTTTTCAAATGGATTGTATTTGAATAAAATTAAAATTAAATGCCTTTTAAGTCAAACTAAGAGCCTGCAATGGCCATTTTGAGCTTCTTGTGCTTTCGTCAGCCAGGCTATTCAGCTAGTGCAAAACCCCAAAAAGACGGATGAGTCTTCTTTCACCCTTTAGAGGGTTTTGTTTTCTTTATTTTATCTTTTTCTTTTTCTTTTCATTGTGGATAAATACCTTTTGAGATGGTAATTTTGACGCCCAAGGTGTTTGTATTCCACATTTATTGTTGTTTTTATTTTTTATTTTTTAGTTTTGAGGGGTCATTACTATTTCCACCTTTGTATTTAAATAAGTTTATGTCTTTCAGTGACTAGCGGGAAAAACAATTCAACGTTTTTAATGAAATTTTCATGAGATTTTCTGCATTATTTCTCATTATCAGACATTCGGTTTTTATTTGCTGACATAGAAATAATCAGAAATTTATTCTTACTATTTTTATGCCTGCAATAGTCAGAAAATTAACAATCATGCAAATTAAAATATAAAACTAAAAAAGTTACCTAAAATATCCTGAAGAAAAAGTGGAGAAATAAAAAAGGATGAAGACCCTAATATTTAGGACTAGAAGTTTCCCAGCTTTTAACTTTTTATTGGACGCAGAAATTTCTTTGTCTCAATTTAAATCAATATGTGTTTTCTTGCAATCTGATCTGGTTGAAGTAGCTTTAGAACTACATTTTTAAAAAAATATATTTTACTTGTATTTATTTTATTTTTAATTAATAGCAGTTTTTAAGCATTCTTTTAGAAAATTTTTTTGAGATTATTTTGCAACTTGTACAATTCTTAATTTTGAAATGAAAAATAGAAATATGAATAAATTTGCGAAAATGAGAAACTAAGTATTTTAATTAGTTGTATTTTTTTAATAAACTATAATAATTATTTGGGACTTGAGTTAGTACCCTGGTTATTAAATTAATGTGACAGATATTTTTAGGTCATTTTTTTTTTTCAATTTCAGAGCATATTTTTTTTATAGGTTAGAAAATCATTAATTTTTGCGATGTAAAAAAAAATCATTAAAGATTTTCCGATAATTTAGATTATGCACTTGAATATTTGTAATTAATAATGTATATTTTGCAAATCTAAATTACACATTTATAATCCTAATTACATACAATAATATTAAGAAGAATATAATTAGAATTCGGAATTAATAATAATGTTTTTAATAAAAATTCAATTAATTTTAAAATTAATTAACAATTAATATTAATACTTTAAAATTAATTAATTAATAATATTGACATAATAATATATTTCACATATTTCTATATGTAAGTTACTATTTTGTAGAAGAAAAACGAAATATAAATAAATATATTCAAATGTAAATAAAATACATTTTTATTAAGAGTATAAATCTTACAATAAAAATATATAAAATAAATATGTGTAAAAAAAATTGAAAATATTCTTATTACAACAAATAATAAAAAATTCCATTACCTATTATTTGTAAAGTAATAAGAAATATTTTCAATAAATAACAGTAAATAGATAACAATAAATAAGAAGTTAATAGATGTTCAGAGGAATTAAATGTAGTCGAAATTTAGGACGACTTCCTCCAATGAAACGGAACATATATTTTTACCATAAACAGCCATTATAAAATCATCATTGTTTTTTAACATAATTGATGGAAAAGCTTAAACAAACTAAATCAATGTTAAAATTATTTGTTTTAATTAAAATTTTCTAAAAAATTATATCTTTGTCTTTAAAAGAGCTGTATATGTGCAAATAAAAAAACCGTATCATTTATAAACCCTACGGAAAACACTTTCATTTCCAAGGCTCGTTTGCCTATCTCCTATAGTACATTCATTTTCCAATACATCTTAAGAACCAACACATTACCTTTCTATGTAACGTTCAACTATGTTCAAAAGCTACTTTTTTAATGTTATTCACTGTCTGCTTATTCTAAACCTCGAAAAAGCTCTTATGCAAACAGTTTCAACATTTTGGCTAATTTTTGGATTACTATAAGTAATACAGGTTTACAATCCCAAGTTCGAAATCTCGGGCGCAGATGTATTTCGGTTTTCGAAAATTTTCAGAATTCGGAATGGTAGTGTATTAGAATTATCGAGAATGAGAGATTATTATTATTATTATTATTATTATTATTATTATTTACTCAACGGTAGCACCTGTTGATAGGAAGCTCTACAAATGCTTCCTAACAGGACTATGATAAAATGTAACGGAAATAAAATGAATGAATGAATGAATGAATGAATTTGCATTTTCACAGTTAAATTACTCAGACACGAAAGAAGAAAAAACTATCCGAAACAGGAAAATTATCTGAGTAACAGCAGACGCACTTCTGCACAGAAACAGCGCTCATACACATCTGAGTCAACTGACCTGAGACAACTTAGCTGCAGCCCAGCCCCGTATTCGGAACTATTCAGAATTTCGGATACGGAATTGCGGATCTGTAATTAAATATCGACACACGCACACATGCAAAGTACATTTTTTACTTCTATTTGATATTTGATTTTATCAGTAACAAATATGATATTTATATTTTATGTCTTCATTTATTGGATTTTTTGCATGTAAACGCAGACACCGAAAAAGTAAAAATTAAAAAAAATGGAAACAAATCGAATGGTATCGCAGCCATTTTTAATAATCTCTATGATAATTAATATTGTAAGCAAATTTGAAATTTAATTAAAGATAATAAAGATAAAAAATAGGATTTGTGCGCATGTGTAAATTTGAATAAGTTTATTATTATTATTATTATTAACACGTTTTTATTAACTAGCTTTCTTGTCTGTCTGTTTGTTTGTTTGTTTGTTTGTTAGGTTCAAATTTTGTAATTGAATTTAAACTAACTTCCCTATGAGCTTGAAACTTTAAACATAGCTCAGAACTAGATGATAATTCAATATTAACCCTTTATCTACCTTGTCCACTTAAATGGATATTTTTAAAAACAGTTTCCTCATAAATCTACAGTAATAATATTCCTTAAGCGTCATTGCATTTACAAAAAATAGTGTAGTTAACATTTTTTGCCGGTAGAGGCAGGGCCGTCGCGTGGTTTGTTGGCGCCCGGGGCAAGATTTCGTCAGGCGCCCGCCTCCCCCCCCCCCCCACTCAAATTCAATCCACCCGACATTACACATATCTGTAAGGATTCAAACACTTGATGTTTGCGCCCCCCCCCCCCAACCATCAAAAAAACAAACAACAAAAAAAAAAAAAAAAAAAATATCAAATAAAAAAACAAAAAAAAAAAAAAAACTGAATTTCCAATTCAACAACTAAAAAAAAAAAAACTGAATTTCCAATTTTTTTTTATTTTTGCTGTTGTGGCGGCGCCCAGGGCGATCGCCTCGGTCGTCCCGCTCACGCGACGGCTCTGGGTCGAGGTCAGTGATATTGAAACAATTGGCGACCCTATCATTGCCCACAAGCGCCATTTTCTCTATCGGTTCGACAAAAATCGAAGACTATTATGAATTAAGTATCACAGGAGATTATCTTTCGAAAATCAACTTATATAATTGGCCAAGTTCATCTGTCTGTCTGTCTGTCCGTCCGTCTGTCTGTAACTCGATATAATTAAGCTATTAAGATAGATCCAAGGTTCTCAATGCTACCATTGAATCAAGGGTACTCAAATTGGATAAAATATTAGTTCATTTTGTCATTCCATGTTGTTTCCATGAAATTTTATCTGAAATTCTAACAAAACATACATTCAAAACCAAATAATTTTGTTACCACTTCACCGATTTTAATGAAATTTGGCATACTTACTCAGTTTTTTATGCTGATTTTGAAACGCAAAACCATTTTTGCCGTAGAAGCTTCGTTCACAAGTTAGCGCAGTATTTAGATTATACAAAGGTGAGTTTTAAATGCCTTTCGGCATTATGAGTCAAAAATAATAATTATTCTTTAGATAAATTAAACTTTAGATATGGTTGGTATTTCGTTTTTCTTTTTGGGTGGAAAATGATCCTTTAGATTAAACTCTCAGAACCTATATTACAGGTGTACAGGGAAATACACCTAAATAGGTCTGATAAACATTAAAAAAAAAAAAAAATTCAAATCAAATCATCAATCGAATCAAATA
>JAFIDM010003189.1:21343362-21362942 GCA_023159025.1 Thereuonema tuberculata | reverse complement strand
GTTGTGGCGGCGCCCAGGGCGATCGCCTCGGTCGTCCCGCTCACGCGACGGCTCTGGGTCGAGGTCAGTGATATTGAAACAATTGGCGACCCTATCATTGCCCACAAGCGCCATTTTCTCTATCGGTTCGACAAAAATCGAAGACTATTATGAATTAAGTATCACAGGAGATTATCTTTCGAAAATCAACTTATATAATTGGCCAAGTTCATCTGTCTGTCTGTCTGTCTGTCCGTCCGTCTGTCTGTAACTCGATATAATTAAGCTATTAAGATAGATCCAAGGTTCTCAATGCTACCATTGAATCAAGGGTACTCAAATTGGATAAAATATTAGTTCATTTTGTCATTCCATGTTGTTTCCATGAAATTTTATCTGAAATTCTAACAAAACATACATTCAAAACCAAATAATTTTGTTACCACTTCACCGATTTTAATGAAATTTGGCATACTTACTCAGTTTTTTATGCTGATTTTGAAACGCAAAACCATTTTTGCCGTAGAAGCTTCGTTCACAAGTTAGCGCAGTATTTAGATTATACAAAGGTGAGTTTTAAATGCCTTTCGGCATTATGAGTCAAAAATAATAATTATTCTTTAGATAAATTAAACTTTAGATATGGTTGGTATTTCGTTTTTCTTTTTGGGTGGAAAATGATCCTTTAGATTAAACTCTCAGAACCTATATTACAGGTGTACAGGGAAATACACCTAAATAGGTCTGATAAACGTTAAAAAAAAAAAAAATTCAAATCATCAATCGAATCAAATATACATATATATATACATATAAATTGGCTAAGTACGTCTGTCTGTCTGTAACTCGATATAATTAAGCTATTAAGATAGATCCAACGGTTCTCAATTATAACATTGAACCAAAAGTACTCAAATTGGATAAAAATATTAGTTCATTGTTTCATTCATGTTCTTTCCATGAAATTTTATTCTTGGCAACTCACCTCGCCAACTGAAATTCTAACAAAACATACGTTCAAAACCAAATAATTTTGTTACCACTGCATCCATTTTAATGAAAATTTGCATACTTACTCAGTTGTTTACGCTGATTTCAAAACTCGAAACCATTTTTGCCGTAGAAGCTTCGTTCACAAGTTAGCACAGTATTTAGATTACATTTACTTTATATTTGATAGTTGATAATAAAATGATTCTTCAGATTTTTTTATGCCTGTCAGCCGACAGGCTTTGCTGCTAGTAAACAATATTTTTACTGAAATAAATTAATTCTATGCGTCAGAATGTGCAGATGTCAACTTTTTAAAGAAAATTTACATTTCTTATTGAATCTTCGACATTCGCGCAAGGTAGCAGGTTTATCGTAAAAATGAATATTGCACTATTTACAAATCTGTCATAGGGTTTTTTAGTTTTAATGGTTAAATAATAATTATTAGAATTTTTAATATTTAATAATTTATAATATTAGTTCAAGTCAGTAGGTTTATCGTAAAAATGAATATTCCAATATTTATGAAAATGCGAAGAGAGTTCAATTACTTTTGGATGAAAATTTTATGTTTTTTTACACAACTAACTGATATCATATTTACTTAATATCAACCAACTGTTTAAAATCGATTGAAAAATATCATACACTCAAGACTAAAAAGCAAAAAATAATTAATTACAAAAAATGGTATTTTGAATATACCACGTTTGTAAAACGGACTAAAAAGTATAAAATAATTCATTACAAAAAATAGTTTTTTGAATTTACCAAGTTTTTAAAACGGACTAAAAAGTACAAAATAATTTTTTCTAGCCCCATACAGATAGTCCTGAAAATTTATGATTGTACAGTTTTATTATTTATGAAAATACTTGTAAGATTTAAAATGAAAAACTTGGGGCGCAAGATAATATTCACTCTATCCATACCATCTCAATTATTATCTATTGCAAGGTAATATTCACTCCATCCATAAAATTTCAATTATCTATTGCATGCGGCCCACGTTTTTCGTTTTAAATCTTACAAGTATTTTCATAACTATTAAAACTGTACAATCACAAATTTTCAGGACTATCTGTATGGGGTTTGGAATCTGTATGGGGCTAGGAAAAGTTATTTTATACTTTTTAGTCCGTTTTAAAAACGTGGTATATTCAAAAAACTATTTTTTGTAATTAATTGTTTTTTTTTTATATACGAAAGTTTCGTATGCAAACTTTTTTATTTGCATCTAATCTACAACTTTATTTACGTCTTTTAAGTTTATTGATATAATAAATGCTTTTATTCCACAGAAATTCGATATCAATTTTAGGGATAACACAGGATGAATATTTTTTTTTTTTACTATTATTACTTTTAGAGAAAAGGGAATGAAAAATATATGCTTTAGTCACAGTTAACGATAATATGAATCGATTACCAGAGCGAGTCTTCCCTGTGCAACAGCGTCATTATTATTTTGCAATAGGGGGAGACACTTAGCAACGGCTGTCATTAAACTTCCTGTGAGGACAAGGAATTGAAATTCGGTTTAGTGACAATGAGGATTCCATTACTCTTTGTAACGGATACATCAACAGGTTTCGGGTAAGTAACTACCATATATTTGTTCCAAATAAGAATTCGTGGGTATTAAATTTCTTTTTGAGCGATTTTATTTTAATGTAAACTTTGACCATTTTCGGGGCGCTGCAAGCGATGTGATATATAATAGATAATTAAGGAGATTAATATATAAGGAAAAATAATATCTGTATTAATCATTTCAATTAAAGATTACTTGATATTAAGAAGAGAAAAACTAGCAGTAGTTTGCATTTATTTAACTTTATTCAAATAATTATTTCTTATTAGAGTTAATAGGCCTAACTTCATAGCCATTTCAAATTTTTGTGTTTATTTTAAGATAAAAGTCTTAAATGATATATTAAAAAATAAGATTAAAAACTTTATATGTCTGTAAAAAAAAAGTTATAATTAAATAACTTTATTTTAGTTATAAACCGGGACTAAAAGAAAACTGTGTGAATTCGTAACAAAAATAATAATAAAAAAAAAGTTTTTCAATGCAAAAATAAAGATTGGGGAAGTTATATATTAGTTTATTTTGATTTCAAATTTTGTTAATCATCCTCCAATTATTTATATTTATTTATTTTATACTACTGTCACAAAAAATCATATATAAATGAATTACATAACATCCAGTTTTGCTATTCAGGTACAAATAAATGGGAAACTAGGGCATTATGTTTACTCGACGGATCGTAATTTTTAAATACAGTAATAATTAATCAAAAGAATTCGAGGGCTCTTCGAAACGGAGTTACACGAATCATAGAGGCTAATAGGTTAATGTGCACGATATCAGTCGAGGCTGCATTTTATGTATGAAACGTGAAATGGAAATGAGGATGCTGAATACAACTAGATGTGACAAATGGCAAGACACCCCCCCCAAAAAAAAACAAAAAAAAAAACAAACAACAACTTAGATTTCCTTTTTTTTTTTTTTTTTTTTTAGCGTCGTGAAATTTATTTTCTAATTGTAATACAGTGAAAACTCGATTAACCGTCACCGTCGGGATCGGGACATTGACGGTTAACCGAATAGACGGATAACGAAATTTCGCAATAAACATGTACATTAACCCATGTTGGTTTGGGACGAAAGGCAAACAATAAATTAATACAAAGAAAAATATATCGGTAACAAATAGATATCGTCAATCACCAAACAAATAATAATAATAGAAACATAAAACAGTACTAGATAATAAGGTTTGTATGTTAAAGCTGTAATCAGTAATCATCTTCTATTTCTTCGAGGATTGAGCTACTTTCGCTGCAATGTCCCGTATTTTACGGAGAAGTAGATTTTGGGAACGATGACGGATAACAGACAGTGACGGTTAATCAAGTTTTCACTGTATCTGCTACTTAGAAAAAAGTGTTAATTTTTCATTTTCATTTCTAAATGAAGAATCATTCAATCCACGTTAATTACTTAAGTTGTCGAAACGATTAGCTAAATGGATTAGCTTCAAGGATTAATCTTTATTCTTTAAGACAGTGAAGTTTTAATAGAAATAGGAATAGATCAATTGTTTAAAATTCCAATCCTTTGGTATGGTAATTTTTGTCCCCTTATCGCACTAATTTTTCGACATGGCTCCGCTTAAAATATTTCAATTAGAAATTAGTTCGTCGATTGTCCTTAAATATGCATATTAAGTTTCAAGAAGATCATCTAGCGATTTGAAAGTTCTTTGGAACACGCAAACTTAAACAGGGAAAGGCTAAAAATAAACCTAACTTCATTGATTATACTTATAATGCATTTCTGAATATTTTTCATTGAAGGCTGTAATATTCAGAACTAAATATAAATCTGAAATATATTTTGCAACCACATTAAATCTTTAAACCTCAAATAAAACGCAAATGGGAGAAACCTTTTTTGTATTCATAAAAATTAAGTTTAAAACACAAATAACTAATTTGACATGAGGGAATCAATGTAAAATAGTACATAGATAAGACAATATAATATTGATATTCGAGCAGTATATTTACTTGTATTTTTCGAATATGGTGATAAAGATATGGCCTTAAAGAGTCGGAAATTTGATCATCGGAGTGGGGAGAGGAGTGTGTGTTAAGTTTTATTTAACTTATAAAACATAGAGATCTAAATAAAATACTGTTAAGAAATAGTAGATTAACAGAGTTATAATACTGATCAAATGTATTTCGAACTTCAGCGTGTGAAGTAAATATATGAAAATATGATTTTAAATTCAGAATTTTCAATAATTTTAATTATAATTATTGATTAATTATTAAGCAAGTGTAAATGTTAATTAAATTTACATCCATTTACACAGCAATGTGGCTATGACTACAAGACGTCAGAAAGTTAGTTACAGAAGGTGTGACTTAACGAAGATGAGCTTGGCTACGCATATTGCGTTTTTACCAATTCAGTCAATATTTAACATTAATTAGAAGCCCTTTACAATAGGATAGCTTACTTTACGTGTCCATGGGACTTGAGACACTATTCTATAGAGGGCTAGAGGAAAGATCTCCGACCTCCGCCGTCAAGTGCCTTACCATTTGGCTACCAGATCCATAAAGAGACATATTCAATGTTAAAAAAAATATCTAAACTTAAATGTATAATATTAAATAAAATTTAGCAATATTTTTTTAATGCACCTAATAAAAGAGGCATTCTCCGACCATATTTCAATTATTGTAATTAACAATAAATGAAAGTTATAAATGTAAAAAAAAAAAAAATAATATCTCTTACATACATTTAATGTTGCTTATTCAGCAACAAAGAATAAATTGTTGTAATTGCAAATAAATCTTCACAGGAGAAGTGCGACTACGACTTCGCTAACAGGGAAAGTTCCCAGCCTAAATAAAAAGAAGAAAAATACCCTAGGCTGAATCAGGGATCTGAATATCACGATCGGTGGATGATCTATTCAATCAGTTGGTTAATTTCTGCTAATTTCAGGATACTCATTGTTGATTAACTGTTTCGTTGAAACCACTTCACATTACACAACCTGTGTATAGTTCAAATTAGATGATGATCAGAAAATTACGAAATTCCACTACTTCAGTGCAACATGTTAGAAATGAACTCTTTTCCATAAAACAAACATTTTAAAATTAGATGAAAAATACTCCTAAATACACATTAATTAAAAGATTAAACAAAATTTATTTGACCGGTTTCGTTAAACAAGCGCTTAACTTTCTCAATCTGAAGTTACGCGCTTGCTTAACGAAACCGGTCAAATAAATTTTGTTTAATCTTTTAATTATTGTGTGTTAAGAGTATTTTTCACCGAATGTTATATCACACATATATTTTTATCCTCTTGAACATTTTAAGATATTTAATCATTTAAATTTAGTTTCTCTTGGGAAACATCCAAACATATTTAATCGCGAACGACGAACTAGGTGGGGTTCATATTTTTCTATAATTGGTTCTATCTTAAATGATACAATTAAGTGGGTCCCATAAATAATGCGGTTTTGTGTAACTTACTGTTGAACCCCAGAATAAAATATTTTGAAGTTCTTTATGGCTACGATTATTTATGGCTATCGTCGGAACCAATTTGGAGCCCGCAAAAGTTAAAACAAATAATAAAAACTCGCCGAAAGAACAAATGGCGAGAAAATTCATGTGCACGCGGCAGCTATGATTTTTTTTTAGCGCATAAAAATCAGAAAGCGCAGGTAAATATTAATACAGTTAAACCCCGATTATCCACGAGTGCCGCGAAAAATTTTTCTATTACGAACCTCAAAAAAACCAATTTTAATTCAAGCCAACAAAGGGAAAATACCCTACAGTGCGAAGGTCGAAAATTACTGACAGGTTTATTGTGCATCGTGATCCTATAGGCCTTCTCGGAATTTGTGGATACAAACGTAGAGCAAAGGTTTCTGCTTTACTGTACATATTTTAAAAGTTTTACATATTATGTTTTTTGTACAATAAAACGTAGTTTTTAATGGTGAAATATTTTTTTTCGTATTTACACCTCATTTTTAGTCTGTTTTCGGGTCATCCGCGATTTTCGTTATCCACGAAGCCCTTGCCACCCAATTCCGCGGATAATCGGGGCTCTACTGTAATATTAATAAATGGAAAGACCAAGTTGTATACAAAATGATATCCTAGTATAGCTGTTTCACGGTAATATGGCGATCATCAGCCAGGAGCAGTCATCAGTACACAACCAGGTCTCGGTATACGCTTTCTGATTTTGAAGCGCCAAAAAAATTTCCTAGCGGTAGCTTGCACATGAATTTTCTCGCCATTTGTACTTTCGGCGAATTTTTACTGTTTGTTTTAACTTTTGCGGGCTCCACATTGGTTCCGACGATTTCTCATATAGGCCCGTGAACTTATACTTTTCGTTTCTTTTATTGTTATGAATCAAAGAGAAAAAAAAATTAAGGAAAGTTTTAAGTTCTCTCAAGAACGTCTTGTTTTGGTTGGATTCTGTGACGCGATCGGTTTTTTTTTGTATTTTTTTTTTTGGTTGGATAGTATATTAGCAAATTTTTTTTTTTAGTTGCTTGGTTGAAAGGTTCGCGACAAAATAGTAATGTTGGAAGAGGTTCGCCAGTCAAACTAATGATTTTATGAGATGACCCAGGACCTACATTGAATAGCTCAACAGAAAAAGATATTGGCCAACGAAAAATAGATGAGCAACAGAAAGCGGTAATTACTAGACTATAAAGATAAATTTATCCAAAATTGATCGGTAAAACAAATACAGTAAAACCTCGTTAAGTCGTCACTCAAGGGACCAAACATTTTTGACGACTTAAGCGGAGTGACGACTTAAGCGGAGTGGGCATTTTTGGAGGAAAAAAAAAAAAACCCACTGAACTACAATATTTTCATGAATTGCTATAGGATTCGATGAGAAAAACAAGATTTTCAGAAATCAATACATGCAAATG
Source organism: Thereuonema tuberculata (assembly GCA_023159025.1). Taxonomy (NCBI): domain Eukaryota; kingdom Metazoa; phylum Arthropoda; class Chilopoda; order Scutigeromorpha; family Scutigeridae; genus Thereuonema; species Thereuonema tuberculata. The sequence goes on along the minus strand of JAFIDM010003189.1, from coordinate 21,355,451 downwards.
AATGAGTGGAAAATAAAATAATAAAAAAAAACAACACTTTATACTTACCACATTTTATTTTCTTTTACTGGCTTAAAAATAATCCAACAGTGTTGATTGATGAAGGTGCTGATTACTGTAAATAAATAATTGTGGGCGGTTAAGTTATCGATAATGATGGCAACATTTCTTTTCTGACGCGAAAACTGAGAATCCAGTTTACGAATATGTCGTTCCCAAATCGTTGTAGTCATCCATGCATTTGAATTTGCTTCATATTCAACTGGCAGGGATCTAACGTTTTTAAAGCAGCGTGGGTTTTTGCTTTTGCCTATCACAAGTGGTTTAAGTTTCTCATTTCCACTCATATTAGCTCCAAGCAGAAGTATCAGGCGTTGTTTGCTTGCTTTTCCAGAAGTGCACTATCACCCTTAAATGACAGAGCTTTATCAGGCAAAAGACGGTAAAATAAGCCTGTTTCATCCAGATTAAAAATATTTGATGCATCAAACCTAGATAAAATGTCCTTGAGAACACTGTTCTTCCAGTCTTTTATAGCATCACCATCAACAGCTGCAGCTTCTCCGCAAATCGTTTTAAAAGAAAGGCAATGTCTGTCTTTAAAACGTTTTAGCCAACCATTGCTGCCGCCGAAATCTTCCTTGTTCAACTCCTTAGCAATTTCAATGGCTTTTTCTTTGATAATCACGGCAGAAATCGGCACATTTTGCGATCTGGAATGTTTTAGCCATCGAACTAAAACCTCCTCGATCTCGTCAAACTTCGATTTCCTCATTCTCTTTCTTTGGTCTTTGCAGTCAGCTTCTTCAATTACTTGTTTGGATGAAAGAATATCGTTTAATGTAGTCCTGGGAATTTGATGTTCTTTGGCAAAAGCTGTTTTCGAAACATTTGATTTTTCAAAAAGTGCAATTAAGTCTTTTTTTTCTTTAAAAGATAACAAGGTAAGTTTCGTTTCCATGACATGTTACAAATGTAATCAAATCACGAAATTGCAAGATAAAAAATAGCTCTTATAGCGGAGTTTTTTCGCTATGAAATGAAATCACATTCAGTAGCGGTCAAGAAAAACGTTTACAAGAGTCGTAGTGAGAAGTGCGTAATTTCCCAAGTAAATTTCCCACGTGAAAATCCCCGTAAAGGCTAGGCTTTCTTAAGAGTGAAGGGGCTGGGCTGAAAAGATAGCAAGCAAAATTGAGAATAAAGATGCTTTTCGCCATTTTTGAGGGTGACGAGTTATCCGGAGTAGAATTAAATTTGGTGACGGGTAAAGGAGGGTTATTTTACATTATTGTCTATGAGACTTTGTCGGGACCAAAGGAAAACGACGACTTATCCGGGTGACGACTTAACGAGGTTTTACTGTACTAGAATTCATTTGTGTTACCAATCAAATTCAGATCTCATAAATATGAGATATCCATAGGCTACATATTTTGAAAATGTTTGGATGAATTGAAATAAACAAACAGGGTGATTCTAAATTCATAGGACAAACTTAATGGCTGGAAGGGCACACTAAAACAAACATTTTTTGTCAAACAGTGTATGTCCGCAGCTGTCGCGTTTACATTCTACGACAGGTTGAGTAACGTCACGACACAAATACTAGAGCTGTTGCAGTAGTGTAGATGTGAGCCAAACCATCGTAATGAGAATTTTGTACCAAGAGCAATGACACCCATTCCATTCACAGAGAATTGACGCATTGAAAGCTGAGGATTATCTTCGACGCGTAGACTTCTGCAGCTGGTTTATGCAGCAGTGTGCAGTGCAGCCGGCTTTTCCAGTACACCTGGCCCTTCACAGTTGAAGCATTGTGAGGCAGTTTTTAATGTGCACAATACTTATGTGTGGGCATTCTACACGGCCACATGCTTACCAGCAACGAATCTCTCTCAATCTTTGGGTGGGTATCGTCAACGACCAGCAGCACCTTCTACCGCGTAAATGCGATAGTTGCGGACATACATTGTTTGACAAAAAAAAAAAAAAAAAAAATGTTTGTTTTAGTCTGCCCTACCACCCCTTAAAGTTTATCCTATGAATTAAGAATCACCCTGTACATAGTCGGTAATAAAAGTGTGCAACATCTCACGAGTGTCGTATGATGGTAATCTACCTCCAAACTTGAGAGAAGAAGTGTTATAGTATGTGATAGTGAGGGTAAGGAGCAACTATTGGAATTAGAATGTATTCTTCCTGTAATGATTAATCGTTTTTTTTTCGTGGTTCATGTATATGTACACTCTTTGTCTCTTCTTTTGTATAAGGTGCATTGTTTACACCTTAGTTCTAGAAGTTGTTAAAAGAGCATCCGGTTTCAAAAGATCGGCGTTTTTATCAGTCATTCTCAATTATAAACGATGATCTAAAACCTTAATTTACATTTTTTTCCTTTCTTGTTAACTTAAGATTGTAGCTTCTCTAGGACCTCTCAGTCTCTGTGATTCGATCAAACACTGTTGTTTTCCAATAGAGGGCGTTTTTTTTTCACCTCTAGGACCCTTTTTAAATATTTGCGCGTGGTGTGTGATATTTTAGGACTCGATTCACAATGATTTCTTCGTATTAGCATAAATGAGAATCTATCATTGTGTCTAGACACGGAAGATCTCTCAGTAAGAAGAGAGAGCTGCTGTCAGGACCTGGAAATTTGGGAGGCCTGGAGAATTATTAATAATTTCTTTCTTTTGTATTCACATTAAAGAAAATGGAATGAAAAATATTTTAATTTTCACTTTTTTCTGAATTAGTTCTTCATTACAGTATCTTAATACCTTTAGTTATCCAGATACTCATCGAATCGCTTATTACAGCGATTTGTCAATTTATTAATTCCTTCATAGGGAAAAAGAAACCAAAAAAAAACAAAAATGTATCTTGGGCACGCAATCATGCTTTAACTGCACTGAAATGCATGGCCGTTAATTACTTTTTGAGAGGTGGGTGAGAATGCTTGCGAGTCATCGATTTATTCTTACTGTTGAGTAATTATACAGTTAGCTGACATCGGTCAAGTGAAGGTAATAAAAGAACAAAAGGAGTGGTCAAATATTGATCTGCTATTATAAAGCACTTTAGATAGAGTGACTGTAAGTGTTACTGAGTTGGAGTAATTTTAATCTTTTATGAGAGGGGGACTGTTTGGAATATTATGCATGAATGTCTCCAATGCCAAAACGTTTGCACTCACGTGGGCTCTCGTGAACTGATTGACGAAAGTAAAACTCCGTGTAGCTCATCCCGTACATCCAGTCTGGGTCTTCCACTACACGCCAAGAAACGAGGCTAAGTCGATGACTACACAGTATCTTCGTTTTTCAATCAAAAAGAAATTTACGACAGAGTAGTGAAATGAATTCAATGAATGGTTACGTGCCAGGGTTTCTTTGAAGGGCTTGACAAAATTATATGTCGTTAGTTGTCTTGGAAGCTAGATAAATTATAATCATCTAAAAATACTTGTGCTTATTTGTAGAAGTAAATTTATTATCTGAATTTATGTGAGTCTCATGAGGTAGTCTGTACATTATATAAATAAAAAAAAAAAGGAACATTTCTGAATTTTCATGATATTAATTTTAGTATATATTAATTGTGATTTAGGATACATGAATCACTTCATTTTTTATTAGTTGAAACCCGATGTTAACGGCTCTTTGTATTTTTTCCCTACAAACTTCTACAGATTATCGAAATTAATTTTCCCCATTGCTAGAATGTTCACTAACCATCGTATATCATTCAAAGTAATAGTATTCATTTCGATCAAGTCTTCTTTGCCCGTTATTTGGAATTTTACACAACATTTCTTCAATATTATGTTTTGATGCCGCGCCGACATGGTCGAGCGGTCTCATGCGTCGGTCTGCCGTGAGGCCAGTGTGCTGGCGGCCGGGTTCAAATCCCGGTTGTGAGCATGGATGTTTCAATTTCCTTTCCTGTGTTGTAAAGCCTCTTCTTCACTTTCTCTTCGGTCTGACGTCATTCCGTAATGGCGTCCTGGAGAAGGCAACGGGAAACCACTCCAGTATCTGTTTCCAAGAATAAGTTGCGGTTTCTCCTAGGGGTCGCCCTTAGGGGGTCACTAGGGTCCGTGAACTTTCAGCCAATCTTCGGATTGAATAACTGTGTATGTATGTTTTGATACCTGCCATTTTCCTAGGCTTAAGACGAACTTGTTCTTTCCAAACTACAACTTTAAGTTCACAAAGGATTCAAAATGAATTAATCATAAGCGGTCTTTGTTGTCACCATTTTATTTTTTAAACTTAAAAATCTAAACCATTTGTTTTTATTTATTCTTTTAATAGTTTCTTTAAAGTTTTAAAGTTTGTTTTTAAATGTAGGCAGATTTAAATCGCAATTTAAAATATTTTTGTCAATCACTGTTTTATCCGAAACCAACACTCATTAGGGGCGGAATAAGCTATAATAAAAAGATTGTAGTACAGTAAACTCTCAAATCCGGCCTAATGTGGCGCCCAGTAGGCCGGATTGCAGATAAGCCGGACTTCCGAGAGTGTTCTTAAAATAACTCAATAGCTCAATTTTTGTGAAGACATAATGCCAGCTTTAATTAATTTAACCCCATTTTCATAATTTTGCACTCAAATGTTTATTAAAAACAATACAAATAAAAAATGTATTTTATAATTACAGTAGTCTTATTTATTTGGACGCAGTACAATGATGTAAATGCGTTACATTTTAACAATATACGTTGGCTCAAAATAGAGAAAGGAATTTAGTTATTAAAAAAAAAAAAAAATTTACTCAGGACCAGGCCGGATTACCGAGGGCCGGATTTGAGAGGTATTACTGTATTTGTCATTTATTATAGGTCCGACAGCCAATTGGTAAGGCGCCTCACTGCGACCTAGAGGGTCTGGTTCTAGTCTAAACACCGTGGCAGTTCTGTACCGTGGTTATTGAAAGTTTGTTTACAAAAGCTTGAAGTAACCATTCCCTTATTTTCATAAGAGCTACTTTGACAATTTGTGGACATGGCTCTATGGCATCCATAGATGTGATGACTTACAGTAGCCTGTACGTTTTTAATCGGTAAGAGCAGACAGCGAAGTATAAATGATGCCATGATCTTTCAAAGCAATTTAAAAATCACTAGAATTATAATAATGATGATGAAAGCTTATATGTCGAAAACACTTTTTTTTGCATGTCTAGTGTTGATGACAGTAGCTAATTGAATGCAAGATGGATGATGGGCGGCTTTTAGTTATGACTAAATATTTGTCTTACAAAAATATTCTAAAACTAATGAATAGAATAATAAAAACACTGATTAAACAGTTCCACCATTAATGATCTGCTAAGTGATCTTTCGTGATACAAAATAAAAGAAATCATGTGACCGTTTTAATAGAAAATTTAAGTGTTTTTCTTTTTTTTCAAAGTCGGTATGAAAGATAAATTGCGTAACTTCCTATTAATCATTTGCCTAAATTGCTACAAAGCTTGTTCAGTGGTCTTTTGCAAAATCAACATAGGGACGCATAACTTTCAACGTGTTTTAATCTATATTACTTTTATTTCTCTGTCTGTCTGTCCGGCGCAATTGTTCATTATTAGTTTCCCTTGCTGAGAAAGTCGGATTATAAAATTTTCTTTTTTTTTTATTTTTTTTCGCCTTGCTTGGGATCCGAACCGAGGACCTTCGTCCTCGCAGTCAGGAACGCTAACAATTGGACTACTGCTGGTACCCCAATATCCAATCTACTTTTATTCTGTTTGTTTGCGCGCTATCAAATAATGAGTTCATTCAAAAAGGAATAAAATATCACTTTTTGCCATAACCTCTTGGAATCGATTCTTCTTGGATTATCTCATACTTACCAGAGGGAGACGGGCGTGGCCTAGTTTATAAAAATAAAGTTTAATGGGTTTCCGGTTTGAATTCTTAGGCTACAAATATTACCTTGATTTTACTTGCTCTAGGAAGAAAAATTAAAATGGTGTAAAATTAGGGAAAATATAATTAAGGAAGTAAATTAAAATAAATTAAGTAATTCACTTAAATTATCTCGAACGAATGTTTTTAACGAAACGTAAATGATAATTAAGGTTTGAACTCCTAGGTCGCTTTCAGTTATTTTGTACAATATTGTATTTAAAGTTAAAAATAGGTAGTCTAAGGTCCTTATAGAGATAAACTCTTGTTCCTGTGTATCAGCGGTTCTCAGCCTTTCTTGAGCTCGACCAACGCCATCTTGAAAACAAGATGGCGTTGGCTCGATTAGTAGTGATGTGTTACCCGCGATCATAGAAATACCACATTGGTTCCCTCACCCCTCCGATTCCACAAACAAAGAAAGTAATATATCTTTTTCGGATGGGGAGGGGAGGATACCAACAAAGCGATTTATTAATCGCTTTGAGCCAAAAAAAAATAGGCCCAAAATCCTAGATTATTTTTTTTTTTTTTTTTTTTTGGGGGGGGGGGGGGGGGGGGGGCGTTAGACTTTACAACTTCTACTAATCCCTCTTCGGTACGCCAAAGCCCGCGCTTCGAGCGCCAGAAGATACTGCTTGCCCGAGCGATTAAGACTGGGTTTGGCACACTGCCAAAACAATGGAACACGCCGAAGGGACGAAAGGAAGCTCTGGAGGGACGGAAAAATACGCTTGGAATTTACGCTTGAATACGCTTCTCCCTTTTGCGCTTGTTTAAATTAGTTCTTTCTATCGTACGATTGTCATATCAGTAATTTTTCACTTTATGCATCTCTCCTTTATACATCGTTTGTTTCTGTTCTTGTCGGCACGCCGAGAAAGAAGTAGGAGCGACCACTAAATCACGTGACCAGTCTCTTTCGTCTGGCTAAGCAGTAAAAATGTTGAAGTTCAATAAAAATTAATAAATACTATTTTAGTGTCATGACGTAACTTTGGCACTGATCACAAAAATTATATATACATTTTCTATAATATGTTCTCGCGACCTTACCTCAGACTCCCACGACCCTAATTTGGGTCGCGATTGCGAACCGCTGTTGTATACGAACCAACTTTTTTTAAACAGAAACATTCGTTTTAAGTAACAAAGGTTTTCTTTCTTTCTTTTCTGCCATTTTTACACACAAAGTGTCAAAAATAAAGTGAATTGAACAAATCCCAATTCCGAAAATACAAAACAGTTAATCCGTCTGGTGGAAGGAGAATCAAAGCAAACGTATCAGAAGTTATCAAAGTTAAAGCGCCGTTAGATTCGCTTTAATGTTGCGCACAAAGCTCGCTGTGACTATCTTACAAAACGAAGTAAATACTGTATTTTAAGATCAAGTCGCCGACGTGTCGGAAAAAAGCAGGATTTTCAATTTTATGGTATCGTAAATTTCGAGAAAATTTTGTATTGTATAAAGTAAGGCGAATTCACGATATTTTTAACATTTATCGCGGGAAAACGTAAATGCGATAACGTAAAAATCAATGTAATACTGAAACGGATTGCGAACTTATATTAAAGCCTTGGACGAACTGTGGCGCCTCTTCAGTATATCTTATTCCACGATTGAAGAAGTTCTTGACTATTGATAGAGAAGTATTTTCACTGTTATTCAAGAAGGTGTTATGTTCCCTTATTTATATTTTTAAATTGTAAGTATTGTTTAAAACATCCATAGATAATCTATTGTTTAATTTCCAATGTTTTTTTGCGGGATTTTTGTCAGCTGCTCCCACTAATTTTTCAAAGATTTCAAATATCAATTTATGCTCATCTGTAGTCCATAAATATACACTCCAAGTTTCAAAAAGACCCATCTAGTCGTTGCAAACCTGACTGAAATAATTTGATAAACTTCACTTTACTAAAAAAAGTAGGCTAATTAGGGTGTTTAGAAAACAGTTTCAGTCTTATTTTCAATAAAATTTTAAGGCGTTGTTGGCTGTAAATCCACGAAAGCTATTCTCGTTATCATATTCAACTCTGCATTTCAGAATATATCGAAATGCACGGTCTTTTATATGTGCACATTTCATTTTGATCAGCTCGAATGTTGCATCCGATACATTCAGAATTTAAAAAAAATGAAATACAGTTCTTATTATTCGCATTTTTTTTAATGCTCGTCCATTATCACTGTTTAATTTTTAATTTGATCGATTCCCAATAAATCTGACGACTTGCCTCGAAGATTCCTCGTTGACTTAACATAGAATCTATTCAAACACTTGTGATAATGTGCGCTCGGTGCAATTCTTTCTCATTTTCCCGACGATTTCCGTGAACTAAAGGTGTATATGTTTTTTGTTCTCGATATATTTTTTATCAACCAGGAAATGAAATCTATTTTTCGTTTTTTGTTTTTTTTTTTACTTTTTTTTTTCGTGAAACGTCTCACTTTATCTTATATGACATTGACAAATAACCAGTTATATTTTACTTCGTAACCTTGAAAGTGGCTGAGCAATGTCTGAAATGTTTTGTCACTGTAATTAAACAGTCATCAATGAATTACACCAATAACGCCCAGTATCCATATTATTAATTACTATATGACTATTATTTATCAAATGTTATTCCATTATTAAGTTGCCTTTACTAATAGCAGTGAAAGCACGTAGATTCAAATATTTACTTAAGCTCAAATATTTACAAATGAAAAGATGGTAATAAAAAACAGGGCCTTTTGAAATTAAAACGGAGCTCAATTAGGGAATTTAAATTTATTTTGTTCTTTTACATTTTCATATTTTTATTTTATTCTTTTTTTTTTTTGTAGGTTCCAATGAAAATATTGGAGTTAATTCTTTTTCGAAAGTATGCTGCAACACGTAGATGTATATAAAAAAGGGTTTCATTATTCCGTGTGGTTGATAATCGCAATGACAGAGCTGATGAGTGAGACGACCAACACAGCCGTCAGTATAGGTAAGGCAGTCTTTCATTTGATTGCTGGAATTGTCAATTCGCACAAGATTTAGCACACTTTGTACGGTCAAATTAATCCTCAGTTCCTCGTGCAGGGTATTAATGCCAGAGCTGTCTTCAAAAAATGTTACATTATAATAAATGTCTTACTGTTAGATTGCTTAATTACTATGCATTGTGCCTAGGATTATCAGTAGATCCAACCTCTCGGAGTTTCAGCCTCTGGCCATCCCGTGTGAGTGAAAAGTTATAAGCATTCATTAGCATGAGTGCCTGGAAGACCGAGCTTTGCTGGATAAAATAAAACGAAAATAAAGTAAGAACACTGTAGACAGTCACCTGGCTATGTAAAGCCCTTTCGGGGAAATGGACAGCTCCGCAGTGAATACACGCGACGCTGATAAATCAATAAAAAATATTTTTTTTATAAGTAAAAACGCACAGAACACGAATTTATTAAGAATAAAGCAAGAACACTGTATACAATAACCTGGTACCCAGATCATTTACCCCTAAATGAGTTTTCCCGAAGACGAAACCTAGCTAAATCGCTTTCTCGCAACCGAAAACGATAGATTCATCCCGTTTCATCAAAATCCTTAGGCCCGTTTTCAAGATAAAATTTACGAACATTGCTCGCTTTCTAGTAGGAGAGACTGAGATCATTTGTAACATTTTTCACTAATATTTTTTTTTTTCAAGAAAATAATCAGATATATACAAGAAATGAAAATTATGCAAGGCTTATTCGACATTAGGTTTATTCAACATTCAACAAAAATTGACAACTCGTCAAACCGATATAAAAGTGACAAAAAAATATGTTTATATGGATTACAAGTGTTACATTTGATCCAAAATCGGCGGCAATTGTAACAGTAGTAGGGGGCAATTGTAACAGATAGCAGGATGAAATGTAATTGAGATAATGCAGTATACCAAGGTTACTTTTTATTTACAATGTTCTGTATTTCAATCATCACCATCATAATCACAATTTTGGCAATAATATACTGCTTCACCAGGAGTGCAATCTTCATGTGCCCATTCGGAGCAAGACAGGCACTGAACCCATTTCTCATTGGGTTTGCTGTTTCTGTAATCTTCACAGCACACTAAGCAAAATGTTTCTTCCTCTTCTTCATCTGAGGAATGTATTGCAGCCTTGTTACTAGTCTTAATCTTCTTGCAGAGTTGTTTTGATGAGTTTTTTTTCTTTGGCCGTCCCTTTGCCTTTCCGTTTTGGCATGTAGATATCCCTACTTGCAGTCTCTTAATATCATTGCTTTTGTTTTTATATATTATAATTATATAATTATAATTACTTCAATAGGTTTTTAAATAAATATGAGTTGGGCTCATGTAAATAAAATGGCTGATGGCTGATGGCATGCAAAATGAAGAAGAAAGATGCTTTTGGCCATTTTTGAGAGTGACGAGTTATCCGGAGTAGAATTAAATTTGGTGACGGGTAAAAGAGGGTTATTTTACATTATTGTGTATGAGACCTTGTCGGGACCAAAGGAAAACGACGACTTAAACGGAGTGACGACTTATCCGGGTGGTTTAACTGTATTATGATTACCCAGAAGATTGACGTTTCCTCTTTTGAGATGTCGTGCATAATTCATTTTTTTTTTGACAAAACGTGGACTTTGTGTACATTTCTTCTATTTCTTGTTAAGTGCATGAAATAAAAAAAAAAAAAAGAATAGAAAATTGCTGCTTTGAGAAAATTTCCTAATGTACTGAAAACACTTTAATGTAAGATTAATAAGAGTGAAATTAATAATGGATAATGGTAAAGAACATTAACTTTCCGGATAGGAGAACTTAAAGCACGAAGAAACTAAATAATAAGATGGACAATTCCACTCTGTTTAAAAGTACGCAAAGATAATTGCAGTACAAAAAAGGAAAGCTCAATAAATGCAGTTATTATTTATTAATGATAATGAAGCGGTCTAATGGAATTTCCTGCTCTACTTAATCAATTTGTCTGAGGGTTTGTTTTTGTTTTCCTACGAAACCTGCATTTTTTTTTTTTTTTAACTCTTACCTTTCTTTTCCCGAAACTTGCCATGGATATACTGTAGTGGTATCGAAATGATAGAATTTACGAAAAATCTCCCCTGTGTTCGAGATACGTTTCTCTGCACTTTGGTAATTTACAGAAAACCACATTATTTTCTAGGGTGTATAGAGATGTACAAAAATGACTATTGTTTTTAGTCCAGTTGGTTATGGTCAAAACAACGACCATCAATATACGAAAGTACGTACTTTATTGATGTCGTTTCTTGCTAAAGTTTCTTGCTGAGGTATTCCTTGCTTAATAAAAAAAATGTTGTACTGCTGTAGGCCATGCAGGTCCTTGGGTGCGCGGGAGGTTTAGGCCCCCAGCGATTCTCGACCAGCGGGACTAGTTGAGGTCGGATGGTCAGCAAGACGCCCGTCCGCCTTTAATGCTCGAGTAAGAAGCCATTTCACAGAGGGTTGGGAGAACCCTAGTGGCTGTCTGGAGGAAAAATAACCATAAAAAACTCCGACCACCGCCAACAATTGAACCTGGGGCTCCTTCAGTCCAGCACCTAAACTACCAAGTGGAACAACCGGACCCATATTTCTTGCTCAAGTTTGGTAAATTTAAAATCAGTTCTTTTATTTATTTATTTTTCTTTGATTTTGATTGCTTCATGGTCACTCTTTTAATAGACAACAAATGGATCCGAAACGACAAGATTGAAGGACCCTCCAATACTTTCGTTAGGACCTGATTTTAAGAAAATCTGCGCTACCTTACAACGGAAGTTATTGTGCTTTTGTTGAAAGAATGTAGACTATGCATCCAGAAAATCTCATTGACTGAGGTCTTAGTACTCCACTTCAACATTTCTTTTTCTTTGGTAGTCTGTTGTCTTTTCGTCTATTTATCTGTTTTTATATGCATAACCCTAAAAGGGTTGGGCGGGTTTTCATAAAGTTTTGTACGTTCGTTCATTCCCTGTGAGCATATACCTAATAACAAATAGACAGCAAATACACGTTTGTTTCTCCTGGAACGTTTGTCAACGAAAGAAATGGGGACGAAATGTATGTTTTTTTTTTCCTTGGAAATCCATACCACAATTGAGGGTTTTTTAAGCCATACTAGCCTAACCGTGAAAGAGCAAATTATTGGGGAGATGGTTTG
>JAFIDM010003189.1:21325390-21338362 GCA_023159025.1 Thereuonema tuberculata | reverse complement strand
ATATTATTATTTCGACTCGTCTCAATTATTAGTCCGTTCGGAGTTATATAAATCTACATGTGACTATCTAGTTTACATCATAATTCTCGAATTTATTATTTAATTAACTTTTAATAATTATTATACGTAATTAATAATTAATATTACCATTTATTTCAAGTAAATAATAATTATTTACGTGTAATAAATGAAAATAATATTTACGGTTAGTAACAGTAATTATTAAATGATAATTAATACATCCGGGAAGTAAGATGTCAACTAGATAAGTCATATCAACGGTCGCGGTGCTCGGCTTCCCTGCAACCCACACTCACCACATAACATAACTCCGAACGGACTAATAATTGAGACAAGTCGCAATAATAAAAAATGTTCTATTTATGGAGATCTTTCCTTACGTATACATCTTATCGCTATATTGTGGTGGGGCAGATCTTCCCATTCTCCTTTAAAGAATAAACAAAAATAAAGAAGCGTAATAAGATTTATTTTATCATTTAAGTAATTGTATGTTTGTTAATTTTCTCGTTCGCCTTTGGACTCAAATGAGCCATCTTAAAATAATACCCTTTTTTTTGTTTTTTATTTTGTAATTATACATATATTGAATAAATGGATTTTCATGTATAAATGCCTGTTACAGACAGCAAAACATCTGTAATATGTATGCTTATCTCATCTGTATAGTTATAAGTAGTTTATAGTTTAGTGTTTTATGATTTAAATCATTTGTAAATTAGAATTCAAACACATGTAAAAATTCATAGGATCAATCAACAAAGGTTAAGAGGAAAAAAAATAAAATAAAAATAAAACAAAGTGGCACAAAGAAATACATAAAAAAAATGTTTACATAAAACAAATTATTCAATTATTATCACTGTAAATAAAACGGCATCTGTTGATAGGAACTAATGGTTCCTAACAGGACTGAAATTGTAAACTTTAAGGAAATAAAAAAAAACCAAAAAAACAAAATAATAATTTGATATAGAAATCCAGTTTTCACATCCCGATTTCTTTGACCAACTTCTGTTAGAGATGTTACTCTAACTGTCATAGTGACAATATCAATACATAAGAACTTCACGTATGTGTAATTATATGGCTTGTGGCGGGCTCCCACCCAAGCTTAATAGATAGTAAGGTTATATATACCATATTATTAGAGATGTCTCAACAAAACTTTGTGACCAGGTTTTGTGTTTTGTTTTAGTTTTAAATATAAATAATTTATTTATTAACATTGAACACTTTGTGTAGCGCTGTGGGAATGTAACAGTCGTGCTTATCTCAGTGAATGAAATTATGGTCAATTGAACATTATAACATACATTTCCCTATAATTAATAGCATTTCAGTAATTGTTAAGAGTACAGTATTAATTTATTTTCAGTGTATAATCATTAGCCAGACTTTTTTTTTTTTCTTCTGCGAATTAATTTTACCATTGATCCGGTAATAAAGAAAATCCTAAAAAATAATGTCAGGGACGATGGTCGAAAAATAGCAAATGTTACTAGTATCCTCAAAACATTATTGTTTTAAAGGCATTCTGCTTATAGAAAAACCGAAGCATCATGAAGGAAGCTTCCACTTCGAATGAAACTCCGTTTGCAGCTATCTTCTCATTAAAGGAGAAGATGCAAATGATTAAAATTTAATTGTCAAGAAACGTCACCATTACCTCCATGGCTACCGAAATTGTCCATCTTGTGGTCCATGTCAGGACCATCAGAATCTTACTGGACGCTATTATTTCGGGGAACTGTATTATTCACGTAAGTTTACCATCAGTAATGCCTCGAAGATCTTACGAGCAATTGCAGGACTTATAGAGAGGCCGCATTGTGAGACTGCGACCTTCATACGAATCGCTCGCCAACTGGGTCGTAGTAATGCATCTATGGAATGCATTGCAATCAATGGTTGTGTGAGGACCAGGTTTCACGTCGCCAGGTTTATGGTGGCCCAATAGAACTACTGCTAGAGATAATCGGTTTGTTGTGAAGCAAGCTCTAACTATTCCGACAGCTTCACTCTTCACCATCCTCAGAGATGTGGCATCCTGCAAATACGAGCAATTGCTATCCACTTCTCCATTGCTAGAGAAATTGAAGGACTCTTGGCCCGTTACTCCTTATGACGCCTGCTTTTAACAACCACGCATCGGAGGCGCTTCTTCTGGAGTGGTGCCGTGCCAAAGAGACATGGTCTCCTCTCGAATGATGTATTGTTTAGACACTCTTAACACATCTGCTTTACAGCAAATGGTTATCGTATCCACGTATGGAGGAGGACTGGCCAGCGCTCAGATCCTTGGCAATCTTATCGAAAAGCATGCAGCCATTACAATAGCAAGCAGCTTGAGTAATGGTGTGGGGCGTCATTTCTCGTGACAGCAGATCCCTCTCTTAAAGATTCGAGGATCTTTAAAAGCACAGCGATAAGGGCAGGAGATCTTGCAACCCGTTGCTTTGCCTTTCGTGTCACTCCTGCGAAGAGCAATTTTCCAGTAGGATAATGCACTTCCCCACACACTGTACACATTACCCAGCAATGCCTCGAGGCAATTTCAAACCCTTGGCCAGCCTAGTTTAATCGCCTAATAAATCATGTCTGGGACATGCTAGGACATTAATTGCTCAAACATCCGACATTTGGAGCAGCAGTTGAAGCAAGCTTGGCGTGATCTGTCACATCAGAACTTGCTTCACTCTTTATGTCACATCGTATATCAGCATTCATAGCAGCCAGAAGCGGTTAAACCCAATATTAATAATGTGCCAACGATTCTGCTTTTGTTCAATAAAAATTTCAGTTTTTTTACTGAATCAATTCCAATTCTCTTTTATCGAAAATGTCACTTAACGAAGTTTCATTCGAATTAATTGTAAATCATTGACATGAAATTGATTTACCCGCGCCTGTAGAGTAACAATGCTTTCTAAGATTGGGTTAAAATAATAAATAATACATCTGTTGGGTTTTAAAGGAACGTTATTAACAGGAAAAAAAATGTTAATGTAATTTTTCATTGAACTTTCTAATTTTCGTAGAACTTTGAACTATTTTCAGTGAAGTATTTGTAATTTTTGATTGAGGAAGGCTTCTTTTTCAGTTTAAAGACTTAAGAGAGCATTGCTTAGTGACTATCTCGTCAGTCGTTGACCAAAACTATTGGAAGTCAAATAAATAATAACTATTACCTAAATTATTTATTGATTTATTTTCCTTTTTTCCATTTTTTTTTTTTCTTGATTAACAAAGATATTCTGTGAAATTGAGCCTTGTTCATTGCTTCCCGTAGGCTGTTGGTCGTATGGACCATCATAGAGAAATTCTGATTAATTTTTAACTTAATTTGACGTAGAAATCCGGCTTCATATTCTTTTGACCATCAACCTCTGTTAATGATGTTAATCCAACTAACCTAGCAAAGACATCAGTACCATGAGCACTTCAATCGACGATATTATATGACTTGTAGCAGGTTCTCATCATTTTATCTGATTATTTTATGGATAACAGAAAACCTAAGCGGAGCTGTGATTTTCTCTACTTTCCAGCTTACATGGTCGGAACACTGTTAACGTGAGCTAATGTGTTTCTGAATGTTAAAGAAACACAGAATGTATATGTGTATGTATGAACAGTGAAGTACTGTTCAGAGTTTTGAAACTTTCAAATAACAACTAAAGCCGATATCGATCCCATTCTCTGGCTTTAGTGAGGATCCAAAAGTGAAGTTAAGGCTTTCATTGTCCATTCTTTTTTGACTCACAATACAATATGTTCAGTCCCATTCGTGATTGTTTGATCGGACTCCAGTTTGCAACGTTCTCCAACTTTTTGATTCTTTTAGATCTTTTCTTTCGTTCACAATAATGAACTTTTTTTTTTTTTTTTTTTAAAAAAAAAAGCAAAATTAAATTCACAACTAAAAAATTAGTCAATCAGTTCATGTTCCACAAATAATTTCTCATTTAGAAGCACTGAGTTTTTTCCAGAATTAAATACAATGTAAGAGTTCAGTTAAGTGACAGAGTTACAGCAAACATTTGTAGAGGATTAGATTTTCTTTTTTCTAGAGGTTTGATTTTGGTTAATTTTTAAAACCTTTCTACATAACATTTTTACAAATCTAAAGGAATTTTTATTCTCTCTCAAGCCATCGTGTTTCTCTTTTTGCAGGGAAAAATATTAGTGATATGGGGCTTATCAGTCACTTGTCAGCAATGATAAAAGCACTCAAGTGTTAAATTTTATTTTTTATTTTTTTTTTATTACTGTAGTAAAACTTGAGTTCTAGACATTTTCCATACTCGTTAGCTATTAATAAAACATTTTAATAAAATGTTTATAATAACCCTGATGATCATGGATGCGTAAAAAAAAATTGTAAAAATGATAACTTCAGAATGCAAATGCCGAATTGAAATACGTATTTCCGTATAACTTGTTTTTGAATGGGTACACTGGGCTTCCATTCGCTGTCAAGTAATGCTTGAAACCAGTAGCTTCCAGTCATAGCTCTTTGTAATCTCAATAACCGTTAAAATTTTATATGATGCTTATTTATGTTCCAACGTAAAATATCAGGACGGTTACTTTGGTCGCCATCCACCCCAGTCCAAAAATTGACCCCTCGCGCTACATATTCCGTTCCTACTCAGCGATGGACAACTACAGTCGGACCTCGATATAAGGTCACCCGCATATAAGGTCACCCTGCATATAAGGTCACTTTTCTAAAGTCCCGGCTCATTGAATAGGAATTCTATGATATGGATTATCGGATATATGGTCAGGTCTTAAATACCGTAATCGCATATAAGGTCACCTTTGTCTGTGATTTCAGTGCCACACTGATTCAATTCTAAGAATTTTTCTACTAAGAAATTGCTACCACTTCTCAAGCTTCGATTTCCGAAATTTTTTCGCAAGGTTTAGATTCCAATGCAGTAGAAAGTGAGGATAACGACAGTGATACTGAAAGTGAAGCGGTGACACAAATCAAGAGCATCAGATTATTAAATGTCGTAAGACATTTTTTTACGAGCCATGAGGGAGCTGAAGAACATTTTCAGAAACTACAAAACTTAGAAAACATTGTACAAAAGATGAAAACAAAATCGCTACAATCTTATATTATGGATTATTTTAAGTAAGGTCAGTTGTACATCAGTACTTTGCTTGAGCATACTAGTACTATTTGTATACAACTTTATTCCGAATTAAAAAATTTTTAAAATAATTTCTTTCTGATTCCATTAATTTTAATTGGTTCAACTAAATTAAAAAATTATAATCTAATAAACTGATATTTTTATACGTATTAAATTTTACAAAGAATTATACTGTATTTATATAATTTATTGACAAATGCGTATGAATCGGTTATAAGGTCATCCCGCTTATAAGGTCACTTTCGCGAGGTCCCAAGGGGTGACCTTATATCGAGGTCCGACTGTATAAGCGTAGACCTAAAGCAAATTTCATGCTTAACTCGATACCATTGAATTTCCTACACTGATCAGTTTACGCCAATGAGTTGTAGTATCACGACGAGTTAAAAAGTAGTCCAATGATATTATTCAAGCAACAAACCAAGAAGGCACCAAAGGTAAACAAAAGATTTCGCCACCGAGCTATCAAAAGTGGGAGTGTGAGACGGTCATTTCGTCCTCTTTATAGACTTATCAGCCACACAAACCCTCTGTCGAAAGCTCAGATCGCGAAACCAAGTAAGGTAATACACCCACGCACCCGCCAGTGGATTCCCAATAAAATAAAAGCAAAACAAAAGAAAACGCTCCTCAGGCCAGGAATTGGAGCGTTTTTCTTTTGTTTTGTTTCTTCATATATGTTTAAGTGCTACATTTAAATAAATATATTTATAAACTAACTGTATCCGGCATGCGTTGCAATGCCACTCAAAGAAAGAAAGGGCTCGTGAGAAGGGGCCGCAAATATAAGGTCCCAGTGTCGATCGGGGGTGGGACACTTAGACCCTTGTGTCGCCATCCCCACCCAAGTGTGGTGGACCTGTCCCCCATAGGAGAGCGAATTTTTCTCTTTTTCCAATTGACTTAGGGGTCCCGAGAAGGGGCCCTAAATATAAGGTCCCGGTGTTGGTCGGGGGTGGGACACTTAGGCCCTTGTGTCGCATCCCCCCCACCCAAGTGTGGTGTCCCTGCCCACATAGGATAGTGAAGTTTTCCCTTTTTGCAATTGACTAGGGGGGGGGGGGGGGCCGAGAAAGGGCCCTAAATATAAGGTTCCGATGGTCGATCGGGTGTGGGACACTTAGGCCCTTGTGTCGCCTCCCCCCACCCAAATGTGGTGTCCCTGCCCCCCATAGGAGAGCGAATTTTTCACTTTACACAATATTTGTGTACCGTATATGCTCCAATAGAGGCCTCCGGCGTTTATTTGCAAAACTAGCCTCGGCTCCCGGCGCTTAATAGAGACCGGCTGCTATTAGAGGCCGGCCATTATTAATAAAAACCTTCAGAACGCAATATTTTTTCACATAAATACCGGCTAATATTACAAACAGCTACTTTATTTGAATTTCACATGCTATAAAAGACTGTTAAAGATAAATGGCAATGTCTTTCTGTGCCTTTCGCTGCTATGCATTGTCCGAATTCGCAATGACGGGCTGCCGCCTCACCGGAAGTTTCTTTCGCATATTCCACCGCGCGAATCTTAAAGGCAATGTCAAATGACCGCACGACTATAAAGATACGGACGCTTACACTAGTACCGGTAGGCAAATATCAAAGACCCGGCTACTATTTGGCCGTGTCGCTTCTGCAGCCCGGCGCTTATTAGAGACCGGCGACAATAGAGACTCGGCGTTTATTGGAGCATATACGGTAGTTCTTATTTTCACCACCAGGTGGATATTGGGTTTTTCAGGACTTTTACCCCTTTTCAACCCCTTTGGGGGGGGGGGGTCCAGGTTCTAAGTTAGCCTATCTTTTCCACAGTGTCCTAAAGAGTAATTCTGCAAAGTTTGGTCCAGATAGGTCAAAGGGCCTAGGAGTGTATAAAGGACAAAGAAACAAAGAAAGAAAGATACATTCATTTTTATATATATATAGATAAATACAAATAAATAAATAAATAAATAAATAAATAAATAAATAAATAAATAAATAAATAAATAAATAAAATCTATTTATAAATTCATATTTTATTAAATTATTTATTATCTGTTTAATATTCATTTACCATCAGCAAGTTTATGTATTTTAAATATTTTTGTTTATTTCTTAAACATTTATTCAAAATATTTCATTTCTCTTCCTGATGATTAAAACTGTTTTTCTTTTGAAAAATAAAAATGTACTTAAATCTTTAATTAACTATAAAAGTAACTCCATATAACTCCTTCATAGTATTTAAAATTGTTTATTTAAATACTAAAATATGAAAAGAAGAGATTTTGTAGAAGAATTTGTTATAAATGTTTAATTAACTGTTATTGTTTGTGACCAGTTGGAGAGATAAGAAATATTAGCTAATTTATGTAACTTTGTTGGAGTATGAATAAGCCAGTTCTTTTAAATTGCATTTTTCTACGTAATAACACATAGATAGAAATGAAAACATACAAATGTCATTCTTGAGTATGGAGATCTACAGATTTCAGAATTTTTTTTAATTGAAATTTGCAAAACTTCTAAGGATTTTCTGCCTAATTTATATTTATTCATTTACTAAATGGAACTTTAAATAGATGGATAGCCACAAATACAGTCAGACCTCGATATAAGGTCACCCCGCATAAAAGGTCACTTTTCTAAAGTCTCGGCTCATTGAATAGGAATTCTTTGATATGGATTATCGGATATAAGGTCAGATCTTAAATACCGTAATCGCATATAAGGTCACTTTTGTCTGTGATTTCAGTGCCACACTGATTCAATTCCAAGATTTTTTCCATGGGTACAATCTTTTATCTCCTACTGATGGAGAGGACAGCTTTTCCACAAAGCACTTCATTCCCTCAAATTATAGGAAAAAAGATAATGAAGACGATATTCCTTTACCTGTGTTAATAGAAGATCTCAGAAATCGCGGCTGTGCTATAGAAGGGGAAAGTGAATATGTGAGAATTAATGATGAAATTGCTACCACTTCTCAAGCTTCGATTTCCGAAATTGTTTCGCAAGTTTTAGATTCCAATGCAGTAGAAAGTGAGGATAACGACAGTGATACTGAAAGTGAAGCGGTGACACAAGCACAAGCTCTCAGAGCATTAAATTTTTAGAAACTACAAAACTTAGAAAACATTATACAAAAGATGAAACCAAAATCGCGACAGTCCTGTATTATGGATTATTTTAAGTAAGGTCAGTTGTACATCAGTACTTTGCTTGAGCATACTATTACTATTCGTATACAACTTTATTCCGAATTAAAATTTTTAAAATAATTTCTTTTTGATTCCATTAATTTTAATTGGTTCAACTAAATTAAAAAATTATAAACTAATAAACTGATATTTTTGTGCTTATTAAATTTTACAAAGAATTATACTGTATTTATAAAATGCTTATTTATTGACAAATATGTATGAATCGGTTATAAGGTCACCCGCTTGTAAGGTCATTTTCGCGAGGTCCCAAGGGGTGACTTTATATCGAGGTCCGACTGTAGTTGGAAAAGAGCATTTTCCTAAGTTTTTAGTGGTGTTATATAAGTCGTCCTAGCGTCCTATCATTTTTAGCTTTTTAATTTATTGATCATTAAAATGATAGTGATGGAATATTAAAAATGATTATTAACGCCATTAAATTGTCGTGTGTCTGTTTTAACGTTGTTGCGAAAAATGAATTTACTAGTAGAGCTGTTTTCTCTTAATTTAATTTAATTGAAATAAATTTTAATTAGATTTTTGTGTGAAATGACTGTATTCCTTCCAAGTTGCATAGAATTCAACTTTGTAATCATTTCCATATCTCGATAGTTAAGAAAAAAAAATTGTTTAATTTATTGTTTTATTTTTTAAAAACTTTTATCGAGTACCTAACAATTTTAAGCAAAAAAATTGTACTTGCAAAATTTTACGTATACATACATAACGAGAAAAGTAAGAATACAAACCCACATATTTAGAGGATTCACAGAGATATTTTTGGAAATTTCATACCGGGAACCCAATACGAACTGTTTCAAGGTTCCTACCTCTCGTCAGTTGGATTCGCCCAGTGCTCATAGCTCAGTGGAAGCCAGAGAAACAAACAAAAGATAAAATTAAACAAAACAATTAAGAATAAAAAGGATAATAATTTTAATTTCTTTGGATTCCACTGAACTATGAGTACTGGGCGAATCCAACTGACGAGAGGTAGGAACCTCGAAACAGTCTTTCTCGGGTTCCCGGTACGATATTTCCAAAAAAAATAGCTCAGTGAATCCTTTAAATGCGTGCGTTTTTAATCCTTATTTTTCTTGTTTTATCGAGAACCTTTTGGATTTTATCTTGTTACATTTTATTCTTTCGACATCTCAAATTATGTTTTTTTTTTAAAATTATTTAATATTAATTATTGTTTTTTTTTTTTAAACAATATATTTAACTTTTGGTTAATTTAATTTTTGTGGCTTTATTTATTATTTATTTATTTGTGGCAAGTTTTAATTTGGCTTATTTCCTATTAGATTTATTTAATTTCAAATAAATTTATTTGATTTGGTTTTCTTCCTTTTTATATGGAAGAATGATTATTTTAGACTCTTTTATTTATTGAATGTCTATGGATGAAAAGCTAGTCCCCTACATGTAATTATAAGCTGTCACTTGTAAAAGTTGAGTTAAAAAAAAGCCATTATTAAAATAAGTATTTTCAGTGTAAAAAAAAAAAAAAAAATCGAAGTTAAATTACTGTGCCGTCAATGCTTTTTTAAATTGCCTTAGGATTTGTTGTTTTCGTCTTGTCTAGCTGAATTTGAATTACAAATAATGTTTATTTTACTTCTGAAAGGGTCCCATAAAAATACAGTTTCTGACTTCTTGTCCACCTGTGAATTATAGCTAAAGACCACCCATGTTTGTGATATAAAAAAAAGAACCAATCTAATAGGATGGTATTTATTGCTTATTCTGAGAAGCATGGCAGTGAATGGCTCACTTTTGTGTTACAAATAGATGGAATTCATTGTTACGATGTTTTCTACCCCGGGGGGACAGAAAATTGAATCCCACATGATTAATATTAAATTTTACGTTGTAACGGCCAGAATCAGAAAATGTAGTCGTTATTTTTTTTCCCCTTACACTTTTCGTTTACATTTATTCCTAAAAATATTTGTTCACATTTAATATCCACATGACTAAATTAGGACTCGAAGATTTTAGACCCAAAATTATAAACCATAGATTGATTACTAAATGCATTAATTATTAAACAAAAGCATATCTGACATTTCGAGTCTTCTACAACACGATTCTCAAATTTTATTATTGAATATATTGTTTGTGAAGGTAGCATTATGGTCTCTGTTTAACTAGTTTTTACCTGCACGTTAAAACTGTTTAATTAATTTTTTAAATTGTTTTTTTCGATTTTAATTAGGTGTGTTTCGTTAAAGTTTTTTTAATTTCATTTATTCGAGCAGATGTAATTTAAAGGTAAAGTACAATTCAAGCGATGCCCGCACTGAATTCATTTAATGTGTTTCGACTCTTTATTTTTCACCATTCTGAATCAATGGTCACTTTGAAGCGGAAGATATCACATTCGTTCTCATCGTGGTCGATTCAGCAAAGATAGACTCCAATTATGTTTCCATAATTTCCTTACCCGGCAACCTAAAGAGAATGGCAACCTAAACCGAAAATGGCCTGGACAGGGAGTCAGATTCCCCCACCCCCCCAAATTTCGGGTCCATGGGACGTCCAACAAGGTATAACCCTTTGGGCTCTGACTCCCAGTTTGGGCTGTGGAAGGCATTATACATTCACGCAGACAAGAGAACCTAATAGATTCTTCTTCAAAATTGCTGAATTCGATTTCGTTAGTTATGGACTTCTTGTCACTAATTTTCGTTACTTTTTGTTTTTCACTTTTTGTTTCAAATGGATTCTTCGATTGCAATGGTTGTAGTCGCTCGTTTTGGACATCACTCCTATAATCACTTTTTGCACTCCTTTTTTTTATTGCTAATGTTCACTTGAATACATCCTTTGAAGGACGTACTTAAGAGGGAAAAAATGAGCTTCAATTGATCTTTGAAGTGAAGTATTAACATCTTCCTGTTGTTTCATTCCAAACCGGAACATGCTGTCTTTTTATCATAATAGATTTTTTGAATTACAGTAATATTTTGTTTAGTTGCTTTATGACATTTATATCAATATAAAGCCATGAGTTACGATTTAGATGCATCTCTATCGTAGTTATTAATGGCATTTCTGCATTCGAATTTGGCTTAAGTATTCGAAAAAAAATGTCCAAGTATAAAAAAAAATATTTAATGATTATTAAAAACGAGTTTTTTTGCGAGTTTATATAAATGTGTGTAGTTATTGCATGAAAACGGATTAAGAACATTTACTGTCCGACAGATGTGAAAGATTGTTGTTCTATTTGATAAAAAAGGCGTGATAGAAATGTCTTAAATCGAACTTCATAGTGACATTCGAAAATGTATTTTTGGTTTAAACATTCCAAATATTGAGTTGGCCAAAAAGTTCGTTCGGTTTTTAAGTAAAAATAATATATATTTTTCACCAATAATTTTATTGAACAACGTCTTCAACGGTTTGTTCCACTACCTTCTGCTATCTTTCAGGTAACTTCGTAATACCATCTTTCCACAACTTTTTATCTTTTAGAGCACAAAAATGTTCCAGATGCCTGTGGAGTCTTCCAGGGAATTAAATTTTTTTCAATAAGAGAATTTTCTAAAGACAAATAAATGGAAATCCGAAGGTGCAATATCTGGTGAATATGGCGGATGAATCAGAACTTCCCAGCCAAGCTGTAACAGTTTTTCCCAGGTCATCAAAGAAACATGCGGTCTTGCGTGCTTATTTTCTTCCATCTTCAATATTAAATTGGCGACACAAAATTCACCAATTTTGATCAGTTTTTGTTTTAAATGCACGCTGATATGGTAGCTGTCCCAATACAATCTAACAAAATGGTGTCGAATGACGTTAAAGACACCTAAGCACTACTAGAGCCACGTATGTAAAAAATCCGAACTAACTTTTTGACCAACCCAATATATTTGATGAAAGAAACATCAAGAGGATCTAGAAATTTTCGAATACAGTAATCCAAATACATT
Source organism: Thereuonema tuberculata (assembly GCA_023159025.1). Taxonomy (NCBI): domain Eukaryota; kingdom Metazoa; phylum Arthropoda; class Chilopoda; order Scutigeromorpha; family Scutigeridae; genus Thereuonema; species Thereuonema tuberculata. The sequence continues at coordinate 21,326,047 of JAFIDM010003189.1, read as the reverse complement.
GCCATTGTCTTAAACAACATTCACTGAAATACTATTTAATTAGGTACACTTCTCAATTGTTGCAGTTCTTTTGGCCTTCAAAACAGGGTTGTTACATGATTGATGAGACGCTAATTACATATCAGCCCTACCCCCTAAAAAATAAATAAATAATAAAATGTGTTTGAAAGACATGTGAACGTCATAAATACACCATCTAAAAAATTTACAAAATGAAATGAATTAAAACATCACTGAAGAAAAACAAAAAAAAAACAAAATCGCACAATAACTTAAACAAAAATCACTGCGCTTATTTTGGATTTTTGCTGGGAATCGGAGACTGCACCGTTTCGGGTTTCAACACCCTCTTCAGTCCGATCCCGCCCAGCATACCCAGCCCAGTGAAGAGGGACAATACACAAGACGGACAAACGAACGAGACAATGACCCCTTATTTCACAAAACATCAAAAATCAAATCAAGAATAAAAGAGGGTAGAAACAAATTCACGCTAGCAAATCGCTTAACTTAGTAAGAATTTGTTGGAATAAAATGTAAGTAATCAAATCAAATGTAACGTGCGTATCAGATTAAAACATCACTGAAAAAAAAAAAAAATCGCACAATAACTAAACAAAAATCACTGAGCTTATTTTGGATTTTTGCTGGGAATCG
>JAFIDM010003189.1:21272448-21309857 GCA_023159025.1 Thereuonema tuberculata | reverse complement strand
GTTTAAGGAACGGGTTTCATATTTGTCATGCACATTGGAAATCAGAACTGCTTCCTTTATGTAGTTATCCTTGAAAAAAAACTATTCACAAATATAAGATGAACAGATTTTTAAGCATTATTTTTTTCCGGTTTCTCTATATCCTTTATATTTTTGTTTTGTTTTTGTAAACTTTGAAAATATCATTATTTAAACTGTTAAAATCTTGAAATAACTTAGGTTTTTGAGAATTTCATAAATCCTTAGCTAGTTTAATGAACATGACTGCTTCAAATTGAATTCTGTATTTTTGATGGATGAATTCAATTTAGTTAAAACAATTCACAGTTTGCATAATTAAAATGACCAGTGAAGCTCAAACAAGAAAAAAAAAAAAAAAAACTGGTTTGTTAGTGCACATCAAACCCTAACAATCTCTTATATGTTTCATTTTCTGCAAATAAGGTTTTAAAAAAATATAAAATATAATTATAAAAAAAATAAAGAATAAAAAAGATCAAAATGATAGAAAAAAGAGAGAAAAATAAAAAAAGTATTGCCGTGACCAGGATTCGAACCTGGATTACTGCAGTCACAATACAATGTACTAACCACTAAAATCACGGCTACCAACATATTCTGAGTAAAACCACTCAGAATGCCTGTCAAGTGCTGCGAATACTCTTTCTTACATACAGAAAACCCGAAACAGAAAGTGGCAGTAGACCGGAGCCCTTTATTTTTCCCCATCTCTACAAGCACGGATAACTCTGTATCATACATGCCTCTATTATCTATCTCATTTACTTATCTGTAATTTTGAATAAAATCTCCACTATGGGATCTGGGCTGTGATTTTCAGTAAGGTTATGTTCCGCCATTGCATCAACAAAGATAAAGTTTCTTTTGTTAATGGTAACACATTGTCTTATTTTCAGGACAACTGCTGCTAATTTTTATTAAGAAAATTTGAATTAAGCATGTTTAGAAATTTTGTTACTGTTGTTATTATGCCATTACATACGTGAGAAACTTAGGGATCGTCCATTAATCACGTGATGCTCGAAAAGGGGGGGGTCGGAAAAAATCCCAAACTATCATAAGGGGGGAGGGGGATATCAGGTGTATTTATTTTTTCGTTGAACGAATGGCTTAATGAGACCGACGTTGATCTTCAACAAAGCTACTGTAAAAACAAAATCACTGCCAACTGCTAACTTGCAAGATGCTTATACACTTGTTAGTGTTGAAGAAAATTTAGCTAATCCGTGGTCCGTGGACAATGTCTATTAAATATATTCATGTACCAGTACAATTATATGTTTTTCACATGATTACACCTTTCCTTTATTATTTTTATGCCGGTCAGAAACAACCTGCAACCTTAATGTCTATTTGGACATTTTTATCACGGTGCTTAATTTTCCAGAATTAAATTAGATTATACCTGTATTTAAAGATAATATTCTGAAAATTTTTAAGATACTTTGTACCAAAAAAATACACGTGATTTTGGATAGGGGGGGGGTAGTCTAAAACCTCACCATGTATCACCGGGGGGGGGGGGGGTTAAAAAGCTGCTAAAAAAATCACATGATTAATGGACGACCCCTTAACTGTTGATATTTTTATTGCGAAATCGAAAACTTGAAAAAGCAGAACCATACATTTCTACGAAATATCCTTGTAGTTGTATGGAATTTATAGATGTTATTAAAGAAGAAATATGCTTTAATATAAAACGAAGAGTTCATTATATATTTATAATATTGAATGAGGAAATGAGGAATTAACAGCATTAATAATAATAGACGGTAAAAACAGACTGTAAAAGAAAATTCAATGGCTTACAGCAAGAAAGAGAGATTTTTCTTAAAGAAGATAGAAGAAAATTACGGACGGATTGATTTCAGATATATAATTTTTTTATATCTTGCTTAGAAATACGGAATACTACCATAGCTGTTACCATATATGAAAGTGCCTTTATTAAACAGGAATATATAATGGAAATAATTGAAAACATAAAATGGAACATAATTGACAACCAATTAAAAGAAACTAATTACCTGCAAAACCAAAAATATAAGATTAACAGATATATAAAGAATATTTTTATTGATTATTGGTACAGACACTCGTGTACCTCGAGCCCCAACTGCATCTTGTACCTTGGACCATTGGTTTATGGTACAAGAAATTACAATATATTCAGTGGTTGATATCAAAGACAACAATGATGCCTCGTAGCAAAACCGGGAAGAAAAGGAACCCTGTAGACTCAAATGCATTAAAAAATGTCTTTCAGGCGAGTCGTTCCGATGACTTAGATAAAAATACTTCGTACAGAGAAAAAAAAACATCAATCAATAGGTTCGAATTGGTAATTTTCATCATACTCTAACAAGGAGAGGTCACGGCCTGTACATCTCGAAAATTTTCTCCCTTTTGTGAGATGAAAGTACTCATGGAGTACTTCAAAAATAGATATGGATTGAGGGGCCAACTCTCAAGCATTTTCGAGATATCTGACATTATTTTTATTGGTTTTTGAGTATTAGGTTTTTAACTTCCTGTTCATTTTCTAAGCAGGTGTTGTTGTGGTGCAGTGGATTAGAGTGTTGGTCTGGAGATGTAAGAATCGTGCGTTCGATTCTTGTAGGGAGGAATTTTTTAATTATTATTATTATTTATTTATTTAATTTCTCAATATGCAAGTTTTCGTTTTTAATTATTAGTATTATTTATTTATTTAATTTCTCCACACTGCTTGTGTTAATTAATTACTTAATAAATAATAAATTATTACTTAATAAATAAAAAGACTGAATCAAGCTTGGGACTATTAAAAACAAATAATTATTCATGTAATTAATTGTTTTTAATAGCCCTGAGCTTGATTCAATCTTTTTATTTATTAAGTAATAATTTTTTAGCTTTATAGTTTGAACAAAAACTATGTTGAAGTCCAAAATAAACAATAACAATAATAAGCAATAAGCTTAAACAATATTTTGGAAAATAGTCAGTTTTTGTTTTGTCTTTATAACAATTTTTTTTATTTATACTGATCACTTGTTTAGTATTCTTCAGGCAAAAATTGATTCAGATGTAAATCTGTGTGTAAATGAGATTAAATTAGCAATGGCAAATATTAAGGAGCTCAGATGTGATAATGTAGTTGCAGACATTGAAAAAGAAGGTTGTGATCTCACTTCAGAACCATTTACTGTAACTCAGAAACAAAGAAGGGTTGCATTTGAGATTTCAGTATTATAACAAAATTTTCCCCAGGAAAATTTGAATGTTTGTCAGTTTATTTCCTAAATTATTGTTGTTGTTGTTGTTGATCAGCTGAAGAAAGAATTAATTAACATTTATGCTGATGCCACTAAATATGTCAGATCTTTGTAGCTACTTGCGTACGTTATCAGCAATGAACTTCAGGCTGTATATAATGAAAAAAGAATTATTAAATTTGTTATTGAGCATATCTATTACATCAGCTTCTAGTGAACATTCAATGAGTATTCTAAAAAGAATCAAAATATATTTAAGGAACTGTATGACAAACAACGGACTGTCCAACCTGGAAACTTGGAGATAGAGAAAGAGCTCCTTTGGAAACTAAGTAAAACTCCAGAATTCAGAGAGAGGATAATCGACATTTTTGCTGAAATGAAAGATAGACGTCTGTAGAACTAATAAATAATACTGTAGTATCAGGTAAGCCACTTGTTTTCCATCTTAAATGATAACGGAAAGATAATGAGAAAGAACAACATGACAAAAAGACAGATTGAAATAGTGAATAAAATAAAAGATGAAGCTAGAACAAAAGTGCAATCAGATAAGGGGAACCACTTAGTCATTATAGATAAAGAAGGTACGACAGAAAAATAGAAGAAATGCTTAAATCGGAAGAATACAAAGAAATAAAGAGAAAACCCCTACATGAAACTATATAAAAATATCAAAGTATTAGCTTCAACAATGTTAAAAGAAAAAGATTAACAAGAAACAATATAATAAATTACTGAAAATATGTCTCCCAAAACCATGGTTTGAACCAAGACCAAAAATCTATAACGACAATGGATCATTACGTCCAGTATCAACTCTCAAGGATCTCCAACAGAAGCATTGGCGAAATGGGTGTATGACAAAATAAAAATTATTGACCAAGATAACGAGAACATGATTAAAAACTCTCAGCAATTAATGAGATGTTAGAAAAACTTAACGAAGATAATGTAAAAGAAAAAGCAAAAGTCAGAATATACAGGGTGTTCCAGGAGGAAAGGTCAATATATTGGGATGTGATAGTATGTCATTTTAAGAAAAAACGTTCCTATGAACAAGTATCTTATTCTGAAAGGTTTCCGAGATAATTGAAATTTGGCACACAATTGTTAATGCCAGCTGGTTGTTGTTTTCCTTCTCTTCCACAGCACTGCACCAAGATTTCCAGACCCTTGGATTTGTTTTTATCAGGTTGGATAAAGTGTACAGACGTTGAGTTGTTCACGAGACAAATTGCTCGCTCACATAATGAAACCATTCGAAATAGGACACTCGTTCATATGGTCTTTTTTGCTTAAAATGGCCAATACTATCACCTCTCAAAATCACCTTCCCTCCTGGGACACCCTGTATACCACGGATATAGTAACAATGTACACGTCAAAACCTGTAGAAGATACAATAAATATGGTTTATGATAACATGAAAAAAGAATAAAAGTTTTACAAATATAGAAGCTAATCATGGAAGCACTAAGATTAATATGTGACAATTTACTTTAAGAAAGTAGGAAGTTCTTTTAAACAAATAAAGGGTTTCCCAAATGAAAAGTCCTATATCTGGAATACTCAGTAACATAGATATGATCAATTTTGAAAGGAATAATACCTTTAATAGTGCTAAGATATATTTATATATATATATATATATATATAAATTTGAGATATGTTGATGACATCTTTGTTTTATGGTATGGACTGAAAGACAATTCAAAATATTTGAGAATCAATTAAACACAGTGGACAAATATATAAAGTATACTATGGAAGAAGAAAAAGACAATAGCATTACATATTTGGATTCTTTACTTCAGAATAAAGGTGTGAGTTTATATTAAGAACATCATGAAAAACATTATACGTTGCCTACTACATTGGCACTAGTTAGAAAAAAGGTATGAAATTCTAATTACCTGTAGAGCACAACGTTTCGGAACTTTATTTACAGGTTCCCTTGTCAAGTTGGGTCCCCCTTTCACTATTGAAAGTTTTTCTTTGGATGGAATTCAATGAGATACGGCGGCTGTGTTTAATCTTGACTAATATCCGAAACGTCGTGTTCTATAGGTAATTAGAATTTCATACCTTTTTTCTAACCAGTGCCAATGTAGTAGGCAACGTATAATCTTTGATGTTCAGGCACTTTAAATAGTCTTATATATCATGAAAAACATTCAAAAGTAAACGCATAGTAAATTATCAGTCAGCGCATCCAATGAGAATCAAAAAATGGTGATAATAAACACCTTAAACAGGATAATTGGGAATACTATGGTTAATTTAAGAATGGGAGAAAAAAAATTAAAGACTTTGACATAAATTATAGTTAAATGAATAAAAATGTACGGTAATTAAAAGAGGAAATGAGATGACAAGGATAGACATACGGATAAACAATAAAAGACTAGAACAGGTTGACTCCTTCATTTACTTAGGACAGATTTTCACAGAGGATGGGACCAGCACTAGAGAAATTAAAGGGAGAATTGAAATAGCTAGAAAGACTTTTATGGATATGAGAGCTACTCTGACATCAAGAGACATCTCCATTAATTTAAGAAAAAAAGTGATGAAATGTTATATATGGACAACACTCCTTTATGGATCTGAGACCTGGACTCTTAGTAGAGAGACAGAAAGAAAATTGGAGAGTTTTGAGATGTGGATTTTGAAAAGAATGTTTAAAATTCCTTGGACAAGAAGAATGAGTAATGAGGAGGTATTGAGATTGGCTGAATACGAGAGATCCTTGATTAAGACCATAAGGTAAAAAAAAATGAAATACTTCGGTCACCTGATGAGACAAGATGATCTACAGAGGTTGATGCTGGAGGGAAAGTTGGATGGGAGAAGACCCAGAGGAAGACCGAGAAAGAATTGGTTTGACAACATCAGAGAATGGACTGGCAGGAATTACCAGGAATGCTCCAGAATAGCAAGAGATAGAGAAAATTTTAGAGCCATGGTCGCCGACCTCCTGGATGGAGATGGCACGCGAAGAAGAAGAAGAATACCCTGAAAGTTTTGTTAATAAATGTATTAAGGATTTTTCAAAAAAAAAAAAAGAAAGGAAGGTAAAAGAGGTTAACAAAAATTAATTTAACAAGATCTTAAAATTATCTGGTGAAATTGAAATCAATAATGACATAAGGAATTTATATAAAGAGAATGAAATAATGATAGTTAACACAAAACGGAAGAATTTAAAATTTTTACTAAAAAAGAAAACTGAAATTGATATATTAAGTATCATATACAAATTAAAATGTAGAACATGTCAAAAAAATTATTTTGGAATTACGCTGATAGGACATTATGCTGGCTCGGAGCCAAAATATTCTAACTACAGAGTAGATAGTTTTGAGAAAACTCCCGTTTAAAGACTAAAAAAATCCCCCAAACTGGTTTATGTAGCTCAGCAAGTGAAACTCTCTTCATAATTATGAATGTTTGAAGTCCAAATTTTGGTAAAAAAAAAAATTTACAAATTCACAATATTTGACCTAGAAACTGCAGTTAAAACAAATTTGTTGTAAAGGACTATGCTTCGAAAATTCAGGCAACAATGTTCTAAGTAGGTTATCGGCAGTTTAAATGGTCTTTGATTAAGATTTTTTCTCTCAAATACACATTTTTTTTATATATACCGTTAAGTGACATCATTTAATAACAAAGAATTAAAAAAATTAATACTGTAAGATAGCATAATGACTTATGTAATGCCCCGTTTCTGTTTAGTGGATAGGCAATTGTAGTACGGATGTCTATCAGCTGCTATTCATTTCTTGAGTCGAAGGAGTCCTTTTTAGAGACCCATTTGGGAGCTATTGTGATAAGGAACCAAAATTGGTAGCTATTGCATTTGTTCTGTCCATCCGTGCCTGTCCACCCCTAACAACTCCCGAAAACGGAAGATCGGATCGACAAACTGACTTGATCATCATGCTCAGAGGCCCAAACAGCACAGGAATAGGGTATTTTCAGGGACCCCTCCCCCTCATGTTCAAGATATTTGGTATTGTTTTCATTGGATTTTCGCTATTAGCTTAAATGTTCGAAATGCAACCATCTCATTTCAGTTGTCAGCTATAGCTTGATGGGTAAGGTTTCGATCTCATATACTGAAGGTTTTTGTTTTGTTTTTTTTTTCAATCTTTTTTCCCCAATGTCCGCGTGGTTTTTTTTTTTTTTTCTTTTTTCTATGTTTTTGTGCTTCCATTTTTTATTATTATGGGTCGCCTTTAAATTTATGCTTTAGCACAAAACTACATTCACTAGTTTTATCTTCATCAATACCAATCGCATTTGGATAGGCCAATGATAATTTCAAATGCTCCAAGTCATTAGCTTTCCTCCTTTTCTTGTAGGAAACAGCCTCACTGGTACATTCTACTGATATTTCTTCAAGGAAAGTAATTTTCACATCACTGTTAGCTTTTACTAATCTAAGCCAATGCATTGATGCAACACCTGAGAATGCTCTTGATTTTGCAATTTGAGATTCCACTTCTTCCCAATTGATAAAATCTTTGTGGCTTATCTCATGAACTATGTAAGACAACGTTTTACAAGCATTACTTATCATATGGTGATAGTCACTGGGTGCTTCAACTTTTCCTTGCTTCGTAGTTCTGAAAATTTAGAGTGCTTAGAATCACATTTCCTCAAAGAAAGGCCAGCCTCAAAAAATTTATGGTCAATATAACTTCGTGGACATGAAGCAGAGCGGTGATAAACATGGAACATAGCATACTATTGCAATTTTGATCGCCACAGGTAGCACTGTACAGAACAGTTTTCTTTATCCCTTTCTAACCCCTTCCATTAACCAAATCCAAAGAGCTGTAGCAACGTCATTGGCACCTCTACCACCTAGGTTTTCGGCCTACAAGAAACAGTGTGCTTGGTTAGAACAGTAAGAACCGTAAGGTTGTACATGTTGAGCTTTCGAACATAAAAACTATCGCCAATGAAAAGTTTTGGAACAGTAGCACCTGTTCCAAGTCAAATGTTGCAGATACGACTATTTTGCCATTTTTCTTTTTGTCAGCTTCTTTGGATTGATGTGTCTGCATTATACGCCGCAAATGGTGGTTCATGATCACATTGTTGAGCTTCCGATACTATGTTTGCCTTTTCATGAGCTCGAAATAACTTGCAGGTACCACATTGGTACTTCCACGGTTTGTGAAATGCCAGATTGAAGCTTGTGTTGAACACTTCTCTGTACTTGTTCTGCTAACAGGCTTTAAATTACGTTGCAACTATTTGGTATACAAACTATACATGCCTGCAATGCTAAGCTGACTATCTAAATATTCCTATTTAGAATCTGATGCACAATAATGGCTCTCCACTAGAGAAACTGATTGATGTATGCTTTACTACCTGTATGGATAATTCAGGTATTTTATTATCTGCAGTTTTCTTTGCAGGAGAAGGAGAAAACCAATGGTGACATTTTGAAATGCCAAATTTACCATCTGTTGCAAAATGTCAAGCGTGTTTAGTAAAAAGTCTTTACATACTCTCTGCCAATCGCTGGTCCCTTTAGGCAATGTATATACATAGGAAAACTTTGACTCTGCCATGCTTTTTTTTTCTCTGTCTTCTTCATACAACTTGTTAAAAATATTTTACGGGCCTTGCGGTTGCCCTGTCCCCAATAAGCTTTATTAAATTTTCTTGTTCTGAAAAAGGTATCAAATTGTTGCAATTTTTCATACAGCTGCACTGTCCTTGTACTTGGCGTGGTTGTTCATTGTTCTTACATTTACATTACTATCCCTTATTGTACGCAGCCATTTTGGGATTTTGTTCCAGTTTTGTGGTTTCCTAACATGCTTTCTTGTCTTCCACTTTTCTTTGCCTCTGCAACTTCAGTAATAACGTTGTCATTAGAATGCTGTTTCTTGAATTATTTAATAGTTGTGAAGCATTTACCAGTTCTGTAAATATGAAACCGGAATTTGCCCATAGATGGTCTTAGCTGTCAATGTAGTTACCATCAAACCGCGTCATTGGCACCACTGTCTTGTTGACATCTGACAATTGATTTTCAACTCACAACAATACAAGTTTCATACAAAAGTATAGTTTGAATTAGCATTGAACATGTCGAATTTTGTGTCTGGAAACTATGATTTGCGAACAGCAATGATTTTCTGCTACCATTTGAAGAAAACTGCTGTAGAATCGCATCGAATGCTTGTCGAAGCCTACAGTGAGCATGCTTTTGGTAAATCACAGTGCTTTGAGTGGTTTAAAAAATTCAAAATTGGCGATTTTGACGTAAGAAACGAAGAACGTGGAAGATCACCGAAAAAGTTTGAAGACAGCGAATTGCAAGCATTGGTGGATGAGGACGATGCTCAAATGCAATAACTCGCGGATCAATTAAATGTGACACAAGAAGCAGTCTCCATACGTTTGAAAGTCATGGGAAAGATCCAGAAGATGGGAAAATGGGTTCCACATGAACTGAATGAAAGACAGCAGGAAAACTGAAAAACCACTTGAGAAATGCTGCTCGCCAGGTACAAAAGAAGGTAATTTTTCAATCGAATTGTGACTGGCGATGAAAAGAGGATATATTTTGGGAATCCTAAGCATAAAAGATCATGGGTTGATCCAGGCAAACCATCGACATCGACTCCAACGCCAAATCGCTATGGACTGAAGACAATGCTCTGTGTTTGGTGGGATCAGAAGGGTGTGATCTATTATGAGCTGCTAAAACCTGGCGAAACAGTTAATACTGAATGCTAAAAACAACAAATGATCGATTTGAATCTAACTTTGCATGAAAAACGACCAGAATATCAAAAAAGGCAACACAAAGTGATTTTGCTTCATGATAATGCACCATCAGACTCGGCGAAACTGGTCAAGGAAACAATTGAGATGTTTAGTTGGAAAATACTTTCACATGTGGCTTACTCACCAGAATTTCCTCCATCCGATTACTACTTATTGCATCTATGGGACACGCACTTGCTGAGCAGCGCTTCACTTCTTACGAAAATGGCTTGATGAATGGTTTGCCTCAAAAGAGCAAGTTTTTCTGCCATGGCATCCACAAATTGTCAGACAGATGGGGAAAATGTATAGCTAGCGGTGGGCAATACTTCAAATAAAATATTATTTATCATTTTCATACATTAAACGTGTATTTTCTATACAAAAATTCAGGTTTCATATTTACAGATCTGGTAAAACTTGCACGCTGACATCAGCTTCTTCATCACTTAGCAGGATGCGAGTAGCATCTTCATTATCTTCATTACTTCTTTGCAGAACACTGAAATATCTGAATCTTTATTGTCTTTATCCCTGAGCAGGAAGAATGAATCACCTGAATTTAACATCGGAGAATTCAAGAAATTAAAAGCATATAAAACATTCAAACTCACATTAAAATCGTAGCCATTTCAAAAGCAAATCTTCAGTTAGAACATTATTGCTCTGCATAACATTAGAAAATTCGTAGTTAGAACAAAATGGAATTTTAATTCTAGGGTGAAATTTTTTTTTTTCAAGAATGTCCTTAATATTAAAAAAATCTGTAATTTCATGTGGTTTTAGTTTTAATTGTTAGCAAGAAATTCATAAAATAGAACAGCTTGGCTCCTAGCCAGCGATTAAGGAAGAGAGTAAAGGAACATGTAGTTGCATTCAGAAACAACAAATCAAAAGCATCAGAATGGGAGGAACATTGCCTTACTGAAAATCACAACCCCAATCCAATAGTGGAGATTTTATTCAAAATTATGGATAACTACACGAAATACATAATAGAGGCATGTATGACAGCTATCCATGCATCAAGAAAGATAAAGGTTCCTTTGCTAATGGTAACACATTATCTTATTTTCAGGACTTAATTATTGTTGATTTTATTGAGAAAATTTGAATAACTAAGCATGTTTAGACTGAAATATTGTTACTGTTGTTATTACAGTGAAACCTCCAAATAGCGGACAGTCACGGGACCGGAAGTTTCGTCCGTTATTGGGAGGTGTCCGCTATTGAGGAGGACTATATTTGTTTCATTTTTTAGCTTATAGTATGTCTTTTAATGAAAAATTACGTACAATCTTAAATTTCTATAATTAACATTGCCCTATGAGAAAATATGAACAATTGCAAACTGTTTACTATTTTCCTTTTTAAATGAATGCTAATCCATTAGTCTTACTTAAAATAATGACAAAATTAATTACAGTATTAATTATGTCATTATTTTAAGCAAGACAAACGGATTAGAAAATTAATTTTATTAACTAAAGTAATCAGTTAACAGAGTTTGACATTTCTTTTTTGCATTGAAAACATGTTTCTCAATATGAATATTTAAATCGTTTAACTTTGCAAGGCCTCAGAGTCCACTTTGCTTCCAATGCCTTTTCTTGCAATAATGGCGCATTTGCTCGTGCAGCGCAAAACCAATCGAAGACAATAGAGTCGATCGCACTTGTCTCCGTTTCCGAACTTTGATGTGTTTGGAGTTGTGATCCATAATTTCAAAATTTTCCCTGGACACTATGAATTACTGTAGCCTGATTCTATTGCTTTTGAAAAACAACCCAAGATCGTTCATTTTCTGTAGAATGTTGTCCGTTATTGGGAGTGTCCGCTAATCGGAGGTCAATACATGGAAACGTCTATATTAAGGGACTGGGGATTGCAAAATTGTCCGCTATTGGGGGGTGTCCGCTTTTCGGGAGTGTCCGTTAGTAGAGGTTTCACTGTATTATCAAACGCTGAAAGATGAAACTCCCAGAATGAAAAGCAGATTATAGACTGTCCTTTCCTGGCCCTTCACTAACATTGAAATAGAAGAGGTCGCCTTCTCTTCTATTTCAATGTTAGCGAAGGGCCAGGAAAGGACAATCTATAATTTGCTTTGCATTCTGGGAGTTTCATCTTTCAGCGTGTTGATAATAGGCCATTAAGTATGTTAGAAACTTAACTACTGAAATTTTTAACTACTGCGAAATCAAAAACTTGAAAAAGCAGAATGATAGATTTCTATAAAATATCATTCTAGTTGTATGGGATTTATAGATGATATTAAAGAAGAAATATGTTTTATTATTATTTCATTCTTTTTTTATGATGTTAGTTTATACATAAAACTTCAATTTCTGTGAAATATATATTTATTTCAAAACATTTAAATAAGTCAAAGAAACTTATTACAAAATAGATTTAGTACATAAAGAAAATTATGTAAATTAGTAAATAATAACAATTTATAAGTCTTTGCTCTGCCTTTTTAAGAATAACAAAAATAATTAGCAGATATTATTTTATTGTTCCTTTTTGTTGTTATTTTTAGTTTTCTGGTTCTATAATCACCTCCAATTTTATTACATCATTACCAGCAGAGAATAATTTTTTTTTTTTTAATTGCAATAAAAGACTACATAGCAAATGTACAGCAAAATCAAACTATAAATAAAATATTCAAATTCAATAAATTAAACCTAAGATCTGATCAATGTGGTAAGTGGATTGGTTTATCATTATGAACAGAAAACATTAAAATTACCTTAATTTTGGATCTTTTTCTGAAATAATACACTGTAATTAAAGGTACTTTTTCTTTCAAAGAAATGACTGCAGATAGTCATAAAACAACTGATGAAGCCTTTCCTATAGATCCAATCACTGAACTGATTAAATGATCTCAAATTTAATTAATTCAGTGAAGTCTTAACAAAGTCAATCTACATGAAATGAGGGAACCTTTAAGAGAATTAGTGCAGTAAATTTCAACATGCAAATAAGACAATCGCATCCGAATATAAACTCTAAACGAACCATGTCTAGTTACCTTCACAAAAAGCATCATAAAGTCATTCCCAAATCCCGATTTTTTTTTTTTTTCAAATTTAATTCAACAAATGCTTTATTCAGACTCTATTTGTTGATCACGGAAGAGAAAGATCATCTCTACAGTTCACTTCAGGGCTATTCAGTGAGTTATTCTGGAAAAGTTTCGTAATCTTTGAATGTAGGATATTCCCCATTCTTATGCTTCTCTTTAACTGTATCAGAAGTCAATGGAAACAGCAGGACTCTTGAACTGTTTAATTTTTCATCCATATTAGTATTTGTGGTAGCAGGGACAAATCCAAATGTAATCTAGAAAGTTCTTCTTTTTTATAACAATGGATAATTCAAATTCCCTTCAGGAATCTGCATATTTAAAATATAAAAAAAAAAGTTTTTTTTTTTTTTTTTTTTTTTTTTTTTAGGTTTTCTTTTTTATATACAACAAATCAAGAGAATTAATTGCATCAAATATTAAGAAATAAAATAACTTTAGCAATTACTAGCATTTTTTTTTTGCAAGCCAGCTGTAAATACAACTTTTATCTTCATAATATACATTTATTTATTTATTGGTCTTAAATTTATAGCAAACAAATACTAGTTTTAATAGCACCACAATTATTTCCAAGTGTGACTTGAAGAAGACTGTACAGTACTATTTGATTGTTGTCTGTCTCACCCAAAGGTCACATCGTCATCTTTGGGATTCCACTCATCAACAAACCTGAAGAATTGAATAAATGCAATTAATAATAAGCAAATCTTAATAAAAAGCTGTAATTTGAACTTAAACAGTTAAGTTTTACTAGTTCAATCATATTACATATCTGGAAAATATTTTTAAATGTTTTATTTATATAATAGACCACAGTTTTCCAAAGTGGAGGAGGCGGTAATAGCCTCGGTTAGAATTAAGGGGGGGGGGAGGCTGGAAGCATAAAGAAAGAAGAGAAGAAAGAAAATTTTGAAAAACCGTTCGAACATGTTTCATCTGTTGTTAAAGTTAATTATTATTCATAATTTATATTTTAATATTATCCTTCATTATTTTCTGTATGTAATGCAAATGTTACTATGGTTGATTTTAATAAATAATTTTATAATTACAAGCTTCAAGGTGTCTTATTTACAACAACATAAAAGAAATATAGATACATAAAAGAAAGCAAATTTGTCAAATGCATCTTTCTGTTCGTTCACTAAAGAAGGTAGATTTCCAGGGGCGTTGAGGGAGGGGGCAGCACTGAGTAATTTTTTTTCTGAAAAGAGAGCAGTCGGCCAAATAAGATTGGGAATCTGTGATAGACAAATAAGTTGCCATAAACTTTTTCTTTTCAACAGTTTCACATATTTTATATTAGTAATGCAGTCGGACCTCTATTTAACGAAGTTGCTAAATCCCCAAAATTAGTTCGTTATATGGAAAATTCGTTAAATAGAGATTCACCTTTTAAAATTACTTTAAACTAAATAAAACAGATTTAAAATACATAAACAATAATATTATTAAAAAAGTACTAATTTTAATGATATTAAGCATACATTACCACATGCATACTTAAATTTTACTAATAAAGTCTGTTAATTTTGTCTGAGTTGTTTTGTTTTTTTGTTTTTGTTTTTTTTTGAAAAAGTGTTTTTACTTATAGTTCGTCTCGCATCTTTGCAATGCATCAAAAACCCTCTTCAGTATTTTCTTCAAATTTAATCCGCGTCACCTCGGATTGTTTCAAATGATTTTAGCATTTTATCATACGAAGGTTTTTTTGATTTCTGCATCATGATCATTTTCCATTTTCATCATCTTCATCGCAATTCATAGCTGTATTGTCTTTATTTTTCACACTGTCCAAAATATCCTATTCAGTTAGTGTTTCCGAGGTCTCATCTTCAAAATCAAGTGAAAGATATTCATCAATCAGCACATCATCGTTAATTTCTTCTTTTACCCTCAGCTGTATCCACATTTCTTTCATTTCCTCTAAGGGAATATTAATAATGAAAACATTTCAAGGAGAAAAAAAAATAGATACCACGAAAAAGTTCGTTAAATAGAAAATGCACTTTGCTATTTGAAGGTTATTTTCCAAAGAAATTAGCAAAATGTTCTTGGTTCCAAAGAAAAGTTCATAAAATAGAGGTTCGTTAAATAGAAGTCCGACAGTATTTAATTAACAATCAAATATATTTTATTGGCAGTTTTCAAAATTTACTCTTAAGCAATGAGACTAGTAAACAAACTACAATGCAAAGATAGTTGTTAATCAGATTGAAGTGTTCCAGTAATACAGCACGGAAATGTTATTGATAAATGGGCATTAATTGGGAATATTTTGGTATGAAACACAATGGAAAAAGCAATCTATAAACATTAAATCAATTTAAAAAAAAAATACTTACTCTAATGTCATGGCTCCAGTGTGTCAACAAACATTTTTAAAGCTCCCTCCATTTTATATTCTTCAACCATTGTTGCAAAAGAAGATGATATATTGTGTAGAATTTTGTGTTTATCAAGCTTTTCAGCTAAAAGTAAGAATAAAATAATAATTAATGTTAAAAAACTTTTAAAAACCATGCTTTCTATATTATATAATGATTAAAATATATAAGAATTATGTATACATAATTCAACAGTTTTTTGTTTTTTTTGTATGTATGTGTGTGTATACGCTGCCGCCTAGTGGCTGGTTTCGGTAGTAATGGCACACAGAAGGACGTGTTGCTCTGGCGGAATATATTAATATAAAATATATATCAGTATATTATTGTATTGTCATCAGACATAAGCAAAAGAGCAAAATTTCTCGATGATTGACCGATGGGAAGTGATTTAAAAATTGATTACAAGATTTGACCCGGAAACCAGACAGTATGAGATAATAAAAGCTTGGTAATAAAAAGAAATATTAGTGACAATATAAAGATACTAGGCACAGATTTTAATGAAAATGAATACAAAAAAATTTTGCCTTAGGATGCACTAACACCACTTTAATAGATTGAACTTGTAAATTCTTTTACAAAGTTTTCAAAATAATTAATGACCATTATATGGACTGCTCAGAAGCCAATCAGATTAAGTCATTTTGTTTTAAATTGAAATTTTTTCTGTAAGTCATACTCTAATGTTTATACTTTCGGTTGAGAAAAGTGCCCAAATCACTCCTCCAAGTTTATAGTTATGTTATCTTTCAATAAAAAATTCATTCTCCAAATTTACAAGCGTTGTTATTTTTTGGTATGTAATTTTAAAAAACCTATTTCATTTTTTGGTTTATTGACTTAATCTGATTGGCTTCTGAGCAGTCCAATTATGATAATAAATTAATTACTGCTAGAAACTTGTGAATCTAAAATTTTTTACACAGCAATGACAGTAGCAATTAGATGATGAACGTTCAAAAAAAAAAAAAAAAACTTTAATAAAAGTTCAAAATTCATTTCTTGAATATCTTTCTTGCAGTGATAAAAGTAAGCGTATTTATACACTATATGGCCAAAAGTATCCGGACAACCCTTGGTCGGGACATGGAGGCTCCTAAGGCAAGTATTAATATGGTGTCGGTCCCCCTTTTGCATCGATGACAGCCTGTACATGTCTGGGAAGACTTTCCACCAGGTTTTGATAGATGGTCGCAGGAACTGACTTCCAAACGGCCAAGACAGCTGAAGTGAGTCCGGCCATGGAAGATTGGCGATGTTGGTGGGCACATAATCTGCATTTTATTTATTCCCACAGATATTCAATAGAGTACTAAGTATGTCATACTTTAGTTAGATGTTAACTGAAAAAAAAAAAAAAAATACTAACCTCCTTTAGCTTCTAGAATTCTTAAGGTAATAGATGGAATTAACTTTCCTTCATGAAGCACTGTGATGCCACAACAGAACTCATAAGTGACACTACAATAGAAGATGAAGAAAGAATCAGATTAAAGCAATGAAAGTTTTTTTTGAAGTAAATGAAAGCTTTACTCACAAGTTAAAGCTAAAGCCTTAATGTAAATATTAAACATCTTTATTAGAAGAGTTAAAGGTATCCTATAAAATGGAGCAATCTAATGAGTGAAGGGAGACTTTCAAGCTATTTGTTTCCTAGTCCTACAAGTACAGTCGAACCTCCATATATCAAAGTAGCAAATTGCCGGAAAAAAATTCGATATACAGAAATTTCGATATATAGAATTTTATCATAATTACTCCTAAAACATTAAAATTAAAGCTAATTTTCGTATAAGAACCGCAATTTCTAATTTATATGCGAATCACATTAAATGAAAGTTAATACAGGTAATTAAAAAATTAATTAATATGAAAGATTTATTGAGTACTATATACGTTTTAAAAAAACAATAATCCAAACAGTGGTTACAATCATCACAGTTACATTTTTTAAAAAAAACTTCGAATATCTTGCTGAACAGCCACATTTGCGGAAAGTTCATCAAAGGAATGTTCGCATTTATTCAGTTCACTAAAAACTTCAACAGGAACATTTTCCGCGAATTGAAGTCCACGACGCATTGTTTCAAACGCTTCTCGCATTTCTTTCTTCGATGGCTTGGAAATGTTTTCAGATTCATTTACTTCCTCTGGTTCTTCGATTTCTTTTTCAGTTTCATGAAACGAACTTCTTATGTCTTCGTCTATAGAATAATCAGCAACGGCATTCCGATTTTTAGTCGACACTGTAATAGTCGACACTGTGCTTGCGGGAATACCAAATTTAGCTGAAATGTCTTTTTTGCGCATTCCGCTATCTACATTCTTCAGCAATTCAACTTTATCCACACTTTTATCCCAATAAGTCTTGAAATTTTTTTTCGATATATAGAAACAGTTTTTCTATGTAATGAACATGGAGATTTGCTAAGAGTTCGATATATAGAAAATTTCGATATGGGGAAGTTCGACTGTATTATTCATAAACTATCAACAGAGTTTTCACCAGGTCTTTGGGAAAAAAGTAAGACATTTCCAGGAAAAAGTAGGATGTTTATGGTTTGATAAATAACAAGGCTATGTTCAGTATTATAAATTTCAGCCTCACAAGGAACCCCCCCCCTACACATCCCCCCCCCCCCACACATGCATTTTGTACTAGTATTCTGGGACAAATTGTGAAATTAAACAATATTTTAAGGTAAGGCAACAAATTTTATTTACTGCTATGAAAGTAACATTTGAAGAGAAATTTGTCAAAAATATCCAGTTTAATTCTAAAAATGTTAATTTTAAAATATTTACCTTTGTATGTCAAGAGAAAAGAATCAATCAGTTTACCAGTTCAGAAGGCATGCATGGTCCCCTTTTTTTATTTTATTTATTAGAAAAATTACATAATAATATTAAGTAATAAAAATATTCACAATTTTAGGCACTTTTAGTTAAAAAATTTACTTGTTGAAAACACTTTTAAGGAACAAAAAATATCACATGAACACAAGAAAAATACAACTTATAAAGTTATTAAGGTCTCTCTACATCAGAATTTCCATTTGCTAAAGATTTCAACTCAAAAACTCTTGTCAAATAGTAATCCACTCTGTGGTACTTAATTATTTTAGCAGTTTTTTTTTTTTCTTTTATATACCGCTCTTTCTTTATGTTGTCCTGGTCAACCTGGTAAGTCATCCATTCCTCCTTCAATCTTTCTCGGTTGACTTCAATCAATCTATGAGGGATTTGTGTTATTATCTCTTTAAAACTTTGGTAACTTTCGTCTTTTGTTCTCATAAGACCATGAAGATACTGTGTATTTTTGAGAATTCTGTTCCCAAATGGTAGTCTGGAGTAACTTTTTGGTGACAGTAGGCTTCATTTTGCTTCTGTGTCAATTTCAATTTCATTAAAGGGAAGCAAAAATTTCGTTTCAGAACCAGTGGCGGCTCGCATATAAGGCACTGTGGAACTGCAGCACCCCCTATTTACATTTGATATTACTGAAAACATTTAATATAATGAGTCCTTTTTTCTTTAATTCTTTCTTTGTACTTGTACAATATATAATCCTTAAGCTTAAAGACAGTAACCATCCCCCAGTTTTGAAAAAGATACAAAAATCTTTGTAAGGTACTTTGAAGCTTCACAGTTACAGTGACGTGGGGTTTGACTGTTGTGCGCAAGCATACATAGGAAGCTACACGCGAGGCTGCAAGGAGGAGAGATCACTGTCTTTTCCACAGTGTCGATCCGGACGTGTTAGGAAGCTACACGCAAGGCTGCAAGGGGGAGAGATCACTGTCTTTTCCACAGTGTCGATCCGGACGTGCTAGGAAGCTACACGCAAGGCTGCAAGGGGGCGAGATCACTGTCTTTTCCACAGTGCCGATCCTGGCATGCTGGTTCTTTTTATACATGTTTGTTTCCTTTTACACAATTTTAAAACAAAGGCTAAAAATTTTCTGGGGCAGCACCCCCACTAATTTTAGCTACAAGCTGCCACTGTTCAGAACTCTATCTCAGTAAGATTGCTAAAGTGTTTCAGTACTTCTTTTGACTTTACAAACTTCCTTAATAACTTCTTTAAGAGTTCATTAAGTTCATCATGTAGCGTGTGAACTAAGGATGTTCAGTCTGAAACACGGTAAGGAACTTTAAGAAATTATCACTGATATGAATTAAAAATTGCAGTAATGAAGAAATAGCTTGTTTTTAAGAGAAGAAGTAATTCTAGCATAGTTTAGATTTCTTTGGCACAAAAAAACTTTGACTTTAGAGGCAAAAATGTTAAAAGTAGTGCTTCAAAGTCTCATGTTGCTCTGTAAATCTTTTCAAAACAGGGACTATACTTAGCCATCTACAGCTCACAAACTGTAGAAAATAATTCTCAGAAACCTACATCATTTCTTGAGATTTCTTAAAGTCTTCTCTCTTTGCAGTTGAGCTTGAAAAACTTAAAAAGACATCTGGGGCATACTCTTCAATCATGAAGAATGGAACCAGTTTGAGGCCACTTCCAAATGCATTATGAACTTTATGGAAAGTACACGAACCAATATTTAATAGGCCAGGAGACCCTGATAGCTTTACGTATGAGTCCATTTTTTTAAAGAGACTTATTGACATTTGGTCCATCCATCGAAAGCATTATCATTTTGGACAAGGGTAAAACTTTATTTTCAATGTATTTGCAGATATCATCAAGCATTGTTTCAGCTTCTGCATGTCCCAAAAATATTGAAGTAAAATATCGGCACTATACAGGTTCTAATGGGCGAATTGGTACCAATATGTAACATGAAGATCTAACTGCTTTTTAACTTGAGAAGTAGTTGTTTCATTTATGCACAAAGTGTAGAAAGAACTTAAGTTTCTAATGTCACAAACAAGTTCTTGAATAATAAAAGGTTATAGGCTATAAGAAATTAAAGTATGAAATCTTTGTGCGATCCATGTTAAAAGGTTTTAGTGCTTTCTCAGAATATTAAAGGAAAAACTTCTTTGAAACCTTCACATGAAGAAAAGGAAAGATTAGATTCAGCCACCTTGAATGCCCATATCATTCACTTTCATTGGATCATCTTCAGAAACACTACCTGAAATTGATTTTTGAGGATTTTGTTGCTACAAATCTTCCCTGAGCCATCTCAAATTTACTTTGTCCAATAGAATACACAACTTTAGCTTTTGAACTATGTTTTTTCATTTCACTGTGGTTATTTTTAGGAAAACATGAATACTCCACAAAAAAAGTAGGAAAAGTAGGACAAAGTAGGACATTTTACAAAAAAGTAAGAAAAGATTTAGTGCTTGGTTTCCCTGCATTTCTTGAGATGGACATTAAAGAAAAGAATGGCCATTAGAACTTAACCCAAAATATGACACACTTTTGCAAATCTGCTACTTTTCCAGTTGAGTGTGCCGATTGAGCATTCTACCAATTATGTAGCAAGAACATGTCTGTTTTTTGTTTTTTTTGGTCAGTTTTTCTAAATCAACAAATAAGTTTCTTTTATTTATTTTCGTAATCCTAAATTCTCAGTGCTTTTTGTTTTATCTACAAAAATATAATGTAGGTAATCAGCATTTTCAGCACTGATTTTATAATTTTGAAGATGCGTTAAATTATTTAATTGGAATTTTGTTATCATAAAAATTTGATAATAAAACTCCAATTTTCAAACATGATTTTCAAACAGAAAAATGGAACAGATACTGTAGACTTAAAAAATCTTCCTGATCAGCTTCTTACATCAGATACCTCTGTAAACTGATATTCTAAATAAGAGGATTAAATATAATAGTAATGTGAAAACTTGAAGGAATGAAATTACTGTTAAGTTACTTATAGTAAAAAAATTATATCAAACTTAATGAATTATTAAACAATTAACCTCCTATATTATTTCTTGCTTAATTATTTTGTTACATCATTAAACACTAAGGAATTTAGATTTTTGGCATAAGGAAAAAGGAAAACGACAAAAATTTTGCTCTAAACATCCTCACATTATTTTTCTTTTTGCCAGTTCTGATTTTTTCCAGAAAATTGCTTATTTTTTTATAATAAGCAATTGGTTATTTTAAAATTGCATACTATTCTTTGAATTACTCACATTACTCAACCCAATGTGATCAAATAATTTATTAGATAGTAAAAATTACTGTTTTAGTGCCAATGTTTTTTTTGTTTTTTTTTATTTATTTATTTATTCAAGTCTTTATAAATAAAGACCGGTATATTTATTTATATAAACGCAGGGATGAAACATTCATGATGATAGAATGAGAATTGATCTTTGGATGGTGATACTTCAACAAATATTTAAATGTAATTCAAAATAGCTTTACAAATTAAAATCATAAACACAATTTTTCATTTTAAACAAAATAAAATTATGTATTTGAGACTTACCGACAATCACGACCATTTACAGAACAATGCATTATATTTCCTGAATCACCTTTTGGCAAAGAAATGATATGGCTACAATTATCGTTCAACTCTCTAAATAACATGTGCCTTTCTTCTAATAACCTCCCATACTGTAATAATCCTTGGAAGAGCAGAATGATATCCTTGTCACGTTCTATCCTGAAATAATAGATTACATGAAAAAAATAAATTAAGCTTTATGTAATAAAGATGCCTAATTATTATTACTATTTTTAAAGAGAAATATAATCTTCAAGATTAAGTTAAGTGCAATTAAAACAGTCACCAACAAAATAAACTTCTATCAATACAGGCAACTGTATTGTTGTTAGTTGAAGAATGTTTTTTGGAGATAGTTGAAGAAGTTACTATGTTCATTATTACATCAGAAGAATACAACAATTCTACTGCTGTAATTAAGAAACTATGTAATAGAGATTTACGAGAAACCCAGACTATAATGTATAGGATATAAGTCAAATTCAGGAAAACTTTCAAAACTTATAGGTTGCACTTTCCTTTTCTCATTGGACAACCATTTATGAGGCCCTGGGCATAAAATATTTCTGTCTGACTTCAGATTGTTTTCCTAATTGATCTTGTCAGATAAAGTTTTCCAAAACTCCTTAGCAACACAACCTTCAACTTCGAAATTTCAGCCATTTGCAAACAATCTTTGGATCACTGATTAACAACATTAAGGATCATTATTGATAGCAACTTTTATCAATCAATAATTTCTATTAGTTCATTTACATGTTATTAAGTTTTAAATTATGTGGAAATTTCAATTTTATTAAAAAAAATTATTAAAAAAAATATTAATTTTAGCTGATCCATTCCAATAGACATACAAATTTGCCCAATATTTTCCCTTAAATAAAAATTGTAATTTTTACCTATTTAAAAATTCTTCCAATTCAGAGCTCTGATCTTCATCTTCAATAATTATTTTCAGCTTTCTAATATGTGACTGAGCCACAAGTTCTTCCTGCAAGTTAAAAGAAAATTTTCACTACTATTTTTTTATTTATTTTAAATTTTTAAAGCAAATATAAAGAAAAGAAAAGCAATAATATTATTTTTTTTCTCTATTTCTAAAGAAGAAAATTTAATAATTAGAAAAATATTTAACTGAAGAATACGTTAATGGCAGAAAAATATAAGCATAAGTAACTTCAATACAGAAATCAAGCAAAGAAAAGATGAAATCTTTTCGAATTCAATGGCAATTTAAATTAAGAAAAAAAGAAAATTCAGAACACATTCTTATTTTATTGTGAATTAGAAATCAGAATCTAAATCAGTTAAAGATTGTTATAATTAACATCCAATTATCTCATTTACCTGTAAATTTTCAAGGATAAATACCCTTAAATTAAAGCGGACGTTTCTAATTACACCTTCTAACTCCTGAATTCTCAACATTGAATTTTTGTCTGAAAATTAAAAAAAAGGAAAAGACAACTTATTACATTTTTCTAATAACTTTTAACAGAACATACAGTAAAAAAAATTTTTGTCAATTTATTTCTAAATTAGAAATTCTTATGAACAAGATTTTTTTTTTTAACATCAGAAATTTCTGTTTTACAAATAATAATTTTAAAGATACTTAAAGGTAACATTTCATTCAAAATCAATTTAGAATTTAACTCTCAAAAAATTAAAGTTCTACATTTTTTTCTTGTTTAATTTCAATGATGAGATATTTCATAATCAAATGATGTAAATTGTAGTGTTTAGAAAATCAATGTTTAAATAATCAAGATATAATAACTTTTTTTCCAAAAATAACTGTTATGGTTACTTGAAAAGAATTTAGTTAATTCAACAGTTATTTTTTTGTAATGAATTTTTGATCTGTTTGATTGTTTAATTATTCATAGTGTGTGTAATAATTATTATAAGACCATACACACAAATAAAAGACATAATTTTATAAATCTAGTCATAATAACAGTGACATGTTTCGAAGATTCATCTTCACTGTAAATAAATATAAAACGGAAAAACATAGGCTTATAACAGCCCCACAATACAGAATATTAATTATTAATTGATTAATTAATTACAATGTTCTGTATTGTGGGGCTGCTATAAGCCTATGTTTTTCCGTTTTATATTTATTTACAGTCTGACAATGAATCTTCGAAACATATCACTGTTGTGATGTCTTGATTTATAAAATTATGTCTTTTATTTGTATGTATGGTCTTATAATGATTATTTGATTGTTTCTTAAGAAATGGTGTTTTTGCATTCAGTCAAAAAGTGAAGCTGTTAGTATAAATCACTCAGGAAATTGTGCATATTAACTAATAATTACTTATTATTTAATGTGCCCTGCTTACTTTTATTGAGATTCACGAGCATTTTAATTTCTTCAAAATTTTGTATTTATTTCATCCATAAAAATATGCTTAACAAAAACGAAGTGGGCACAATTATTTTGTACAAATTGGGACATATAGTGTGGAAGTGTCCCAAGATATTTGTTGTGGATTCAGGAAAAATATCATCAACAAACGCACCATTCGGCATTGGTTTGTCAGATTCTGTGGCAGAGATATAGGCCTCAATAATAAATTATGTCGAAGAAAGTATTGCTGAACATAAGTTTAAAGGCTTTAGTTGAGTTCGACATCCACATAGTAAGATGCCTTGCAGATGACCTAGGTCAGCGTTTCCCAACCGGTGGATCGTGGAAGGGTTACAGGTGGGTTACATGACTTGATCCTAAAACTATCAGAAACCATCGAATAAACCATCAGAAAAGATCAGAAAAATCGAAAATCGATCATATATAAGGAAGGGATACGATATAAATATGGTTTTATTCTATATTCTTCTATTCCTATATATGTGGAGGTATTTCGATAAGGAAAGGTGGGTCGCCAGCTTAAAAACGATAAGGAAAGGTGGGTCGCCAGCTGAAAAAGGATGGGAACCGCTGACCTAGATATATCTCCTGTAACTGTATCTCGCCATATTGCTGCAATAAACAAGGTTCAAAAACTAGAATACTTGTGTACCTCACGAACTTAATGAAATGAAGAATTTTTGTCGTAACATAGAAATTTGTTCTTCTTTGAGTTTAAGAACCAAAGAAACCCGTTTGTGAGGAGAATTATCACTTGTGATGAAAATTGTGATAATGCTCCTCAAAAATGGGTCTCTTTAGTTTTACATGATAATGGTACAAGACTAAGACAGTGCCTTGATACAACGAGGCTCCAAAACATACCTTAAAACCAGCATTGTAACAAAAAAAAAACCTCATGATAATGGTATGGCAGATAGCAGAAGGAATGAATCGTTATTCTTTCTTATAATAAGGCCAAACAATTACTACAGAAACTTATTATCGTGAACTTCAAATAATGAACTAAAAATTACAATTAATACAATTAAAATACAGAATAATAAATTTCATTTAAAAAAAAATAAAGTTTGAGTTTTTTATTCGTAATCTGTCAGACATCCCCACTGTCAGAAGTCACATGGATTTAAGTCCGGAGATTGTGCAGCCAAGCATCTGGAAAACCTCTCGAGATTATGCGATCATTTGTGAAGGTCACACGAAGCAGCTCTTTCACTTGCCAACCAATATGCGATGTTACTCCATCTTGCAT
Organism: Thereuonema tuberculata; assembly: GCA_023159025.1. Lineage (NCBI taxonomy): Eukaryota > Metazoa > Arthropoda > Chilopoda > Scutigeromorpha > Scutigeridae > Thereuonema > Thereuonema tuberculata. The sequence goes on along the minus strand of JAFIDM010003189.1, from coordinate 21,284,220 downwards.
GAAAACAGGGATCTCTAAATAATATCGTTCTTGCAAGCAGGAATCACATGCTGAGCAAGGAGTTCATTGTAACATGCAGTCGTAACAGTACACCTTACATGTGCTTGAGGTGTAATCTCTTTGAAGAAAAATGGACCGAGAATAAAATTACTTGTGAATCCACTTCATTCAGTCACATAATCCCTGCTGAATGGCTTGCTTGCAGTGACTGCTGGCATTTTGAAGCTACTGTACCGTGCCATATTTCCACCTGGTGGCAAAAAGTTGAACTTTTTTTTTTCCGCAGAAATCGTGTGCACTTCAGGCCACTTTACAAGTACAATTTCAACAGGCCGTAATGCAGGCCATGTCAGGATAGATGGCCAGTGAAAAGCAAGCTTTTTTTCTCTTGTTTTACACATACCATATCACCTTCCATCGCACGGAAAATTTACACTTCTCAATTGTCATCATACGTACATTTTATTTACGAATAAATTAGCATTGATTTATATAAAAATCATTTATTCAATGCATCGAATAGGTGAAAGAATGTTTTTAATTGATTAAAATAGGAAATATTCATTTAAATATTCATTTTTCATTGTTTTGTATTTCTTTGTTTTTCAGTTTTGATAGTTCTCGACCATCTTTTGATAGTTAAATCTCGACCATCCCACGATATGTTTTCAAGATTCCAATCGTTCGCCGATTCAAATTTTCAGGCCGAAATTCAGTAATATGTTTTGATTACTAATGTAACATTTTCTGAAAGCATCCACGAAAACATAAGGAAAACATGACCTCCGTAAGTGCATATCATTTTTGTAATCGGTAATTTCGAATAAATAGATACAAATCGATTGGACTTCAAGTTCTACAATTCTTCATCAGGAGTGCTAGTGTCAGATGGCCAGCCATCCCATTGCTTGCCATCTCTTCGAAAAATAGGACAGGGTCTATATGTGGCAATGTGGTCGCCATCGCTCTTGGCGAGCTGATGGCGAGCTTATGGCCTGTGAAATGGTACATGAAAAGCGCCCTTTAGTCTAATCAGCATATCTACCAAATGTCATTGTCATATGTTCATTACAACCCGCTCCAGGGTGCTGAGAGTGGTCAGTTTAATTATAACCACCCAGTACGAAAATTAGCATTCAGTATTGATAACAATTAATATTAATACACAAATTAATAAATATTAATAAAACATCTTTTTTTATTATTAAAAGATATTTTTGTTCAATGTCTTCTTTCAATTTGTGAATTTTAAATTTTATAGATCCTGTTCAAATAAGTTATTTTACCTTTAGAACCTTTCACATCTTCATTATTAATTTTCAATATTTTCAATTCAGTTATATTGATTGATAGCATTACCTAAAAATAAATAAAGAAATGAATAAATAAAAGTTTACAATAAAAATAAATAAATAAATAAATTAGGCTTAAAAAACAAAATATGCAAATAAATGCACGAGTTGTGGTTACTTTGACAAGATATTTCATTTGTGATATTATTGGTGAAGAACTTGTGAGAATAATGAAAAAAAAACATTTCATATATTATTAAACATCATCCACCAGAAAATAAATGTCATAAACTACATTTATTAACTGAAAAAAAAAAATGAATTTTCAAGGAGATAAAATTCACCGTCTCCTCTTTTTCAAGCCTTTTACATTATAACAATAAATAGATGAGACGAAAAGAACAGTTCAAGAACGCATGGGGGGACACGAATATTATATTAGACAAAAATTAGTAAAGGAATCTGAAATTGCTGAACACTGTAAAGACAAGCAACATTGTATCAATTGTGAAGTAAACATTTTATATAATGAAACAAATACAAAAATTAGAAGAACAATAGAAAGCCTATGTATCCGAAATTCAAAAGAAAAAAATCTCAATAGATGTGATGGAGTTAAAGTTAGTGAAAATTTGGTAAAATTGGCTAGAGAAATGATTAACAAAAAATTTGTAACCTCTAATAAAAAGGTAATAATTGAAAAATTAAAGTGTTAAATTTGTGATTATTAATAATATGTGATTATTATATTGTAGATTATGATCTTTTATTATTATTGTATTAACGTTTTTTAATTGTTAATATCAATATTTTAAGGTCAGTGTAGTAAAAGAATCTCGTCTATTTATTGTTATAATGTAAAAGGCTTGAAAAAGAGGAGACGGTGAATTTTATCTCCTTGAAAATTTGTTTTTTTCAGTTAATAAATGTAGTTTATGACATTTATTTTCTGGTGGATGATGTTTAATAATATATATAGAGAAGATTTAAGGAAGAAGTATGGTTTGTTTGTATATAGTAACATTTCATATAACAAAATTTAAGTCTAGAATTTCTTATACACACTACACATTTGTTATTCAAATTTCTGCGAAGCATTTATAAGAAAGCATTTAAATTAACAATTACTCCCAGATCCATTCACATACTCAAAATCAATATATATATATATATATATTCACTTTCCTAGCATTACCAAGAAATAGCACCCTAATCATCATTATTAAAGACTATTGTAAATTAACTGATAGCACTTTAATGAGATACAGGTTTTGATATAAGCGCAGCATTATAGAAAATTAGCACGTAACAAGCAATACTGGGGGAGAGGGAAGGAGATGTTCCTAATTTTCAAAATGCTGCCATTTTAAAACAAAAAAAAAAAAGCTTATGAAAATGAAGAATTTCTGGGACGTAACCCAATGTAATAGAGGTGAGAGGAGCGATGCCTTTCATGCTCCACTGGTGAGGAATCGTCTTTACAATCACCTAAACCCCACTAAATGTAATCCATATGTGCTGCTCTGGAATTTATGTCAAATACCACTTTTCTCCGCCAATGACTGTTTGATAAAGAAGAACTTCCTATGGGATTTCCTCTAAGTCCAATTCTAGCTAACATATTCATCTTCCCGTCTGTCTTTCTGAAATCCACTATTTGGTGAAGTTATGTTGATGATGAATTTCTATTTAACCCTCCTGATTTTATATAACATCTCAATTGTAATGAAGACAATAGTTTCTTCAGTATGGAAATAGAATTCAAACAAACTCCAACATTTCTTATTTTATTTACTAAAAAGAACAATTCTACCTCCACTTCTGTTTACGGGAAAGACTCAAAACGTACTAATGCCTAAACGGCAAGTTCTGTCATCATCCTTCTAAACTCTCCACTGCCATATGATGGCTTGTCAGATGTATGCTCACCCACTGTTCTATTCAAGAAGCCTTACAAACTGAAGTTCAACACATTTAAACTACAGCACTAATAATTGTCTCAAACCTATCTTTATCAAAAATTCCTTCTTAAAGCTCAAAAGCCAGAATGACCATTCAATTCAAAAACAACTTACCTAAAGTATTTTTAAAACGTCGGAACAAATGTGGAACCCGCAAAAGTTAAAACAAACAAACAATAAAAACTCGCCAAAAGGACATATGGCGAGAAAATTCATGTGCTGCTACACGCGGCCTCTATGAATTTTTTTAGCACATAAAAATAAGAAAGCGCAAGTAAATATTAATAATAATAACAATGGGTGAGAACAAGTTGTATACAAAATGACATCCTGGTACAGCTGTTTCACCCATGTATCGAGACCTGGTTGTGTACTGATGACTGCTCCTGGCTGATGATCGCCATATTAGCGTGAAACAGCTGTACCAGGATGTCATTTTGTATACAACTTGGTCTCACCCATTGTTATTACTAAAGTATTTTTACAATTTGTTCCAGAACTCTCTTTCAAAATAACAACATTTTAGAATCAGACTTTCATAAAGCCCATGTTTCTTCCTCTCATAAAATCAAGGATATTGTATCCCTTGCCCAAGAGCTCATCTGTTCTGATGAAAAACATGACATTTATTCCATCATGATGTTACAAATATGTAGGATAAATCAAATGCCATTTACACTAATACCTCTCTAAACTTAGACTGAGATGAAAAATAAGAAACAAAACTGCCATTGCCATCTCTGCTTTAAATGCAACTACATTCTCACAAGCTGGATCTTCTGCTATCAACCTGAATGAAGGCATGGGTCTAGATCATACTTGGAAATTGCTCCTTTTCCCCCGACTCTAAATTCTCCCTACACCAGCTATCCCTCTTATGACCGCCTTGTTCCTTTTCTCCACTCCTCGCAATCTCAATTGTTATTGCTGTCTACATCTGCCTTTTCATTTCTAAATACTTTACTGCTCGTCTTCTTTTCTTTAGATTTGATGATGATTCTCGAAGTAGGACAGGAAAGGTCGTGTTCCTCTCATCTCCATTAAATCACAAAAACTCTTCATTTTCAGTAAATGTACCCACAGTAACATCAAGACAACAAAACAGTTTGTGATTTTTACAACGGTGCATCTAACTGTGCAATATTTCAAGAGAAAATACAAGCAATATTTGTATCTATTATTACTGTTTTACTTACCAGTTCTATTAAATGGTCTACAGTTTCTGGATCTATTTTGGGTTTTGGTTCATTCCTTATGTCACTATTAAGAAAGGAAAAAAGAAATTAGAAAAATATAAATTTCAAAAACATAAAACAGTTTATGGAAATAATGATCCTTCAACAACTAAAACAAGAAACATAAAAGTTTCTTTATTACAGTATGGCCGAAAACAAACGACACTGAACAATTTGACCACATGAAAGGTGGCACTGCGAGATGAGCATGTAGGTGATTGTTGAATTCGGAACAGGAATGATTGTGGATGTGAGATTCATCAGTGTTGCTGTGAAAATTGTATTAATTACCAAAGAGAAATTATTTATTGTGAAGCACTATTTTCGATCATAACGAAACAGGCCGTGGCAATAGACCTTGCCTGCTACACGTTGCTACAGAATTTCGGGAGCATTGTAACTGTCCAGCACCCACGAACAAGGTTATGCTATCCATTGTCGATAAATTCCATCGAACAGGAAGTGTATCACACAGTGGAAAGGTTGCACCGGCCGTCCCGTAACTAACAATGAATGAAAATCATGGCCAAATTTTTGAGCAAGTGTTGCAGTCGCCACAACGAAGTCTCCGACGAACGACAGTTAAACTGGACATGGATCGAACAACACTGCTATTCGGACTGGTACTGATTCATCCAGAGAAACTGCATCATCTATTTCACTTTCATGTATCCAGTCGGCGTCTTCTGCACCAATGTGATTGTCGCATAGGATGCACAGCAGTTTGAGTGGCATGCTGTGCTATGGACTGGACATTCACGACAGTGCACACCATGAGATATTTACATTTTTCTTTTGGGAGCATGTGCTTTAAATGTTTTAATATAGTCTTATTTGTATTATGTAACTAAAATGATCCAGTTTAGTTACATCCCTTAAAGGTTGGTTTGAGTGCTAATGAATACATAATCATGTGGAATAACCATTGAACCCAAGAACTTTGCTAATTTCCAATAACTGACCCTAACTTGGACAAAATAAGATTCATGTTATACATAATTTCAATACGAATCTGCCAATCAATTTATACAGAAATTTTGAATTGTGAAGCACATTCCTCATATTCAAGCATATTTTTCGTTTGAACTTTTAAAGTTTAGATAATTGGAGGTGTGTATTTCTTCATTTTTGATTTCAAAAAATGCTCCGAATTGAAATGTGATGTGACGTCATCTATTATCTGACCCCATCCCCAGTCCAGTTTGTCAAGCTAATCAAAAGCCCCTACCCCCGATGTGCATACTTAGTTTATGGATGGCCCCAAGTGAAATATTTTGAATTAAGTAGACACCTTGAGTCAGTTCACATGAAGGACATTGCTTCATTTTCCCAAAATGGATTGTGAACTTACATTCTATAAATGAACTGCTCTCATTCCTTTGAACCAACTCAGAACTTTAGTTCCTCATAAGTCCTTTACATAAAGAATTTCAACTAATTGGTTTTACACTATTGAAATAACTGTTGTAGAAGATGAGCTATCAAAAATTCCATCATCATATTTTTTATTAGCTTCATTTTTGTTTTAACAAGCCAATTTTATGAGATAGACTTTTATACATAGTTAAATTTTGTATACAAGCTTATAGTATTCATGACATTTTTATCAAATCTGTATGTTCTTCCAAAATCACTGGTAACAGGTGTTGAAAGGTTACATAAAGTGTTATCCAGTATATGTCATCACAAGATTGTGACCAAAAAAAATGATAGAGCTTGTTCCTTTGGATGCATAAACTAACCTGAGCATCATCTTCATCTTCATTTATGTTCTTTATGACACCAATATACCAATCAGACACCAATATACAGGCAACATAATTGGCAATTTGTTTTGTCCTCCGCAAGCATCACAAAAATGTGTAAATCTTTTACGTTCTTGTCATGGTTGTTATCAATGAAATTAATCAACAGTGAAGCTACATCAATGGAACCCTTTTTGGCCACAGTGTGATCATACTTGTAAAATAACTTTCCTTTGTTGATAGTAAATGAATGTTGAAAGTGTAACAAGATACCTGTCGCTTGTAATACACATCATTTTAAGAAACATTGGGAACGGGAAGACTTTTACAATAATTAAATTTAATACTTTTATATATTGTAGAAGCACTACTTTTGTTTCTTGCTTTTTGCTTCTATTCATAAAACTTGTCAGCATTATGTAAATACAGGTTTACATTCGATTTTTGCCCTTTCAGCTGGTTGATCGGACTGCTAGCAGTGGTTTGTGAAGTGATTGAATTATTAAGGTCAGAAGCTTCACCATTTGAATTCAGTGAAATTAAGTACTATTCTTTAACTGTAGCTGTATCGCAAAAACTGCAAGTATCTGTTCGTGGGGCTCAAAAACTAATATTGTACACATTATTAATAAATATAGGCCGGTACTTATTTCTGACACCCTACTGTTGGGGTATTTTTCATTAACATTTCACACAACTTTACCACATTCAATTCTGCAGATAAAGTTTAGTGGAATCTTTTGACACTGTAATAGGACCGTATTCCCCTCAACTTCTCAATGTGAGCTCGTGCATCAATGATGGCAGTGATCGGGATGCTGTGTGGTCGGTTCTTGTGTTTACCTCACTGATCTTGAGTTCCCACTCCAGTGAAGGCAAAAGGCTTTTCTTTATGATTTGCACACAGCTGTTTGTGATTCTGTAGAAGGCTATAAATGCTTTATGTCACACAGGTACTTCAGTAATGATATCATTTTCATCACACACTCGTACCTTGTACACGTGTGAATAGTCATGGTACTTATCTGTTTTCTTAGTCGACGTCTTTCTACAGAGCACACTTGAATCAAGCCACTTAAATAAGAATCCTGGCAATCTTTTGTAGGAAATTCATTGCACGTCTGAAGTAATGAAGCAAGCTTCATTTAATGACACGAAGCAATGATAGAGTTGACACTTAAAATCACTGCCTGTTGAGTGACTTTGTAAATGAAGCTTCTTGACAGCTTCCTTCTTATTTATATGAATCTGCCGTTTTTTTTGGTTTGTCTGTAGGCTTTGGAGATGTTAATTCATGTTAATGATCTCAGACTAAGGCTATTACGATTATATCTGCTTTAGAGGGATATTTTGCCAATTCAAAAGGATGTTTGCATCTACATTTTTCCCCCCTCATGCACATTCTCAAACACACAAATCCTAAATCAAATGTATAGAAAAAGTAATTAAGCACATTACAAAAAAAAAAAAAATACCTGTTTTTAACAGCTTTCAATTCATTCAGTTTTTTATTTTCTGCTTCTATTTCTTCTTCAATGGAATTTATTTCATTTTTAAGAGAATTGATTTCAGATCTTAGCCAATTAATACCCGTCTTTGCAAAATTTCTCTGATTCAAATGACCATTTCTACTGTTCTGGGCTAGTTTACGTGTAGACCTCGTTATTCTTGGAGTTGAAACAGTTCCAAAATCATCAGGAAGAGAATCGTTTTCTTGAATAAACCTTTAATAAGAAAATAGAAATATTAATAGTTACAGCCAATAAATAAATAAATAAATAAATAATAATAAGTACTAATAAATTCAAATATTCCTTAAAGCACATATTGGTCATTAAACAAAATTTTATGTTTCTGTTATATGATTTAGTATGAGTATGTTATCTCTAATAGTAAATTCATAAAAGATAAAAGTGTCTTCGGTCCCAAAAAAGCCTTCTTTATGACAATGCAGTTGCTCTCAAACTGAATCATCTTATGGGCTCCAGAAATTATCTTAATTCACTATCCTAATAGAATTGCATTAACGAGATCTTATTTGTACCTTCAACTATCTATTCTATAGTGGATTTACTGTTATTGCTTTATTGCCATAATAATACTAAATTAGCTTCTATAATAAGGATTTGATTATTTCCAATATTAAAGCCTATCTTTTATAAAAAGCCTATCATGATTAGTACATTTATATTTTCCAAATGATTCAGTTATGTGATATATAGTTATGTATCTATATGGTTTGATGATTCTAGTTATGTGATTGGTCACAAACATTAAATACAACAAGTTTTGTTTTTTCAGTAGTTGATTTAATAGTTTTCTCATAAATTTCTTCGATTTATTTAAATCATTTATATAAATATATAATGATCAAAACATTTTTTTTTTGTTATGTAATATGTTATTGAATATACAATGAGTTAGTTTTGCATTAGGAACACTCCCCAATTTCCATATTTGGAGAGATAATGAAGTACCACATGATATCAACATCACTTGCCATCACTCTAAATATGCACACCTCTCCCCCTTTTGTAATCAGGAAATGTTTGTCAATGATGGGAAAGTGTGACGACATAAGCCAATTAACCATGCGCAGTTAGCTGGGGCCCAGAGAGCAGGTGCTTGCATATCAAAACAGCCGCACTTATTGGCTGCTCTTGTACCACTGCATCAGAACTGAATAACTATAAACCGATATCCAGCAGAAGGGTTCCATTAGTCAGCATGCATGGTTGAGCCAAGAAGTGAACATCGGCTGTCACGATTGGTATCTCAGCAGTGCAGTTCAACCCATTTCCATACCGTGCACTATATCTTGGGTTTCATTTGGGGTACCACAGCAAGAGACCAATGAGGGTCTCCATGATGAAACCCAGGCATTACAAACAACATTTTGCATCAGCAATGGCTTTTCAACAGATGGAAGAAGGTCATTTGAAGTGTCCTGCTGCATCATGCTGATGGTCGGGTTTGTATTTGGACTAAACAGCATAAGGCCTTATCCCCTGGTTGCACAGTTAAGGTTCAACAGGCCAGTGAAAGTAGTATTCTGTCTTGGAAGCTTTTTCCTGGTACACCCTAGACCTGTTCATTATCATCTCACAAACACTGAATGATGAACACTACAGGGACCTGTTAGCCAACCATTTCCATCCATATCTGCAGAGGTCTTCCCTGACTACAGTACCATCTCTCAACAGAACAATGCACCTTGTCATCATGCTCAGAATATAACTACAGAGTGGAACACAACAACAAATTCATCACATTATCTTGGCCTCCAAACTCCCTGACTGTAAACCAATTGAACATGTGTGGGATATGCTAGAACAGGGTGTGAGAATTGCTGACCTCCCTCACAGAATAAGCGTGAACTGAAGGAATTGCTGCAGGGGACATGGGTTGAGTTATGCATGGAGGATTTGCAACACCGTCTGGAATCTGTTCCTAGGTGTCTGTGAGCTGTATTGAACAGAAAAAGGTCAGCCAACTCGTTATTAGGTGGATGTTCCTAATGGAAAGCTAAATTAGTGTATTCTTGTGGCTGTTTTGTAAGGATTTCATGTTATTGAATTCTATCAACAATTGAAACCCATATATAAAATTTACGCTAAAAATTCCAATTCGGCATTTATAAATATTTTATTTTTCATTCAACTCTATCCGTTATTGCCTTAAAGTGATGCACTGTGTACTCAGTAAGAATTTAATTTTGTCTGAATTGAAAGCTTTGGTTTAAACTAGGGTGACCAAACGTTCCATTGTCGTGATAAGTTTGAAAAAAAAAGGGCACAAAACTGTCCAGTATTTAATTGCAATTTTAATTTAATTATTTATCCACATTTCTTCATTTTATTTTCAGCTGTTGAGAAACTGTGAAGGGACTATTTATCCATCTTTAATTTTAATTTCAGCCATTGAGAAGAGATAAATGTATTTAGCCATCTGCAGTGCAATACTGAATCACTCATAGCGTTTCTGCATTATAAAGTTATGAACGTTTCCAACAACGGATAATATGCACGGGCTTAAGATAGATTAGTTATTATGCGCAAAAACATCTTATTCATTTACCTGTTATGAGGTTCATATTACCGCTTGAATGATCATTACAATTCAACCTAATGAAATACTTATTTTATGTCATTATATAATTGCAAATAATCACATTTTATAGAAATTTATGAAAAAAACACGAGAAAAATGAATTTATTATTAAAATTACATTAATAATAATAATAATAATGTTATTCTAACGTTGTAATCAGCGTATGAATTATAATTTACCTCAAAGTTGCTGCATATTTGCAAGAAAACATTTGAAAACAGCCCTACAATTTTACCTATTTGGAGACATGTAAGAAACAGTTTTCATAAGCTTCTCAGTAAGAGTGGAATTTATTTCTTCCACGTAAATAATAATAAAGTGTTGGTTGATTACACTGAATGTCCTATATTTTTATTTTCAAAATCTGGTTACCCTAATTTAAACAATGGTTGTAAATGTAAACAAACAGGAATTGTGAGACAACGGTTATATTCCAAATTTAAACATTTCATTTGGAACTAAGACAATCATTTACTTTGATTACACAAACATCAATACAAAATATCACATTTCAACATCATCCTTACGTTTCGATTTGGGTGTGAATGCCTAGTTTTTTCAAATATTCTTCATCCACTTCTGAACTAACCGTATTTGCCGCCATTTTTCACGTCACCGACAGGAAGCGGAAGTGCCTTGGAAATCTTTAATGGCGACCAAAGCTCATGTGTCGTCAGCTATTTTTACAATATTTTGAACGTAATAGTTAATTTACACATTCATATCTGATTGAAACATCAAAATTTCGTTTATAGAAGGATTCATTATTTATGAAGTAAGTCATTCACAGAAGTGAAAGTCAAAGTTTAGCTTAGGAAGCGCTGTTAAGACACGAGTACTTTAAAACGTGGTTTCCCATTCATTTAAAAGGAATGGATTGTCAATAGGCAGTGATCACTTAGTATTTTTATTATCTATTTAAGATGGAAAGAGCGAGGATTTATTCTGCTGTATTCGATTTTTTTATAGTGTGTTTTGTTTTCAGTCAAAACAAAAATTGTAAAATCTTTTTTTAAGTAAATTTAGAAATCTCTTAAATATAACTGAATATTTTCATAATAAAATGTATGTATTTGTCATCTTATGAAGATATTCAGCTAACCAAGTTAATATATTATGGCTCCCGCTTTTCTGTAAAAATAATAATCTTTAGCAAAGCAAAAGAAAACTTTAAAATTATTGCTTGTACTTTTCTTTACAACTTTTATCCTGATTTAGATGTATAGTAGACATCGAGGTCGATTAGCATTTCTGGTATTATCTCCGATTTTATATATTCTTTTTTTTTTTCCTTCCCAGAATGATGCTAAGGAAGCGTTTATATGTCGGAGGACTTTTCTCTGAAGTAACTAAAGATGATCTTATTGGAAAGCTTCGAAGATTTGGTAATGTGATTTCAGTGGAGATAAAACAAGTAAGAAACGGAGA
>JAFIDM010003189.1:21210880-21257448 GCA_023159025.1 Thereuonema tuberculata | reverse complement strand
TTTGATCTCACTGAGCTGCAGACACTGGGTGAATCCAACTGAGGACGGATAAGAATCCAGAAACAGGCTTGTCACAGATTCCCGGTGTCAAAATCACCAAAAGCAGCTCATGATTGTTATTTCCCTTATAAAAACATACAACTTCAAAAAATATCTATTGTAGTGCTCATTGGTGCTAAAATAAAAAAAGGCTTATCATCCCTGTACCTAGGACAGTGCTTCTAAGCTTTTTCTGCTTCACGGAGCACTTTTATTATCTGCAGAAATTCCATTGCTGATATAAAAAAAAACCTTGTTCTTTAAATGAAACAGCTCACCGAACTTTTTCATTGCCTTTATTGTAATAGAATCCTTTGAAAAACACCTACAATTTACAAATGAATATAATAATATATTTTAAATATTTAAGATACCCTGAATTATATATTTTAAGCTGACTTGCATGTGATTTAATACTTTATTAACCTTAATTGTTAGAACAAAACAAAATTTAGTTTACTTTTCTGTTTGCTCAGGTTATTTGACATCTAGATTTTATTCTAAATATGAGCATTTGATTAGTGTGAAGCTAAATATTGATTACAGATGCACTCTTGAGGAATTTCCCTGCATAAAAAAGGCATCCTCACAGCACACCTTCTTAACAGAGAAGCTTTGTCCTATGAGCTATAAAGATGATTTACATTTTTAAAGAAGTACAATTTAACTCTCTACGTAACTCTTCTGAGTCCTGCATCAAAATTAATTGAATTGTTCAATAGTTGCAAGCAATAAGTTGTGTTAATTGTAAAGCAAAAACAATGAAATGATCTATCGAAATTATGTTTTGTTTTTGATGTTTGAAAGTGCTTTTGTCTGATTTTTGCAATTCTTGTAAGGTTTTAGAAAGTTTTTCTTCACTGCTAAGATAGTAAAGTTATATGGCCATGAACCATCCCTGCTACACCTCCTACCGAAAACCGCATTCAAATTGATTTATTAGTTTTTAAGTTTTAAGCACACAAACATTTTGCTCTTTATAGAGAGATAACTTTAGGACAATTAGGTCTGGAGTGATGGAGAGAGAATATAGGGAACAAAATCTTCAATTTTCCCAGCTGGTGTAATATTGAAAATCAAAGAAACTGGATAAACTTAATGGCAATCTTGATATTACTGTGAGATTCTGGGTTAAAAAATGAAGCTTCACAGAGATTGCAAGGATTTTCACATCTGTATTGGAAATTGTTATCACTTTTAAGATAATGGGTAATTCTCCAGATTATATCTTTATCTGAATAACATCTTTACTGAGTATTAAGCTTATATAAAAAGAATAACCTGTAGAGCATTTCTAAACCTATTTTCTTTCCAGGCCTATATTAGTTTCTTACTGTCTTTTTTCCTTATTTTTTTCTTTGGTGACCCATTTTCTTTTAAAAACGTTTTCATCAGTTTTTCTGATAATTTTTTTTTTTTTTATTTATCTGGGAATATCCATTTTATTTGTTGCCCAAAATCATCACAAATTCAGTTTCCATTTTCCATTTAATCTGCAGGGAAATTAATTTCTGAAGTTCCCATTTTTTTTGTAAACTCAATTTTTTCCGATGGAAAACCGTATGAGCATATGTGACCATTCTTTCTGTCCATCTGAAACATCCTAAGTCTCACAGAAATAATTTGTAGTTGCAAAAATTATCTTATCAACCTAATAAATAAAACAAATAAATTACAGATTATTTTCCTAATAGATAATCCTTTGACATTTACTGATAAAAATTTTTAATTGCTACCAATGATGGTAGACTGCTCAAATTGGTATCGCTCATCTTCATTTTTATTTTAATTTAATTTAATTTTGGGACCCTCTTAAAGATTTCAACTTTGTTACATTGTTTATTCTTTGATGTTATCACCACATTTATTTTTACAGAAAGTCAAGCCAAAATCAACAATGGCCTTATTTGAAGATGAAGACACAGACGAAGAATCCTCAGCTCTGCCTACATTTGAAGACAAACCTATATTTGACAGTGCTGCAGGACAAAAGGTAGATATAGATGATTTATTAAGTAATACTGTATGTTGAGTTTCAAAAAAAAAAAGAAAAAGTAAAATCATTTAACCTGTTAACTTCTCTTTACAGATGCTTGAACTAGAAAGTAGATTTGGAGGAGACGACAGGTTCAAAATGAATGAGAAGTTTTTAGAAGACTTTGAAGGTAACAATACACTTAGTAGACTGCATTAGATTTTCATACTGCATACAAATCTCAGCTCAATGAAGTTAATTGCAGGAACCTCTAGCAAAATATATTTTGCCACCTTGAGGAAAATAAAAATAGTTCCCTAGTGCACATCCATTTAATGATTTAATTTAATTTACAAAGCCATGTTGTAAGTATCATTAAGCGTGTTGTTTGTAATTTTGCTTAGTTTATATACAGAAGCTTATGCTCCACTATACGAACTTCTTCAGTTAATTTCTGCCTAATATCTCTTCACTACTGTATGGCAATCAGTAATCTCAGCGACTTTTAGGATCTTGGATTACCAAAATGCTTTCTTCATAAATCAGTGTAACACTATACTTCTTCTACAATAAGTAAGAGAAATGGTATTGAGGATTCATTGTCCTTCTCAGGGTCACCCTTAAGATCGTTTCTCTAGATGTTTATAAAGACATTGAAACAATTAGGTTTCTGACACTAACTTACACTTTATTTAATTCAGTTAGTAGAAGTTCTAGCCTGTCTTTTTTTTCTGTGTTACTCAAAGATTTGAATATATTTTTGTATCACAATCGTTTGTTTATCATTGCAAAATATATATATATATAAAACCACAAGCTAAAAATACAGGATGAAGATATTTTAAATATTTATTTCTTATAGATGCTATTGTGAAATATCAGAAATTTAATCAGTTAAAAAAATTATAAAAAATAAAAATTACAATTATCCCCAAAAGTGTTTCCCGCATATAATTCCTTGATTTCATTTTGTTTTCTTTCCTCCAAATTCATAACTAAAAGATTAAACAAAGTTGTCAGATAAAACTTTTGTAGCAATATTATTTTCAGCAAATGAGCCTAGTAATACGTTGGTAACCTTTATTTGCCTTTATTTAGATGAAGAAGATGATGAGAATGTTACAGAAGATACAACTGAAGATGCTGAACTTAAGAAAGAAAAGGAAAAGAATATGGAGTTATTATCGACTATCCTAGGAGATATATCACCTGAAAAATCAAGAAGAAGTTTTCATTTCAAGTAACTTTAAAACTTTTTATCTTTGTTTTTATTGATATTTTAGTTTTTTCCTTGTGGCAAGGAAATATTTCCTTTGTGGCATGTTTTTGTTTTTTTGTTTTTTTTTAACAGTTTATATATTTTACTGAAAATGGATATAAAGGTTCTTTGCAACAAATATTTCGCCCTTTTTGAAGAGATATATGATGTTGATAATTTGTCATTACTCTGATTCTTTCTATGCTTGAAGGCATAAGTTTGAGTACAGAATAACTTCGCAAAATGTGAACTATTCCTTAACAGTGAATGAACTAAATATATGAATTTAAGAAATTAAGATTAAGTAATGGACACTATCTATCTATTATTATTTTTGTTTTGTTTTGTTCATTTCTAATTTGAAAACTTTCTTTGAGCATTGCTGTTTAGACATGACATTTAACGTGCGTTTGAACATTTTTACAGTAAAATAAAACAAAGAACGCACATAACTAAACAAAGCTAAAATTCACTGAGCTATTTTTGGGTATTTGTGCTGGGAATCGGAGACAGTACTGTTTCAGGGTTAATTGACCTCTCATCAGTTTACTAGTTTACTAGTATTTCATTTCTTTCACCTTATTTTGAGGATAAGTTATCCTCCTTCCTTTTCAAGGATTGCTAATCTCTCTTGGCATTCATTTGGGTTTCAGGGAAGAGACAAATATCTAAGTAACAAGAATAAGATCTAATGAAAATAGTCCTCTTTTCTTTAGGTTGCAACATTGTTCATAAGTATACTCTGTTACAATGATAATTTGAAGAGCCTTAATTTGTTTTATTTTATATTTAACTACAAATGGGTTCTTCTTTGTTTATTTTGATTAGCATTCTTTATATTTCCACCAACTTTTTTTAAATATCTTATTTCTCACTCAACTTTTCCATATTTTATTTCTACTTAGGAAATTATTAGCTACAAAAGATCTGTAAAGCTCAAAAAATTTTACTTTTATGAGTGTGAAATAAAAATTTACCCAATTTTATTACTTCTAACCATCTGACCATCTCAGTATTTGTGAGGGGTGATGGAACTCACAAAAGATAATATAAATTCAGTCACAATGTATAGGTCTTAGTATTGCTTCTAGATAAGTGCTTTAACATAAATATTGGACGCATGGATAATGAATAATTTCCTAAAACTAAAGTAATGGGTTGAAATGAAGAACTGTTTGCAAATTAGAAAAAGCTTACTCAAAAGCAAAAAAGTTGAAATTTATTATCCATGTAATTATTAAGGTAAATCTCAATTAAATCTTATCAGTGTATTATTACTGAGATGTAAGATACTGGACAGATCCAACTGATGATGGTCAGGAAACCAGAAATGGTCCATCGTGGATTCCTCGGTATCACAGTTTTAAAAAACAGATCAGTGAACTCTTAGTCTTAGTCTGATGCATTTTTCTTTTATTTCTCATGTATTTGTTTGTACGCACGTTAAACTTAAGCATTGTATATATTTCTTGTTTAACAATTAATCCCTTACATGCTAAGCGATCGCTAGCAGGGATTAATTGATTGGTCTTTTTATTCTTAATTTAGGTTTTGATGTTTTTTTAATTGGAGGGCCGTTGTGGTGTTTACTTTTGTATTCTTTATATGTTTTCCAAGTTAACTGAGATTTACGATACTGGGCGGATCCAACTGACAATGGTCAGGAAACCAGAAATGGATTCGCGGTATCAAAATTTCAAAAAACAGATCAGTGAACTCTTAGTCTTAGTCTGGTGCGTTTTTCTTTTATTTCTTGTGTATTATTTTTTTATCGTACTTTTATTCAATTTTTTTGTTGTTAGGTTCCATCAAGTCGTCTACGACTTCTGGTGACCTCATGTACTAAGGCTCTCCAAACAGATCTATCATTTGCTGCATATCTTAGTTGTTGCAAAGAATTCCCGGTAGCTTCCTTTATATCTTCCAACCATCTTCTTCGTTGCTTTCCTCTTCTTCTCTTCCCCTCTATCTTCCCAAGCATGATTATCTTTTCAATGGAATTATCCGCTCTCATAATGTGGCCAAAATAGGATAGTTTTTGCCTTAAAATCAATGCTTCCAACGAATAGATTGGCTGAATCTGATCTAAAACCCATTTGTTAGTCTTCCTTGCAGTCCATGGTACTCTCAGAAGTCTTCTCCAGCACCAGAGTTCAAAGGAGTCGATTTTCTTTCTCTCCCTCTTTCGCATTGTCCAACTCTCACAACCGTACATCATCACGGGAAAAACCATTGCTTTCACAATCCTAATCTTGGTAGATTTAGAGATGTCTCTGTCTTTCATTATTTTCTCCAGGTTCGACATTGCTCGCCGGCCCAACAAGATTCTTTTCCCTATATCTTCTGTGCATCCTCCATCCTCATCCAGTCTTGATCCCAGAAAATCAAAGTGTGAGACTTTCTCAATCACCTCATCTCCGATTTTTAGCGCTCCCATTTTTCCTGTTGTCATGATCTTCGTTTTCTTAATGTTCAATCTAAGTCCAAATTTTGAGCTTTCATCTTTTACAATGCCTAGAAGAAATTCTATATCTTTTTCATTTTCTGCCAACAGGGTGATATCATCTGCATATCTTAAGTTGTTAATCTTAATTCCTCCAATCTTCACACCAGCCTTTGATTTCTCTAGTCCAGCTCTTCTCATAATGTGTTCGCTGTATAGGTTGAATAAGTACGGTGAGAGAATGCATCTCTGTCTCACTCCCTTTCCGATGTTAAACCACTCTGTATCTCCAGACTCTGTCCTTACTGTAGCCTCTTGTTCTCTATACAGTTCTCTTAATAGTCGTATCAGATGCTCTGGAATCCCCATAGATCTCAATCCAATCCATAGTCTTTCATGGTCCACGCAATCGAACGCTTTGCTATAATCAATAAAGCATAGATAAATATCCTTTTTGAAATTCCCTTGATTTCTCCATAATCCATCGCATGTTTGCAATCTGATCCCTCGTGCCTCTTCCCTTTCTAAAACCTGCCTGTTCTCTTGGCATTTCTCTCTCCATGTAATATTCAAGTCTTTTTTGTAGTATTTTAAGCATGACTTTACTGGCATGCGGGATCAATGCAATTGTGCGGTTGTTGGCACACTCTGTAGCATCTCCTTTTTTTGGTATTGGAATGTATACCGATCTTTTCCAATCTTTAGGCCATAAGATCTTCTTCCATACTTGTCTACAGACTTCTCCTAGTACTCTAGTAGCTTCTTCTCCCGCCTCCCTGATCAGTTCTAATGGTATTCCATCAGTACCCGGTGCTTTCCCTTTTTGTAGTTCTTTTATTGCCCATCTTACCTCAGAGTCCATTATCATTGGTTCTTCGCTAAACTCTTTTTCAATAAATATTTCTTTCTGATTTGAATCCCTTTTGTATAGGTCTTCAGTATATTCCATCCATCTCTTCTTGATTTCAATGCCCTCTGTAAGATCTTTTCTTGTTTCGCTTTTCACTATTCCTAATCTAGGCGTGAATTTTCCAGTAATATCTCTAATCTTTTTAAAAAGATCTCTTGTCCTCCCTTTACAGTGATCATCTTCTATTCTCTGACATTCCAGATTGATATAGAGTTCCTTATCTTTTCTTGCTTGTCTTTGAAATTCCGCATTTAATTGTCTAACTCCTTGCAAATTGCCTTTGGATTTTTCCTCTCTTCTTACATCTTATTTAATTAGAAAACAAATTATAAATTCAATTAGAAAGTAAAAACCTTGTATAATATTAACTTACATAAGATAAAATTTTGTTTAATAATAGAGATATGCAAGCTTTACGTTACGATCCTGAGATAGCAGAACATGAGAAATTTGAAATTCATGCCAGTCCAAAAACAGAAATAAAAAAGTAAGTTACTGTCAGGCATTCTTAGTTTTATATTTGCAGTTTTACTAATTAGCGTCGACTTAATTTTTACCTCCATAACCATTCTGCTTTCAATTACTTTTAGGAAGAAAAAGAAACAAAAGGAAGAGGAAGAAAAACCATTACCAGAAGTAACAAGTGAAAGATTTTATGAAGTTGTTCCAGATTTAAAACAACTTTTGACCTCTGACACAAGTAGCTTCAGTTTATTGAAAGCATTTGGAAATGAAGTCACAGATGAAGAAGAAGGTAATCATTGGCTTATTGAATTACAGTGTAATATAATGTAATTTTGATTATAAATAGATCCTATACTGAAAGCTTTGGTACGAAAATAATTAAGGGACTAGGAAAACAAACAACTGATTAGGAATAATTTGACAGCGAAGTCTTATGTTCCACTTAAGATAGAAAAGAAGAAAGATGATGATTTAAGCAAAACTTACTACTGGCCTGATCGTAGGATTAAAATTCAGATCGATATAGCATATTTTGACACACACACATTGGTAGGTCATAATTAACGCAAATTTGAATATTGTGAAAATCACTTAAATGTGATTTATAGATCATCATTACAAGCAAACTTCAAATAATCTGAGTTTTTATTTTAATGCTAAGCCTAATGTTGATTGAAGTATTGCAAATTCATTCGGATATGTATATAGCTCTTTACATCTGTCAGTGTATGTAAGAAGATTTAAAGAAAGAGAATACAGTTCAGTCAATACTGCTAAATTACTTTAAATTACAATAACAATGTTTTTGATTTTGTTATTAATAAACTTGAATCAGAAATATATTTTCTTGTCCTTTGTTGCTATTTTACATCAAATAAACAGATAAAAAACTTCTGTTGAAAATTTTCATTGCATGTTTTCTTTGGGATGGAATCAGCTGCGTTGTGTGATTCATTATTCGTAATAATCGAGATTTTGCTAAATTTGTATGTGTGTGTGTTAAAATTAAAGATTTAAATTTTCAGGCAAACATTATTCATTTATATATTTTATTTATATATATAAAGACAGAAAACATTTTTACTATGATCCAGCTCCATATCAAGACGCATTGAAATAAAACTGTAAGGCAGTTTTAAATTTTCACTGAAATTTATGATTTCCAGAGCCCTGCAGCCACACTATCAGAAGAAACCTGATCATTTTTAAGGTGTGGTATTATGTCTTAGGTTCCGTGGAGCAAGCATTTTGAGGCATACTCTGAAGATTTCGTTAATCAGGGTTTGCTTACAGTATGACTATACTTTATCTGAACAGGGCAAAATACTTTAGTATCACAATGTGATTGACCTTTTATAGTTTCCTTTTGAAAATCTCCAAATCTCAGTACAATTATTTTTTTTTTTTCACCAAAAATTACTTAGAATGAGATTCTTGTCAAATGCCTACATTGAACTATTATTAAATGATTTAATAAACTAAAAGAAAATTAAGGACAGTAATGGAGGCATATGATTTTTATAGAAACCTGCATTATCTCACTCGAAAGGAAAACATCTGTTTCATCTTTAGGTAATAAGGAGGCTTAACGTGCACATATTGAAATAAAGAAAAAGTGAAAATAAATAAAACACACTTACTTACAAAATTGTTGAGGAGAGAATTATAAACATGGTAATAATCCGACAGTTTCAGAATACTGCGTGTATTCCTTCATCAGGGACGGCACAAACATATAAGACATTAAAACAGCATTTAAGACGACACGAGGTGGGAAGGCATGGTGAAAGTGAGGGAAGTGAGAGGATTGTGCAAGTTTAGCAGTAGTGACGGGCGTTTTGCCCGCCGGTGATGGGGTTGTAAGCTTTAAGCTGGATTATGTGGAATGATTCAGCTAGGAGACAGTGGGATAATTTTTTATGGTGGGAAAGGGATTTAGCAGCTGAGAAGCTGGGGGTGTGTCCGGTTTCTTTAAAGTGTGTAACAGTGTACGAGCATGTGGGATCTGTGTTTTTAAAGGCTTTTTGATGTCCTTTAATGCATATGGATAGGGATCGGGATGTTTGTCCCACATAGCCAGAGGAGCATTGGCCACATGGGATCCAGTATACAGTGTTGGAAGAGTTATTAAGTTGTTTGGTTGGTGTTATGTTAATGTTGTGTGATTTGAAAGCAGGGGCATATTGGTATTGGTTTAGTAATTTTTTGATGAAGCTTTCAAGGGAGGATAATAAGGGAAGGGGATGTATTTGATAGGGGGTTTGGGGGTAGTGTTGTTAGATTTTTTGTTGAGTTTAAGTGTGAGGATATTAAGGTGTTTGTGAAAAAGCTGGGAAAGGTAGTTATGAAGATTGAGTATGGCGTGTATGGTTTTTTATTCAGTGTGTAAGGCTGGTTTTATGGAGTATGCTTGTAGTGCTCTGCATATTAGGAAGAGTTTCCAGTTCAAATTGTATATGGGGTCTATTGAGTTGAGATGGTCTTGCATTTGTGTGATATGTTTTTTTGTTGTGACAATGATGATGTCATCGACATATCTTCCATATAATTTAATTTGTGGGCAGTGTATGGAGAACATTTGTTTTTCAATGTAGTGAAGTGTGAGGTCTGGCTACATGGGACAAACGACCCTATCCATTCGCATTAAAGAACATCAAAAAGCCTTTAAAAACACAGATCCCACATGCTCATACATTGTTACACACTTTAAAGAAACGGGACACACTCCCAACTTCTCAGCTGCTAAACCCCTTTCCCACCATAATAAACTATCCCACTGTCTCCTAAATGAATCATTCCACATAATCCAGCTTAAAGCTTACAACCCCATCACCGGCGAGCAAAACGCCCGCCACTACTGCTAAACTTGCACAATCCTCTCACTTCCCTCAATTTCACCATGCCTTCCCACCTCGTGTCGTCTTAAATGTTGTTTTAATGTCTTATATGTTTGTGCCGTCCCTGATGAAGGAATACACGCAGTATTCTGAAACTGTCGGATTATTACCATGTTTATAATTCTCTCCTGAACAACTTTGTAAGAAAATGCATTTTATTTATTTTCACTTTTTCTTCATCTTTAGATATTTTGAGTAGTTGATAAAAACTTTTGTTTTTGTTTTTGTCAATTGTTCATAAAATGCCTGTATAGTGAAATGTGAAAAATAAATGTCTGTTTTCACTTAAACAGTGCCTCGATATTGGTAATTGTTGAAAGCGAGGTATGAATCATTCATTTTTTTTTTTTGTTAATGAATAACAAAAATATCATTAGATCCTAATTCACTTTACAAATAGACCCAGAATGTAAAAAAGTAAATATGAAATGCTTTTTATGTTAAAGCAAGCAAGCTTTGAATGTTGTTGAGAAGGTTTACATAAATTTACTGATAATCACATCATTGAACCATAGACATTTTTCAATCGTTAAGTAAATTCTATCTTCAGGAAAAGAATACAAAACATAGGACAACATTACACCAATAATTGATGGCCTCCAGTGATCAGATCATGTATATGTACCTACATAGTTTAATAGACAAAAAAACAATAGCAAATCTATTGTAAGTAAATGAAAGACTACATGGCATTAACATCAGGAGCAAGATAGGCTTTTAGACTTCTAATTTTTAGTATTGCTGAGGAACAGGGCTGTAGCTAGGGGCTGGCGAACTGGGCAGCCGCCCGGGGCACAAAGTTTAAGGAGGCGCAAAACGGCTGATGAAATTAACATTATACCTATCTTTTCTCTCAAAATTTATCTATTATTTGCTCATTTTTTGATAAAAATTGCATTAATAGCATGTTTACTGAAATTAGTAATAATTCTAATGGTGTTTTGAAAATAATAACTAGATACTAAGCACAGAAATTGTTTGTTGCCAGGGGCGCCATTTTGCCTCTGTATGGTGCTGCTGAGAAATTATTTAAATGCATTATAAGAGATCAAACTTAAAGTCTAGAATACTAGCTTTAGTTTTAAAAATTGGCAGGGTTTTTAATTATATCCTTCATATACCTGTTAATCATAATTCATTTTCATTAATATATTAAAAAATGTATTTAAAATGAATTTAAATGGTCGGAACAAATAATGCATTGTAATTTTATTCAGTCATTTTGTTATCTTTGAATTTGCTAAAGCTACGCAAATACCATCCGATTTTGCACCAACTTAGTTGGCCAACTTCAAGTTTTCGAATTGGTAGAGCCCCGTTTTGAGCACATTTTGTAACGACTTTCCACCAACTTTAGTTGGTAAGGCGAGTTGGTTGTGTGGGATCAACTCGGGAAGTTGGTCGGAAAAATTACCCAATCACGGGGCAGCGTTGGAACATATCAGTCATGACGTCACACCCATGGAAAGAAATGGCGTCTATAACGATTTTCACCGTTTCAAATCGCGGCAAGCCTGTACACAATGAATATCAGAATATTGCGAGTTTCTTTTACGCATAAATAAAATTTATACTGAAATGCAGTAATTGTATGTGGGAGATTTTATCAGAGAGGTTCCAAACCTCGATTTTTTCAGATTTTTCACAGCTGCTGGGGGAAGCGTTTGGAATTATGGGATAGCTGCTATCGGGGTATTGCAAAAGTTACGACGCAATAGACATTGTTGCCAGGGAAGCATGGTTTGTTTTTGGCTGTTGGTCGTTAGTTACTTTTGCATCGAAATAATACCATCAACTTCGATTCCATAGGAGCTAATAATCTTTAAAATAATATTTATCCTATATTGCAAATCAATCAAGGTTTGAAACGTTGTTCAGTCGACTTCAGTTGCGAGTTGGCTAGCGTTCGCACCTGACAAAATCGGACCGACTTGAAGTTGGCCAACTAATTTGGTCCAAAATCGGATGGTGTTCACGTAGCTTAAGAGTAATTTTGAATTTTAGGTTTTTAGAAAAAAATCACAAATTTTCTCATTGTTGTAGTATGCATAATTATTATCATTACAGTTACTCCTTATGAATATGATGAAAACGAAATTTCAGAAGAGACAACTACTATGTTTTGTCAAGGAAAGCGTTTTAAATACGATAGCAGTGATGAGGAAGATACTTTCACTGAAAGAACAACAAAAAAGTAAGTATTTTTTTAAGATTTAGATTGTATTTGATTGGAACTATTAAATGTTGGTTTAATATAGTATTAATTACCAAAAATAATTAATAATTAAAAATGTTAAACAAAATAATAAGCACAGTAAGTGTTTAGTCACAACTGTGGCTCTGTAAAGCCGGAAAGTATAAAAAAAAGTAGAAATGGTTTGAAAGTTCATTGAATTAACACTTTTTAAAAACAAGAACTATATTAGGCTGCTACTTAACTGAATATTATTATAGGTATTTTTACAACTGATTAGCTGTACCCGGCATATGTTGCAATGCCACTCAAATAAAAGAAAGTGTTTGTGTTTTAATTCTGTTTATTGAAGTGCTTTTGGATACACAATATTTTTTGTTTTTCCGTCTGGTGCATACACGAATAAATCGTAAGGTTTTCTGATGCGTGAGCAGGCCACATACAGCTGTCCATGTATGAAGTATGGATTTTCCAAATTTAGTCCACACACTTGTAGCGATTGTCCTTGTGCTTTGTTGATGGTCATTGCAAATGCGAGTCGCACCGGAAACTGCAAACATTGAAACCAGAAATTCAACATTCATTTGATGAAACGCCTCGTGCACCAGATATTGTAAAATGATTCTACTAATTCAGAAACCTTCGCGGGCATGCACAACAACTCACCAAAGTTTCATCGCAATCTGATGAATGGTAAAGGAACGCATACGGAACAAACAAACAAAGAAACATTCATTTTTATATATTAAGATTTCTTTGGAAGAAATCTGCTTAATGATTTGCTCATAAAATACTGTTCTGAAGAAACTGTAAAACTAAAGGACTTAAATCAGATCGAAAAGATTATTGATTTCTGAAGTGGTTGAAGCCACGTAAAATTTTAGTTTATTACTATCTGATTATTTGTAAATGGATATTTTGAAAGTTTCACGAAATAAAAGTGATTCAACAAAGACATTTCCACTGAATAAATTAAGAAACATAAGCAATTGACATTTGTTCTATTTATTAATTTGCATCTTCATTTAAACCAGATATTACATTTTTAACATATGGTGAACCTTTATAATCCTTTGTAGAGATTGAGGTACTTGTTTCTCCTTCTGAAAGGGATTCTATATAGACTTTGGAAAGAGCTGGAAATTGTTGTGGTAAACTCCTCAAAGTGCTTGAGAAACTCATACATAAATTTAAAATACTTCAGCAAAACAAAATACAAGAAGGATGTATTCAGAAACAGTTTAATGTAGGACTGATAATTAAAATGTACATACTTCAGTAAGTTTCATCATATCTTGAAGTGTTAAACAGAGAAAAAAAAATGTTATTTAAAGCTCTTTCAAAAGAATAAGATGAGCAAAACTGAAGTATTGAAAAAATATTTGCCACAAAAATGTTCTTTTTTTTTTTTTTGAAAAAAAATGTGATTGTTTTTCACTTTCAGCCTCATTGGAGAGAGAATTTGTGTATTCATATGTTCATCAGTCTTACGTATACGTAAGCTAGATACTTAATCCAATTTCCCTTTGACACATCAAAGGTGTAATTTAGTGTGGAATAAAAAAAATTGAAAGAAAATTATAATTAAAAGTAGAAAAAAAATTACTTGATGGAGATGAAGCAATACAGGTTTCACTGTCATTGGGATGTCGGTTAGTGCAATTCAATATCAATTCAGTAATTTTTAATCCAGATTCACTTTGGGTTTATATTTTATTTCATTTATGAGATAATGAAAGCTTAAAATATAAAAATCATCTAAATAGATTTTTCATTTTTACAGATTTCACCGGAAACAAAATGATTCTCCTTCAGAAGACCAGAATTCAAAATTCTTCTTTGGCTTTGGTGATCCTCGATTAAAAGGTAACTGTTGTTTATTCATTAATAATTATTTTAAGAATCATTTTTTCTAAAAAAAAATGCTTTATTAACAAAAAGAAAAGAAAACAAAAATGGCACCTGAATAATCAAAATTACCTTTCCAATTCAATTATGGGGAGGAATTGCGAACGGCCGTTTCATCCTTCAACGGACTCATCAGCCCAATCCCGCCTCCCCGATAAAAGTTTCAGAAAGGCAAGATCTGATTAGTAAAGGTCCCTGCCAACCTGGCAGTGACCCCCAAAACAAGAAAAAACAAAAAAATTAAATGTTGTGTCGCTTGACACCAACAAGAACCTTTTCCTACAACTAGCAGATATGAAAGGCCATTAACAAAGAACAAAAAGTTCACAAAACATAATGTAATCTTAGGTAATTGCCTTTCTGAGTCTTTTGTCAGGGAGATAGGATTGGGCTGATGAGTCCGTTGAAGGACGAAACGGCTATTCCCAATTCTCCCCATAATTGAATCAGAAAGGCAATTTTGATTATTCAGGTGCCGTTTTTGTTTTCTTATATTTTTGTTAATCAATTCTCTCGGCACGTTAAATCTTTTCTAAAAATACTTTACTATTTTAATAAAACTAAGTTTAAAAAGGTGTGCATTACATCAGTGTTACTGGCAGTAGCTCTTGGGAGCTGCAGGAGTTGGATACAAAACATTTTTAAAAATTTCAGTAAGATTAGATAGTACCATTTTGTAATTATTATATACAAGAGACATTGGAAATTTCTAAACACAATTGTTATTACTGCAAGTCAACACAGCACTGAGTCATTTTAGGAGAAAATGGTGATACAAACGAGGAACTACTTTCTCTGAATTGGAAGAATATGATGATGCTCCATCAAGGGAAGAATATGGATGAAAATTTCAGACCAACCATACAGATTTTATAATGAAAAAAAAAAAATCTGCCAAATAAGCAGGCTGGAATTACTCAAATGGACTCTATTCTATCAGTTTAAAAAACAATGGTAATCTTAGGCAGATCTGCTATTTTATGTTAGTAATAAGATTTAATTTACCAATAAGGATATGGGAAATTTGAGTGTTCAGTTTCTTGAATAGTAGGAAATAATTACGAGAAGAATAGGCTCCAAGGAAGATTGTGTTGTTTCGTGAAAATTACATACTTTTCTCTCTAAGTCACTGTATGTCTCCACTTCCATTGTATATTACAAGTACATAACTTAAAAAGGATTTTCCTTTTTTTAAAAAAAACCTAGAATTCCACCAATTTGTTTCCTTTAATGGTTAATGCCAATTCGACAACTCTACGCTAACATTTTTCATTCATTTATATTCACTCTTGATTTCCAGAATTTGAAGAAATGTATATTCACTCTTCTGGTTCCAGTCCAGTAGAATGGAATAACTTATGGCTTGAAAAGAAAAAGTGTATATGTAATTATTATCTTGTTAAAAGAGCGGCACTAAAATTCCCTTTGTCACATGGCCTACTATTAATTAATGGGAGAAAATATATTTCATCCATCAGTTGTTTACAAATGTACAAATTCTTTGATTAATACTGTGCAGAGATTATTTTATTTATTTATTTTTATTTCTTTACAGAAGGAGCTTCATTTTTCAAACAAAAAGAAAGCTCTAATAGCATTACATTTTCAAATTGGAAGGAAATTCGCCATCAACTCAATAAGGTATAAAATTTGAATTCATTTGAGACAATTTTGTTATTTCAAATCTCAAGAAGTATAAACAAGTGGTTCAGAACCAGTCATCAAAACAATAAAAACAAAAATACTATAATTAAGCAAATTATTAGTGATTGTGATTTCTCGAGAATTTTTCAGTTTTTCCAGATTCAAGATTTCTCGTTTTCTGAAGAAGAAAAAATTCTGGGGGGAATTTAGGAATTTATTGATCATTTTTGAGAAAGAAAGCTGTTGATTAATGATAAGGTATTCGATTTATTTAAAAGACGGAATACTACTTTTTTGTACTCGAGTGAACTCATTTTAAATTAGATTGTTTAGAAGAAATCATAGGAAAATAATTTGCCAATGTTAGTGATGAGGATATTAATACATGTGTATTATATGTACATATAATACATTTTTAGAAATTCTGCAGGGATAATCTGTTTGTTGATAATTAAAACGAAAACAGTTTAACTAAAAAAATATATAAACATCGTGGGAAAGAACTACAAACTGATGAAGAAGTAATTACTCTGTGTACATATATCAAATGATGACTTATTATTAGTTGAAATGAATTTTTCTTTAGTAATCATTTTCTTAGTTTAGAAATAATTTTGAAATCAAAACTCTTGTTATATTTACTTTTGAATTTATGTTTTTTTAGTTATCTTAGTAATCTTTAATAATAAAAAAGGTTGCAACATCTTTCAGCATAAAGAATACGGTATTTATACATATAGTGGTTTTTTGTGGGTTTTTTTTTTTTCAAAATCTCAAGATTTTCGAAGTTTTACAAAACAAAATTCTTGAGAAATGAGATCTTGAAAGAAAGATAGTTTCTGGAGAATTCTTCGAGACGAGAAAGCTTGACCACAATCTCTACAAATTATGTAATTCACAGATCAAATATAAATTTTTATAATTTTTAATTGAAGCTTTATCTAAACATAATTGTACAGAATATTCTATGTCCTGTATGCTTTTAGAACAACTTATGTCTCAAAGGCTAGTATTGCTTAAATAACTCTTACACTTAGAATTCGGGTTTATTCATGTATCTATTGAGTTAGCATGTTATTGTCAGTAGCCAACGTCTACTATTTTAATTGTAATGGACAAATTTTAAATACTTTTTCTGTGATTTTTCTTTTAAATGGAATTCTAGATAGGAAAACCTTTCGTTTCAGTGGAATATATTTTTCATCTAGTCTTAATATCCAGTGTTGTCTGAAGAAATGTAATGTTTTCTTTATTTCTCTCTAACTTTCAAATTTCATAATGCTCATAGACGCATCTTTGTATATTTTGACAGTCAGCTCCTGAACAGTTTTCGCATCTTATCTGTTGTAAACGAGTGTAGACATGCCTCGGATGGTTTAAGAGCAATTATGTCTGCCTTCTCTGGATATCTGGTCATAAAAGCATTGATGGTAATACGAGCTGACTATCTTGCAAAGGTTAGCTCATTTCATCTGCCTACATATCCTGAGCCTTTTCTGGGGCCTACAATCTGCTTGACAAGTGTCTTCTGAGTACAGCTCCTTTACAGAACACTGACTTGGACTGTTTTAAGCCCTGAATACCAAGTGTTTTTTGCTGGATTCAAGAAAAAGCTTGCTAACTCTCTGCTTAGTCTTAGTAGCAAGAAATGTAGGTGATTCCTGACCTATTTACAGGTTGTTGTCACCTCAGAAAGCATATACACACTCTGGGTTTTTATCATGAAAATCTTTGTCGAACTTGTGATTTGATCAGGAAACTCCTGAGCATTTTTATGCTATTGTCCTACTTTGACATGGCTTATAGTAGTTTTCAAAAAAGAAGAGTTTGCCATATGTGGTCAGTCCAAGATGGCGTTGTTTTGTGATCGCATAAGCGTGACCAAGAAAGGACAAACTTTGCATAGCCAAGCAAGGGGAATAGTGTGAACATTTGTAATTATTTCACTTTTAATTATTATTCGTATCTGTATCCGTAACTGTAGAAAATACAAAATCCGGAATATTTTCATAATGTTTATAAGATTCAGTAACGGATTTGAGCAGTAGATGGAGCTGTGACGTCCTAGAAACATCAATCTATAAGGAAATTATGTCATCAAATGCTCTTCTTTCATGAACTGAACTGTAGATGGAGATACTAGGTAGGATTAGAATTTGAGCTAATGAAATTCACCTTTTAAACTTCAGACTCGTAATTGCCTTTGCAAAGCCACTAGGTTTTCAGTTTTAATTGATATTATCATCTACTGATGTTGTTCATGCGGGTGTACTATGGATCCAAAGGGTGGTCTGAATACTTAAGCAGGCTTTTGCCTGATCCTGTTTTCCTTTAATCCTAGCCCTCTAATTTCTACTTAACTTTGGATAAATCATGTGTACTTTGAATGTTTTTGATGACACAGTTGTTGTACTGGCCCAGTAATGTGATTAATAAGTATTCCTGAGCTAAAATTTTCATTTAAGTAGCTTTTGAAGCAGTCCAACAGTGGGATTAAGAATCCCATTGCTGGGGAGAACTCTTCCCAACCAGTTTATTAAGTTTAAAAATACCTAAAATTACCCAACACATTACCCAAAAAGTGAATGGGACATCTTGTAGAACCATTTCAATCTTTTCTTGACCCAAAACTTCCTATGTTATTCAGGCAGAAAAAGAACACATCTGGCTGTGTGTTGTTTTAGTCAATGTGCTACAGAGAAATAGCACTTTATATACATTAATCCCTCGTTTATCGCGGTTAATGGGGACCAGAGCCCCCCGTGATAGGTGAAAATCCGCGAAGTGAAAACCCGCACCGGGAACCAATCACGTGCCTTGTCTGACTTCCTGTGGGTATGTATAAGCCTCTGAGAGAGCTGCTCTCTCTTTGTTTGGCAATCTAGGAAGCCGTTTCTCTCGCGTATCACAATGAAACAGCGCTGCTTTCCGCAATACGGCCGCCGATACGGCAGTATTTTTGAATTTTTATTTTGTGATGAATATTTTTGAAAAATCCGCGATGCACTGAAGCCGCGAGACTTGAAGTGCGAAATAGCGAGGGATCACTGTACATTGAAATTAGGTGGGGAGGAACAATACCAGTAATATGTGAAATTTTTAAAACTGTTTATCATGTATTTCCCATAAGGTCAAAGTGGAAAAAAGCATGTGAATATACAGGAATAGCATATACAATATAGGATAAAATATGAGTTGGAAAAAATTTCAGTATGCTTCTGAAGTTAGATGTATATGCGACACAAAAGTGATATGACTTTATACTAGTCTCAAATTCCTGTAGACTATTATTAGATGTCAACAGTGGTGATGATGCTAGTCTGTTACTTCACTATGTTGCTAGATATCATAAAAAGAAAGCATAAATCACTTTGATTGTTAGCCATCTAACAATGGTCATAGAGTTCTCAGGTGGACTATAGACATCAGGTTGCAACATTTTACTACATAACATGCATCATTACATTTAATTATATTACCCAAAAATATGCCCTTTCAATTAAACTAAATGAAGAGAAGCCATTATCTTATTACAGAATGTTCAACTTTTCAGTTTTGTTTCATGATAATAGATACCAAGTTGAATTTGGGATTGTTTAATTTAATTTGCTTCTTGGTTCAAAATTAGAAGTTTTGATTGCTTGATTTTTTATTTTTTTCTTCCTTATTGCAGTTGTTACATGCTTAAGCTACGCGAACACCATCCGATTTTGCACCAACTTAGTCGGCCAATTTCGAGTCGGCCAACTTTTTGTCAGCCCCGCACACCATCCAACTCGCAAATGAGTCAGCCGTAATAGCAGCCATCCCATAATGCAATGCGTTTCCCCCAGCAGCTATGGAAAATCCGAAAAAATCGAGGTTTTGAAACCTCACTGATAAATTCTGCCACATACAATTACTCCATTTCAGTATAAACTTTATTTATGCATGAAAGAAATTCGCAATACTCTGATATTCATTGTGTACGGTCTTGTCTTCGACTCAAATCGGCGAACATCGTTTTAGACGCCACTTTTTCCATGGGCCTGATGTCACGATTGACGTGTTCCAATGCTGCCCTGTGATTGGGTAATTCCAACCGACTTCCAAGCAACTTTCCGAGTTGCCCGTGCACAACCAACTCGAGTCAGCGGACTAAAGTTGTTGCCAAGTCGCTGAAAAACTGGCTCAAGACTGTCTCTACCAACTCAGGACGTCAAAATCGGCCGACTAAGTTGGTGCAAAGTTGGATGGTGTTCGTGGGGCTTTACTGGAATTTTTATCATGGATTGGTGTAATTTTTATTATTTCTGATTATTATTATTATTATTATTTTTGTAATGCTTTCATTTCAAAAAGAAACAAGCAAAACCTGAAATAGGATTAAGTCATTCCAAGCTTATAACCTAATAATGTTACCCTTAGCTTCCTTAAAGAGATAACTTTCCTTGCCGTTATGTATTTCTTTTTGTTACGTGATCTTCTGAGTCAGGAATCCTAGCAATTCTAGCTGACCAGTATTAATATACATGAAAAATGATTGTATTTTGTATCAATTTAAAATAGGCTTTTTGTTTAACCTTATTTATTGTTATATTTGTATTTATTTTTTTATCAGAATGTAGTGAGGAAAGGAAAAGCATCGATTCGGAAAAGACTCTCCAGATTTAAAAGAAAAGTAAGTTTTTTTTTTTCTTTTCATTTTATAAAAAAAAAATAACTTCTGTTGCAATTTGTTTAATATTTTTATTATTTTTTTTAACATATTTACAGTTATTAAAATTAAGCTTATTAAAGTTTAAAAAAACACATTAGCTTAAATTGTAAGTAAGATTACTTAACATTATCAAAAGCTTCTTAAGTAACATGGAAATTTACAAAAAAAAAATAAGAGAAGCACTTTGTAATTGAAAACCGACTTTTAATTTTTTTATTTATTTATTATTTTCTTTTTCAGGGAAATCGTAGATTTTGAATTTACTTATTGCAAAATCAATTAGGTTCTTACAATAAAGTCTTCTTACCTGCTATTTATTATGAGATTATATAAAATAAATATATATATACAAATTTTCGGAAGGAAATCATCGTCTTTCCTTTTTCAAGTAATTCATTTTTAAAACTAATAATAATGGATTAAAACAATAATTAAAAAATCATGCATCACATTACCCGATTCTATTATTAATATAACAAAGCTAAGTAATAGAGCTAGATGTTAATATAGTTCATAGTTATTGTGCTAATTCTTTAAAAAAAAATTTTTTTAGATTGTTTTTGAGATACATTTATCAAATTACTCGCTAACTTTACAAAGCTTTCATTTAATTCTACTCCATCATTTCTATTTATATTTTTTTCTTTAGAATTCCTTATTATTAAACTTTCAATAATTTTCCTTAAGTTAGTATTTTTTTTTATGATTTCCTTCCAAAAATTTTGTAGATATATATATTTATTTTATATAATTTCATAATAAATAGAAGGTAAGAAGACTTTATTGTAAGAATTATGAACACTAGAGAAAAAAGACTGAGGCCTGAATATGGAATTTATATCAATTAGGTTCTTGTAAATACATTTATGAGAATAAAAATAAACTTCTATTTATTTTTAAAGTACGATAATTATCAATTACCATAAGACACATTACACTAATGAATTATTAAAAAGAAATCAAATGTCTTAAAACAGTTTTAGTGAAAACTTGAAATGCTTTTGGGGGAAAAAATGGATGCAAAAATGCCAAAAGACAAAATTTTCATTGTTTTCTGTTACTTCTCCCCATCCTTGTTTTTTTATTGTGATCTCCAGCACTTAAAAAGAACAATTCTTATTAAATAACATTCAATCTTATGAGTGTAGAAATATTACATCAAAATCATTACATCAAGCACTCGGTATAAAACAGTAAATTATTAATATGTGCCTTTAATTAAAAAATAAAATAAAAACAATCATTAGTAATGGAAATGGCACTTAAAAATTAAAGATTAAAATACCTTGATATAAGTTAGATTGTAAGTAAAAGCTTTAATATACAGCTAGGTTTCGATTAGCGCAAATAATGAATCCCTTGAAGTGGCTATAATAAAAAAAATTCACATTTTTTAAAGTTGTAGTTAAATGTACATTATGGTTTCAACTCCTTGTAAATATGCAAGATTTCAACTGTTTATTATTGTAATATAACAGCATAATATATTTCTGATTGAAGTTTATTTCAAATAAAGTACTATCCTGTAATAGAGTAATTATTGAAAGGAAAATTAATCTTGACTATTTAATAGGTTGTGTTTTATGCTTATGATATGAGGGGAAAAAAATTGCATTATTTGAATTTTTGCTCACATTAATTGCCACCGGACATTGGTACATAATTTATATTAATCGCAACCTATCTGTATTAATAAAATGGTTAGAATTTTAGTGTTTGTGATATATAGTTGATTGATACTTCAAATATAAATCATTAATAACAACTTAAAATTCAAGAATTATAAAGCAAGATTATTTACAATAAAGATATTCATAAGTTTCATTTCAGATGTTAGCATTAAAAATCGATGTAACTGTATTGTTAGAGCAGTGATAACTGCATTAAGATTATACATCATTTGAGGATACTTTGTTGTCGTTGAATTTTGTTTTTCTTTTTTTTTTTCTTTTCTATTTCTAATTTCACTTATAAACTTTACGCCTAGCGCTATTTAAAATTGCTTTTAGTTTTTAACAATTCATATGTTTCTCCAACATACACATGTCAACCATCCTTTATTTATACATATGTGAGTCATGAGGAAAAAAAACAAAAGATTGCACAGATTCACAGGCACACCATAAGCTGTTGTTAGAATGATTTTGGGATAATTATAATACTTTATAAAAGTTAACTTGTTTTATCTTAACTTTTATGAGTTAATAGGAATATGAGGCTACAGAAGTCACTCTCAGTCACAATAGGATGTTGCATCGACTGATGGTACCATTTTGGGATGCCAGGACTTCTTAAACCCTACCTCCTGCCAAAGTTTGCTAGTGTTTGTTGATAGGTGCTGCTAATCATGAACAGCCATTCTTTAGTCCCTCTCAGATTTCTACAGACCATTCTTTGATGATTAACAACACTGATGGATGCTTACTTTCTGCTGTTACTGTAACAATGAAGTTTTAATTAGCACTAATCATTGTTCTGAAAATATAGAAAGAAGGCTGACAAGCAAGGTCTTTTGTTGATAACCTAACAACAGCCATAGATATCTGAGATCATACGGAGTTTCGTCAACCTTATACTACCTACGAATCCATACATTCTTATTCTTTTTCTTTTCATATTTATGCATAATTTCATGTTTTCAAATATATTTAATATAAATGCTATGAGAATTTTTAAAAGCCAGCCTAAGACAGAGAATGTAGACAGTGTTGCTGGTTTTGTTTATCAAGTATTTAACATATTGTTATATACATATTTACATCTTAAATATAAATATACTTTTAACATTGACCAATAGCCAGATAACTTCATTCACCTTTCTTGCCTTTTTGCAATGTTTAATAATTAAAGATGTATATTTTACTTCACAATGAGCGAAATCATCATACAGCAGTATAAGATTTCAGCTCACGATTATTGTTGCTATTTGGTGGAAAAACAAAAAAAAAAACAAAAAAAAACATAAAATCTGTTCTATTGATTACATCGTTGTAGAATAACAATGTGGAAAAACCACAATACTTCACAATCCCATATCAAACAGTAGCATTTAACTAGACACAGAATTGGGATAAAGATGTCTTTTTGGCAATTAATCACATTAACCACTGGGAAAAATCTCCATTTCTATAGTATAAAGAAGAAGGCTTTGTTTTTGATGTTTATAGAAAGAGATTTTTAAAAGTTAAAATGTCCCACTACAAGCTATGTAGCTCTTGAGGTTGTGGGAGATACAAAATCCCGGTATTCGTTGACCAACGGGACTAATTGAAGTTGGGTGGTCAGCCCGATACCCAAGAAAAGATATTTTTTCACACACTTTTATTCTATATGGTGTTGGCAACTGCAACTGTTTTACAATAGATTATATTCAAATGCCTTAGATGTCCAAGAAAATAAAAAAGCATACTTTAATTTCCTTTCCAATTTTTGAATCTTTGAATCAACTGAGATTTCATCCAGTTCAGTTATCAGAAACATCTCTTAAATTCACTGGCAAAATTAATGAAACATTCATTAGCAATTTTAAAAATTACTCAAAAGACAAAAGCAAATATACCAAGGACTCTTGCAGGAATGTATTTTTTTTTTTAATTTCATTCATGAGGGAGAAAATGTTTCTTTGGCATTAAAAAAGGTGTTGTTTTCGTTTCACGAATTATAGAATTCACAGCAGATTGAAAATAATGCAGTTGATCCTGAAGCAGTCATTAATAACATAGCTCAAAAGATAGCGAAAACTGAATATAAACAAATAATAAACTACAGTCTTTTCCAAGATGAATGTCAGATCCTTGAAAAATTATGACTAAAATGACAAATAATTTCTGTTGCAGTGACCGGAGCTTACCGCCGAAAGGCTGTACCTCTGCTTGCAGGGAATCTTTGAGTCCCTTGCTGAAAGTCAACTGTGATCTGAATCCCTCCATTGAACCTGATGTGCTCTCCCCCTTAAGGCCTTCTCCTGACCTGTTCTTTTGCTGGATCTTGACACTGCTTCTTTATTGAAACCCTTTCTGGTTCCTGTTGACCTACTTTGTGCCCCTAAGTCCTGGCTGCTTGCCTTTTGTCCATACAGTTTCCTGCACTCACCCTGAATCTAGGTTTGGTGACAAGTCTTTGTCATCTTGGGCAATCCTAAGTCCACTCCTGCTGCTGCCCTCACTTTGCTTCTTGGGCAGCCATGGCCCCTTTCCAATGTAGTGGAGTAAATTCGAGTCAAATGTTGAATTCACAACTCCCTTGCGGCAGTGTTTCATCCAGCTGGCAATCAGCATATGCCTTTGACTACTGCTGGGCCCAGTCCATGAACAGTGGCTGATGGATTGTGTGTTCTTCCTGCAGTCCCCCACAACTGCTAGCAATTTCGTATTCTAGCTGCTTGTGGTGATACTTAATTTTCGCTTAAGCCTACCATGTTGGGTAATAGTGTACCACTGACCACTGTCATTACTATTTGGTGAATAAATAAATTAGCATTTATATATTACTTTCTAGTCTGGCATTGGCAATGCACACACTTCCATTCAACTGGTTAAACCGGTTAACAGCATTCCTGTCCACTGTCATTTATGTTTATACTTGTGGGCAAATTATGTCTCTGTATTATCAAATCCTCAATGATTTTTCAGAAATTATTCATGTGAATAAAGTTTATATTATTCTTCTTGGCCATTCTGTTTGATATTTAATTATCCAAACTAGGATTTTTTTCTAATGCTCAGCAATGAGGTCATATTTACATGACGAATAGATTGAATATTAGAAGCAATATTTGATTCCAAAAACATTGTTTTAGGTAGTTTTAACATCCAATTTTCTTCCAAATGAAACATTTTCTCCTTTGTGAATATTTCTAAATATTTTTTTTTCTTAAAAAAAAGGAACTCCATAGAAGCTGAATTAATTTTACATAATCATTAGATATCATTAATTACCCATTTCTGTTTAAAAACTCAAAAAAAATTAAAATTACATTGTTATAAATAGAAAATTAATAAAAATTGTAAGAGTTTGTTTTCACAAAATTCAGCGTCTAGAAATTCTAATTTATAACATTCATTCTTAAAAAAAAAGTAATCATAAATATCTTAAACCAATTGTATCTGATTTGACGACATCAGTTGGAGGTGGATTTGGGTTGATTTTTCTGTCAGTGGCTTTCGGAGCATTCAAGGCAGACTGTATACTCAGAGCTGTAGCATCAAATCTGACAGCCTGGAAAAAGAAAGAGAAATAAAATAAAATTAGTTTTGTTTGTTTTGTTTTTAATTGGGGGGGGGGGATACAAATGGCTAAGTTAAGTTTTTACAATTGCTTAAATAATGCAGCAGAAACCTTGCTACACTCAACAAACTATTTTTTCTCTCTCTTGTAAAATAATCATTCATGTATTTTCAACAAAGTAGTTATGGAAAATTTGGAATTTTGTTTTTAAAAAAACAATAATTTTTAGGTAAAAAAAAAAAGTAGTATTAGCAGTACACTTTGAATATCAGGACCAAGCACTGTATTGTGTCATATATTCAACATTTTTTAACATCCAAATGATAAGCATAGTTATTAAAGGATTTTATAGGATTGATCTAACATTTGTGATACCTGTTAATATGCATTGGAAAGAAAAGTAAGTTGTACAGACAACATATTTAAAAATTGTAAAAACTAATCATGATTTTCTTATTTGGAACTAAATGTGGGCATATGACTGAAATCCTATATAGGTAATATGAGATGGACTTGTCCCATCGGCAAGAAGAAGTGGACAAAATGAAGAAAGAGGTAAATGCGAAGTCTTAACTGGAAATGAAGTGGATAATCAAAGGCTAGAAGGCCAACATTAAAAATAGCAGTTAGCTACAGCCCTATCATAACAATACAATCCAGATTAAAAATTGGTCTAAAGCATTTAGAATCACAACACGTTTACAGTTGATGCTCCTTGATTTGTCATGTTACCATTCAGTTGAGCTTTCTCAGTAATAAGTTATAGTGAAGGTAAGAAAGAATTCATTAAAGGATTATAATTGGAAATAATAAAATAACCATCTCTTTAATGAGTGCACTTTTTAATATTTGACAAATTAATTTTTCACTTTATTTGGTAAAGAGGAGATTTTTTCTTCAATGATGATCTTGTATATATATTGCTCATTTTGATAGTTATAATTTTGCTAACCATTATTATGAAGTGTTAGCCATAAAAAAAATAAATAATGGTAACCACTAATTAATTATTTGTATTTTTTAGATATGAGAACGCAGAAAGCAGAACATTGTATCTTGGTGAAATACTTTTAAAATTTCATCCCCCCTCTCCCAAAAAAAAAAAAAAATTTCTTAGTATCAGTACAATAGATCAGTACAATAGTTTATTTATATCCTTTACTTATTTTGATAACAATAAGTTTTATAAACATTAAATTTAACTATCATCGATCCACTGTTACAATGGCAGTGGTATAACGGACAGAATAATATTCATCAATTATTTTTAAGAAAAAAGAAATTGCTGTAGAAAAAGCAAACCTATCTTGATAACAGGGGAACTTTTATGGAGACAGCTTTTGAGTGTTTCTCCTCTCAATCAAGCAAGAGAGCAATTTAATAAAGTGTTTAAGAATCATTACTTCTGGTAAAATGACTTCAGATTACTTCTGGTTATTATCATTACTGCTGCAAACAATATTGGAAACATTTATTTATTTATTTATAAAAATTGCTTTAAAAAAATTGAAATACACAAAATACATCACAGAATAATTTCTCTTCATTATCATTTTCACATTATCATTATTTGCTTTGCAAAGATATACATTCTTTAACTGTTTCTATACAGGGTGATTCAAAATTCCCTGTACCAACTTTAAAAGTATGTCGGGAATACTAAAACAAACTGTATTCCTTGTGGAATGTATGTCCCGTAAACACCACCAGAATGTGCTAAAGGGTGCTGTTTGGCAGCACACTAGTTGGACAGTGTGAGCCATCGTCATTTGAGACAGTGACTTTGTATGAGTAGGATGTATCGCTTCACTAATGCTAAGAGGGCAGATATGCACATAGCCTATGAGGCAGCGAACGGAAGTGGACGAGCCGCTGTGTGATTATATTGTGAAGGTTCCCCAACAGACATGTGCCCAATCATCAAACATGTATTGTAAACATTAACATGTTGTCTACCTTACTTGTTTCTTTTATTTCTGAACCTTCTAGCATATTCGGATGGAGTTTGCAGACAATTGTTCCACTATGAATACTCTGTTTTTGTATTCCTGACCTACCTTTAAAGTTTGTACAGGGAATTTTGAATCACCCTGTACAACCATCAGATTTGTACAGAAATCTTCCCCATAGGATTAACAAGGAAACAAGACAAATCAAGTAATCAAAATGAAAATGCACTTAGGCATTTGTTTTTTCTGTACATTCTCTTCCAATCTTCCCTACGTCTTAATTAACGAAGGTCTTTTTTTTTTGGATAATAATAATAAATAAAAAAGAAGCCACCTTTTCATACTTTTTCAGTTCTTGGAGTTTTTCCCATGATTTTTTTTTTCCTCTTCGAGTTCTTTGCTTTGGGAAAGCTACTCTATCCCCAGCAACTTAAGATACTTCTAAAATATCTGACAAAGGATGAACTCTTAAAAATGGAAGGAATAGCTTTCTATTGGAATTGGTTCAGTGATTTGACAGGAAAAGGAAAACATTGCCACTGACTTTGCATTTTTTGAGCGATTAAAAAAAATACCAAATGCCCACAAAGCTTTATAATGCAAATACATTACCGACATTTTTACAGATAGTCCGCGCTTTTTCGCCTATTTGTTAATTTTTTTAAACGTACAGTATACTCCTCGTATCTCGAAAACCTTGATATTACATATTCATCTAATGTTAATTTTAATTCTTATGTCGAAGAGTTTTCACTCAAAACCTTGTTATGTCGAATATTTTTCGAAGTAAAAAATGAATTTTTTCGGAAAAATCGCCGTTCAGTTGTGTCGAAGCAAATAGAGGTATTTTTTAAGAAATTCTAGCAATGTAAGTTCATTGTATTTTACTAATTCTTTTCAATTTAATGTAATTACTTTCGACTATTTTTAAAAATTAAAATTATCATTGCTGTATTTAGACTTATTGTCAACTATCATTACATATTTATACTTATTCTCATCTATCAAGACTAAATTTTAGAATATTATTCCGTATCTTGTGTTTTTACGTGAATTTTTATGTTTTGGTTATGACCTTGTTATCTCGAAAACTCGCTATCTCTATTTTTTTTCGAGATATCAAGAGTGTGTGTGTGTGGTCGGTTCGCACCGAAGTGCGAGCTTCGTTGCCGAAGCATCCGTGCTCCAGGGAGCGCTAGTGTTCCCAAGACGGCGAACCCCTAGCAGACTCCCTAGAATTACAAGGGAAAGATACTGGGGTGGTTTCCCGTGGCCTTCCCCAGGACGCCATTAAGGAATGACGTCAGACCGAAGAGAAAGTGAAGAAGAGACTACAACACAGGAAAGGAAATTTTTTGAAACATCCATGATCGCTACCGGGATTTGAACCCGGGCGCTGGCACATTGATCTCACGACAGACCGACGCCTGAGACCGCTCGACCACACCAGCGCGGCATCAAGAGTGTACTCTATTTATATACTTCTTTTTAAATTTCATATGAGCTTGGGTTTTTTTCTCTGTAATTTCTGGCCCTACGTTTTTGTCTGAAAATGATACAATTTTATTTATTTATTTATTTATTTATTTATTTATTTATTTATTTAGTTAGTTAGTTAGTTAGTTAGTTAGTTAGTTATTTACTTTTTTAATATTTAGATTTTGCACAATATCTGTGTGTCCTTTTTCTCTTCAGACAATATTTTTCTTGGGTCTAATTTATTGCAACAAAAGTTAAATTAAAAAAAAAGCATTAAGAACAATTTGCTAAAAATATTACATGCTATAAAATGAGTAAAGAAAGAACCAATTTCGGCAATATTCTAATTAGAAAAACCCTGAACTGTTACCGTAATTCCTAATTTTCCTTTGACATATAATTTTAATCATGTGCGGTCATTTGAAATCAAATAAAAATTAGAGAAAAAAAAATATCATTTACCTACTTTTTAAGAGTTAATTGAATTTGGTACAAGAAAATAATTTTCTTTTCTTCCTTTTTTACAA
The DNA here is from genome assembly GCA_023159025.1 of Thereuonema tuberculata. Lineage (NCBI taxonomy): Eukaryota > Metazoa > Arthropoda > Chilopoda > Scutigeromorpha > Scutigeridae > Thereuonema > Thereuonema tuberculata. Next base: position 21,227,835 of record JAFIDM010003189.1, on the reverse strand, counting down.
AGGGTGATTTTAAATTACAAGTTTAGGTCAATAATTACAGTTGTAGTTGTAAATGGTGCGAAACCCTACAAAAAAGTTGCGTTTACAGTCCCAACTGTTCTATTGCAGCCAAGTTCATTTGATACTTTATCGGAATTTGCACTTTTAACCTAGTGAAGAAATTGACAGACGATTTACTTAAAACTAATTTATGAACAGATTTTTTTTTTTTTTAATGCACGGCACTGGATTGTATTTTTAATTAAATAGTCTTTTTACAAGTTGACGGAAATGCAGATAACAAGCAAGGTAACAAGCGCGATTCAAATTACTAATCACTGATAACGGAATTTATTATTTGTAATTGGGACCTAACACACTTAAAAAAACATATATTTAAAAAAAAAATTCATTACATGTTGCGGGGTCCAGGTTTGGATCTCTTCGTCAGATGACACTTGGAGCAAACATGTTTATTCATTTATTTATTTAATTATAATAGGTTAATTTATATTTTAAGTCAAGAAAAACAGAAATAATTTATGAAAAGAAAAATGACCAACAAATTATCAATTAGGCCTACAACTTCTTTTTTTTTTTAATCAATGAATGAGATTGTAATCAACAATTTAAACCTCACGTATCTTTGTTGTCAAAAGAATCTTAATAAGTGGTTAATTAAAAAATGAAAATCATTTGGTGTCAAATACACATTGAAGGGAGTACGGTTATAATCAAAATCAACAATAAACTACATCTTCAGAAAACGAAAAAAAAACGACCTTCATTTATTAATATTAAATCTTTACTTTTAGTTAATCTTATCGCCTGATTGTTTTTTTAAGTATCAGCATGAATACTAGTGCTACGCCTACAGTGCCATTGGATCCGGGTCATTTTTATGCTTTCTTGAGTACGAGATTTCAGAAAGTTCGTCTAGTTAAAATAGGCGGAGCAGCAAATTGAATTATTTGGATTCTAAGGAAATACAACGATTGTTTGTTAAATTTTCCGAAAAAAAATGGAAGAAGCAGATCCGGGTATTTCAGTAACGGATAGGGATTTTCATGCGGAAAGTAACTCCCTCAAGCATTTTTGTAAAATTGAACTCTTTTAGTAAAACTTATTTATTTCATTCACGTCATTTTATACTTAAAACAAGAAGTACCTTACATTTTCGTTGTACACTACTAATAATTTTCCAAATGTTTTATAAGCATTTATTTTATTTTTTTACAAAGTTTTTATTGAAGAAGCTTTTATTGATGGTTGGAAAACAAATTAAACTTCAAAAATTTAAAATGGAATAGTTAAAAGAATGATAATGGTAGTGAGGACAAATAAAACAAAAAATAATATAAAAATACGACCCCTCCCAGATAACGGCATCAGTGGCGAATCCACGGCCCCCCACAAAACCCAAAAATAAATAAAGAAATAACGAGAAGAAAACCTTTATTAAGCACTGACGTGTCTGTATGTTATTATTTTGGAAAGTGATCTTTGAAACAATTTATTTTTAAATAGGCCTACATCTGAATGGACTTTTTACAACATCCTTAGCCCCCCCCCCCCCCAAAGCCTTTAAACCTGTGTGCGCCACTGAACGGCATGGATATACATGAAAATAGACGACTTCCTCAAACAAGTACCTGAAGAACTGAAGCCTTTTCCTAATATATTCGTATTCTATTTTTCTTCGTGTTTTAAAAGTTGCAAAAATAAAAACAACAATAAAGACTCTCCATATGTAAATTATTGCACCTGTAGAAAAAAACATACAATTTTCCCTTTGTTAAAAAAGTATTAAATCGAATTAATCAAATCAAAATATGCAGAAATTTAAAAGGATTACGCAACATTGTAGGACGTGAAAAATCCACTTGAGTACAAATTGTTGAGTTCCTAACACTTCTCTATGGGAATATTCATCGTATATGGGCAAAGTCTTTTTTTAAGTGTACCTACTGTCCTCCAAATGAAAGTTGGCCGGCGGAAGTTTGAACTGCGCAGCCCTTCCGGTAGCTGATCAATTATGTTTTCCTGTCACAATGGATGCCGTCGTCTGTTTTCACTGAGAAAGACATGTTGATAACGCCAAATTAAAACTTCTCTCGACTATTTAGCGTTATTTCAATACCAGTTGCTAACAATAAGTATTTATATAAATAAATAAATATATATTATTTATAAATACAATGCTCTTTTGCAAAGTAACAAGCGATTACTGTAATGGTGGCGTCCTGTCATAAAATCAGACGGAAGTGCCTGACCAGACTAATCGATCACACATGCGCAGATCTCTCAAAAACAGGGCGACCATCTCTCATTTGGAGGACAATAGAAAGTTTTGTTTTGGTTTTTTTTTTTTTTTCAATTTTAAAAGGAAGTTTAAAATCAACGATAAATGAAGAATTTTTTTTCACTAATTTTTAGTATATATTAGGCCCCCCCACCCCCGCCCCCGTCTCCCCCTGGTAGGTATGAGATAATCCAAGAAGAATCGATTCCAAGCGGTTATGGCAAAAAGTGATATTTTATTCCTTTTTGAATGAACGCATTATTTGATAGCGCGCGAACAAATATAATAAAAGTAGGATTGGATAATGGGGGACCAGCAGTAGTCCTGACTGCGAGGACGAAGGTCCTCGATTCGAATCCCATGTAAGGCGAAAAAAAATAAATTATAATCTGACTTTCTCAGCAAGGGAAACTAATGATTAACAATTGCGCCGGACAGACAGACATAGAAATAAAAGATTTTAGTAAGATTCTAACATATCCCTAACAACTACTCCCTCTGTTCCGATTTCACGTTATTTTTTATTCCAAAATACTATTCCGATTTGATGTTATTACTGTTTTTGACTAGAAAAAATCAAATATCTTTAATAAAATGACTTTTTTAGAAAATAATAATTTAAGAGAAAACTTGTATATGTACATATACACACACGTACGTATGTATATACACAAGTACATGTGCGTATATATGAAAAAATAGTCTGTTAATTCAAAAATCCAGATTATTTATTGTTGTAAAAATTCAAGGGGCTTTTCCAGAACACTTTGTAAAACAAAAAGAGAAATTGGCAAGATTCCTTGGTTGATTAGTCGATTCTTTCCAATACGAGGTTATTTGTAGCAATTTCCCCCGTTGACTTTCAATATTGCTTGCATACAATCTTGAAGCGTTACAAAGACTTCATCCAGTGTACTAACTTCCAAACATATCTTCAAACATTAAAGCCATCTATTGAGCAGTGAAGTACCTAATACTGGTTCAGAATTTTCAAAATGCTGTTACTATTTTACTATTTTTCACTGAAAACGAGAAAATTGTAATAAATTTTTAAGTTTTTAATCCATTTTTAACAAATCGGAACAGTATTTTGAAACAAAATCATTCATTAAAAAAAAAAAAACTTTTTTTAAAAAATAATTATATGATGTACCGGTAGTAGACTATATTATCGACGTAAAATGTTCATTGAATTATAGAAAAACGTCTAAATTTTATATAAAAAATGTGTTTAATTAACAACATAATTTATTTTCAATAATTCTTTATGTTGAATGCAAATCGGAACAGTATTTTGGAACAGAGGGAGTAAATTCCACGACTTCGACAAATAACTTTACACACAGGGTTTGAATTCTGGTTGTCATAAATGATGTATCTCAATTATAAAAATGTCTAAAAAAAAAAAAAAATCAGTTTATATAATTATAAGCTCCTTGTGCCAATCAGAATGAACATTAAAAATATTTTACCAATCTTTGTTCAATAATTTCTTTGAAACAAATGATTTTATTTATTATTTAGTAATTATTTAAAAAAAAAAAAAAAAAACGACAAGGATTTAAACAGAAAAGCAATATGAACTTCTACATTTTTTTTTTGAAAGGCATTCTAAGACGGCTGTTTCGATCTCTTCGGTCCTCATTACCTTGCTGTTTATTTTAGATGGATAACTCGGTCTCTAATAACAGCTTATCTCTGCCGACAAATAAAGAATAGCCCCAGCTGATAAGAAATAAACAAATAAAACAACAGCTTTCAAACAGTCATACACAGAAAGAAACAAGGAAATCCATTGGATTAAATTATCACAAAGAAAAAATTTGAAGAATACAACAGTTCCGTTCAAGCATGAATTTGCATAACCATATAAACTTTCATTAATGAATCTTTTGCTCACTTCAAAATTTCAAAGCATATTAGATGTGATATGTTTTTAATAGATATCTTGTATCATCTCTACAATTTTTCAATATTTATCCGCAAGGTCATTTTTTCTTTTAATTCAGTGATTATGTTTACTTTGTTTACCCCCAAGCAAAGGTAAACAAAAATATGAATTAAATAACAATAAAACAATTATCTGGAACTCATGTATAAAAAAAAAAATCAAACAGCCAGATTTTTTTTTTTTAATTAAGAATCTAGCTGTATTTTTTTCTTGATTATTATTACATAACTTGTTGTAAATAGCAAAACTGCTGTTGCTAATAATGCGCAGGTGTGAAGGAGCAGTGAGACCGAGTAACCTTGAACTTTTGCAATGAATAGATCAACACGCAGTCTTCATAACATCTTCTCGACCACGTTTTTTTTGGCTATTATTCCAGTTTCCATTTGAAGAGGAACAAACCTCTTCCGACCACTAGTATTCAGTTTACAAGTAAATGTACAAATACCACTGTGAAGCTTCTATTTCAAAAAGAAAGAAAAAGAAAAGAAAAATTGGCAAAAAAAAAATAATCTCAAGTGTAATTTCGTAAGTCGCCATAAAAACTTCCGCCCATCGTTGATGAAATTATTTCCCAACAAAGAAATGAGACATTAAAAGGGTTATTCGATTGTAAAGTTACATTAGAAAAGGAAAATATTAATACACTGATTGTTTTACATTTTAAATTTTAGTTTAGACTCAACGTTCCAATAGTACTATGCTATTCAAAATGTATGGTAAATATACAATTTATACATAACTTACATACATAATTAATTGATAACACAATAAGAAAAATTAAATACTATAATGAAAATAATCATTCTACAAACTTGAGCTCGTGATTATAAAATATCTGATTTAAAAGTTTTAGGAAGCGGAGCAATTCACGTTTGGAGTAAGAGTACGAATTCGTGGTTAGCTAAAAGCTTGTTTGGAAGGAATTTGATAAAACAAAATACTTAAGAACTTAAGATTTCTTTTAAAGAAATTTTTACAAAAAAAGTATAGTATACATACATATATATAGTTCTCTCCAAGGGCAGGTCCTTCACTGCAAACCCAGCATTCTCCAATCTTTCCTATTTTCTGCCTTCCTCTTCGTCTCCACATAAGATCTATTTACCATAATGTTGTCGATCATCTGAAATCTTCTGCCTCGAACTTTTTTACCGTTCACCATTCCTTCCAGTGCATCCTTCATTAGGGAGTTTCTTCTCAGCCAGTGACCCAACCAGTTTTTTTTTATTCTTCCTGATCAGTTTCAGCATTATTCTTTCTTCACCCACTCTTTCTAGCACAGCTTCATTTCTTATTTTGTCTGTCCATTTCACATGCTCCATTCTTCTCCATATCCACATTTCAAATGCTTCTAGTCGTTTCTCTTCACTGCGTCGTAATGTCCATGTTTCTGCCCCATACAATGCCACACTCCACACAAAGCACTTCACTAGTCTCTTCCTTAGTTCTTTTTCCAGAGGTCCGCAGAAGATGCTCTTTTTCCTATTAAAAGCCTCCTTTGCTATTGCTATCCTCCTCTTGACTTCTTGGCAGCAGTTCATATCACTACTTATAGTACACCCTAAGTATTTAAAGTTCTTCACTTGTTCCACTGTCTCATTCCGAATACTTGTGTTTATCTTCTTTGTCTTTCTTCCGATAACCATAGTCTTTGTCTTGTTTACATTTATCTTCATTCCATATTGTTCACAGCTGTCATTCAGCTGCAGTAGCATATCCCTTAGTATCATCTCCTCTTCTGCTAACAATGCCATATCATCAGCAAATCTTATGCACTGTATTCTTCTTCCTCCTACTATCACCCCTCCCATGTTCTGAAAACAATTCTTCACTAACTCCTCTAAGTAGATGTTGAACAGCGTAGGTGATAGAGGGCATCCTTGTCGCACCCCTCTCCCTATTCCACTTCCCTCTGATAATTTTTCTCCTATCCTGACTTTGACTCGTTGTTTCATATAAAGATTAGTTATTAGCCTTCTCTCTTTCCAATCCACACCAATTTTCTTCAAGATTTTCATAAGTTTATTCCAATCCACTCTGTCAAAAGCCTTTTCCAGGTCCACAAATACTGCATATACGTGTTTATTTTTTTCTAGATATCTTTCGCCGATTGTTCGCAGCAGTCCAATTGCATCTCTCGTACCTTTTCCTTTCCTAAAACCAAATTGCTCTTCTTCCAACTCTCCTTCCACCTTAGAATATAAACGTCTGTTCAGTATTCGCAGAAGAATCTTCGCTGAGTGCGATATAAGGCTGATAGTCCTGAACTCATTGCACTTCTTTGCATTATTTTTCTTCGGTATTGGCAGCAATACTGTTTCCATGAAATCATCAGGCCATTCACCTTTCTCATATATTTCATTGCATAATGATAGTATTTGCTTCTTGTCTTCACCCAAGCATTTAACTAACTCAATGTGTATTCCATCAACTCCTGTTGCTTTCCCATTCTTCATTTCCCTAATCGCTAGCTCAACTTCTTCCCTTAGAATACAACTTCCTTTTTCGTCTTCTGATACAGCTGTTTCATCTTCTATAGCTAAGTAATCTGGACGATTCCCTGTCTCATATAATTCTTCTACATACTTCTTCCATCTGTTCAAAATTCCTTGTTTGTCGGTTATTTCATTGCCGATTTCGTCTTCTATCAACCACATGGACTTCTTATTCTTATTTGTGAAATCCAAACATTTTACTTCGCGGTACATTAAATCATATCTTACTTTTCTCTCTAGATCCTCTACTTCTTCACATTTCTGTTTCATCCAGTCTTCCTTCGCCTTATCAGTTACTCTTCTTAGTTCGTTGTTTAGTTTCTTGTAATTTCTTTTACCTTCTCCTTTCCTCCATCTTCTCCAACATTTTCCCTGTGTATAGTATATTTCTGTGTTAATTTTTCTTAGCATCTTTTATAAATTAAAATACTACTTTTTTTTTATGTCGGTATACATTATCATATCTATTAATCTACACTAAAAATTCGTTTATCCGAATCGCGTTTATCCGAAACGATTTTTAGAATATTTAAAAATACACAAAAACATTTTTCCGTCGCTGTAATCAATATTTAATAGCGTACACAAGCGATTGTGTAACTGTAACTATATATTAATAATATTATTTAGTACAGTGTATCAATATTGAAAATGGTTCAAAAATTGTTATATCTTGACAACATTAATTGTAACTACGCTCAAACTACGGTAATAGTTTTAGCGCCCACTGAGGGTCAGTGTAATTTTAAGTACATTAATATAATACAGGCCTATTCCGGATTATCCGAAAATTCATTTAGGCCTATCTAAACGTTGCGGTCCCCTCAAGTTCGGATAAACGACTTTTTTAGTGTATTAATGGGCAAATCTATTAACTGTGGATAACTTTCTACTTTTCTACAGTAAAGTAGAGCCCCGATTATCCGAGTTAACGTGGACCAAGACTAACTCGGATAATCGAAAAACTCGGCTAAACCGAAAATTGTAAATAAAATAAATCGTCTAGGTTTAAATGTATATTTTAACAAATACAAAAGTTATAAAGATACACCACATGTAATTCATATTGAAAGAGTTCTTTTACTTAAAACAGTCCTTAATTGTTTTTTTGTTTGACGTTATTTTGGCGTTTTTCTGCAGCAATGTTTCGGCATTTTTTTAAGGATAACCCAGTATTGTTGGTGTCGAAACCATTCCCTGATTCCAGGTAGGGGGTCATATGGCTAGCGAACGAAGATTAATTTACGAAAAAAAAATCCTAGAAATATTTGATAGCTCGGTTAAAGCGGAAACTCGGATAATCGGGGTTTTACTGTACTTTCACTACTGTTTGTTTTTCCCATTGCAGTACTTGGCCTGCACCGTCCACAGATTTCAATCCTCTGAATTTTTATCTTTGGAACCATATGAAACATTGTTTATCAAATCGGATGTGTCTACGATTGCACAATGGGCATTTGTCAGCGGATTAGATGTTCGCTATCCCGACGCTGTTGATATTGGAGGCGTCGTTGAATGCTTACTTCTGCATCAGTTGTTGTATATATTGTTATATTCGTTCACATATACAATAAAAATTAGAATCTTTTTCTACGTAATGTTTGAAACTTTATACACAAAACATGTATACAGCGTCGTTTTTGTATGCATCGATTATGTACAGTGTTATGCACGAATAAAGTACATTCTAATGTTATAATGGGTATTAATTCATAAACGATGCATTTCCGACGCCATGTTTATTGGGTGTTTTTTACTTATTTTTCTTAGTAGGACCTTTCAATGACGTTTTCCCGGTACCATTAAAAACCACCCTGTATAGTTGCTAATGTAAAATAATTTTTTGCAAACTGTTTTAATTCCTTTCAAATTATTATTACAGTCCAGCTAAGTTTACTAAACCTGTGGGGTTCTGAATTTTCTTGACTATATTTGCATTCCATTATTAAGGAGTGCTTAATATTCATGAGTCACTATGCTTAAAATACATATACACTGTCCGGCCACTTTATTAGGTACACCCTTGCTGTGCGCACAAATGCTGTGTCTCACAACAACTCTTAATGCCGGTTGGGGGCAGTGTCACGGTGTGGGGGATGTTTTCCTGGCACACGTTGGGTCCATTGATACCTCTGGAGGCACGTCAGGATGCTAGAGCATACCTAAACATCGTAGCTGACCAAGTGCAACCGTACATGTTAACAGTTTATCCTCATGCAGATGGATACTTCCAGCAGGATAATGCGCCGGGGCACAAAGGGATGGTTTGAGGAACATGACGATGACTTTTCCTTGCTGCAGTGGCCCGCTCAGTCCCCGGATCTCAGCCCGATTGAAAATTTGTGGGATGAGCTGGAACGGGCTGTTCGCTCCAGGCCTACACCTCCATCAAATCTTGAGGAACTGCGTGAACTCAACAACGTTTTCAGCATCTTGTGGAATCCATGCCTCCACGAATTCAGGTTGTTTTGAGGGCTAAAGGAGGCCCAACATGCTATTAGATAGGTGTACCTAATAAAGTGGCCGGACAGTATGTTACGATGCGAGACACAATGCTCACTTCTATGGCAATTAAGAGATTAGTCTTTGCAGTTATACAGAAATATGGAAAGATGAATGTTGGAAATAATAAGATGAAACCAAAACCGAAATGCATGAATGAAAAGTCAAATCTGAATGGCTAACCCAAAAACTAAAATGGAACTGGGCAGTGCATGTAGCAAGAAGAAACGATCGTAAATTGTAAGAATGATTCTTAGAATGAGAGGAGGCCAAGTGTGGATGGAATTAAAAGTTTAGTTGGATTCAATTTGAAAAAGGAAAGTTTTAAGAGTCAAACAACTAAAACAAAAAATTTATGTATGTGAAATCTTTTTCTTTATGAAATTTACATTCACATTTTATAACTGTTTGCTTACATTTTATTTATTCCCCTTAAAAAAAAAACCACATCCTTGGCTTCAACCTCCTTTTGTATTTTTCATTTTATTGAAATAATTTTCTATTGACCTAATCTAAAAATTCTTCTACTGTGAAACGTATGAAATTATAACATAGTTACACCTCAACCTCATTATATTATTTTCAAAATTTTTATTTAATTGAAATTACTTTTCTTAAGAAATATTTAAATTAAATATTTAATAATACTAACTGAATAAAAAAAAAAAAAAACTATTATTTTTTTTTTAATTTTCAGTTACATAACTTCCACTGAAGCAGTCGTTGTATACCCTTAAGTAAATTAAATATATGTGATTTTTTTGGACAATTTAAAAAATATTTCATTATCCTATAAGCATAATTTTGTAGTTGTTTGTTTGACCTTATATGTAACCTTAAAAATAAATTACATGAAATTTTATTGAAGACGATAACATACAAATAGTTCCATTATTTAGTTGTAGTATTTTACTCACTATTACAAATATTTAGTGTTATAATAGGAAAAAGAATACTAGACTTAGATATTAGAAAATAAAACTTTATTACTTTAATAGTTACTTTTATTATTTCCTGAAATTGTCATTTAACTTATAGTTAACGTTAGTTTAGTCATGGGTAAGAATTCACGGATCACGCACTACTAGAAACTAATACCACATATTTTAACGGCCAATTTATTTAAAATGATAAAGGAGCTAAACTTCGCCCAAAAAGCAAATTGTGGATGGTGCCCTCAAATTTGGATAATCTATAATTTTGGCACTTAAATTTAAATCTTACTTGATATACTTAGTTTAAAATATATATATATAGTTTGTGATAAAAATTGGAAGTATAGTAGTAAAAATAATCTTTAATTTATACAGATATGCATTTTAGGCAATATTTATGCAAATATAATAGTCGAAGCCTTTAATTAAAAGTTGGACTAAACAAGATAAATTAATGCTTTTAGACAGTGTCAAAAGGAAAGTGGCCCCATAATATGCACAATTTTATAAACAAAAATGTGTTCAGAAGGGTCGATATTGGGGGAACGTCTATCGCCGTTTTACTCTTTATCGGAAGCGACTACTTTTGACCCCCAAAAACCCGGTCAGGGAGTGATCCTAGAGGTCTGATTTTTTGGACGTGGTCACCTACTTTTGGATGTTGAACACAATGGTGAAGGTTCCATTCTAACATCTCTAACCGTTTGGCTACTACAGGGCAAGCATAAAAGCAATATCTCTAACCGTTTAACATCCAGCAAGCATAAAAGCAAGAGCGGTCTCCCATGTTTTACAGGCAAGCTGTAACCTAAAAACCGATCAGAAGACGTGAGTCAAGAGCTCTTTCAAAAATTATAAATTCGTTTGGTTTAATGTAGAATTATTAAAACAGGATTATAAATATAAATACATATTTGTAAATATATAAATAGGTTACAAATTTCAGAAAATAGTTATTTTCTTCATCAACGCCAAGAAATATTGTGACTGAGCGATAACCTTTTTATGACGGTCTGTTTATAAATTCTGAAATGCCACATTTTGATTCTCAAGACCTGTTTTTTGTAGAGATTTGGGGGGGGGGGGAAATGCCTTTTTTTGTTTCTTGTCAATTAATGACACCAGAACTGTTTTCTTTTCTATACGCAATTTTGTAACGAAACGGAAGTCTTCCAAATTGTTTTTAAAAATCCTATTTCGTAAGTTTTTATGAAGACCTATTTTTCATTCAATTTTTTTTTGGGGGGGAAAAAAAAACTTGGATTAAAACTACGTATTCGTAAAAGCAATCTAAAAAAAAATATACGTATAATGAAGCTAAATTAAGAATAATAACTGATTAATAAAGAGTGTATCACTAAATTGTTTATAAATTTAGGGTAAAACTGATAAAAATCACCAACGTTCCTTTTTCTGCATTGTAAATAGTAGAATTCCTATGTTTTAATAGTTCATGAAATGTAATTTATTGATTCCATTCGATTGGTTTTTGATGTGGAGATTAACTTTGAATACTGCAATTTCGTGCTGAATTCATGTAGTCTGAAGACAATAAACTCTCCTCTTTTGCTTGCAAGAAACAAAAGAAACCGTAAAACCATTTATTTAAAACATAATTTATCACTGATTGCCTTGTTATAAAATAGGCCTCACGTTTCGCTTGCTCAGACTAAAGAGAAAAAAAAATAGGAGCATCAATGCGTTTCTAGAACATATAATCTAGTTTATTTGTATTAAATATCAGAATACAGTCGAACCCCGCTATAGTGAACACGGCTTATAATGAACTCCCGGATATAATGAACGAAATGTTTGGTCCCATGCCGTGCAATGCACGAATAATGTTATTTTTTGTGGGTATAATGAACCAAAAAAAAATGGAGGTTGGATATAATGAACTTTTTTCTGTCTTTGACTGAATTTATTTTTCATTTTTTTGTAATAATTTGGAAATTGCTACTTTAAACTAAATACATATACCGATTTTTAAAACCATCACAACACAACATTTTCCGAATTTGATATGGAGCTGTTCGAAATGTGCGATCATGATGTCATTATATCTGAAGATCTCGCAGACTAAGACATTGTTGAGGAAATTGAATTAAAAAAGGTGACATTGAAGATTGTTCATCTGATTTAGACGAAGAAATTGAACAAACTGAAAGCAACCTCCCCATCATGACGATCGCCAAAGCAGCAATTAAAGTACTGAACCAGTTTTTGTGTACACAAAATATAGAGCCGAGAGTGATGGAAACATTTCGGTCCTTCGACAAATATATGGATAAATTTTTTCTTGAATCAGCCTCTCATCATCTAAAGATTATTAATTTTTTTTGTACGCAGGAGTAAAAAATATTAAAAGTAAGTTAACATGTTTTTTGTTATTATTTTTCAGTCATTCTGTATTTCATTTTATTGGTTATTTATTTAAATAATGCGTATTTCGAGGCAGGAGTTCAGAACCCGTTTGGTTAAAATTGTTTGCGGAACGGATATAGTGAACTCCCGGTTATAGTGAACCGAAATTTCGGTCGCTTGAAGTTCACTATAGCGGGGTTTGACTGTATATGTTTTTAACTGAGAAAGTTCATTTTATCCCAACCAAGTCTCCCTTCTCCACTTAGGGTGAACCGGTAATACGGTATCAGGGAACCCAAATGGGACTGAGCATTTTTCTTTGTTTTGTTTTTTTATTCATTTGCACATAAAGGGGGGGGGGTTATGAAAAAGTCTTATAATTCAGACTTATTTTTAGTGACAATGAGTAAATCTTTACGATTCTATTGGTAACTACTATATTGGCAACTACCATTCTTCCATACTTGATAGAATTACTAATTCTAATCGTACTCATCCACACACACCTAAATAAATATAGGGTGTTTCGGAAATGGTAGACGGAGCGAGGAGATACGGGTTCCAAAGGTCATTTTGAGTCGAAAATGTTCTCTGACATTTTGTTGTATGGGTCGTAGTTTTAGAGTTAGGAAATGAATGCTTTGCGAATGTTCCCTAATCAAAGAAAGCTCAGTTCACATTAGGAAGTGTAAGTAAATAAGGTAACGGTTTAGTACAATAAGTAATCCGAATAACAAATGTCATGACTGAAAACAGGTGTAATTGAAGAAAATGCTGAAAATGGCCAGAACTGAGCTTTCTTTCTTGGCCCGAACAACAAAATGTCGTAAACATTTGCGACTAAAAAATGACCTTTGGAACCCGTATCTCTTTGCTTTGTCTACCATTTCCGAAACACCCTGTATATTTACGTACGTGACAGTTAATAAGACACCATCAGAGTCGTCTGTAATCTATCAGGTACTGACTTTGAGCAAAAAGATACATATTCCAAATCCGGACCTGATGTTAGAGTCTCCGGACTGAACTTTTTTTTTTTTTTTTTTTTTTTTTTGGGGGGGGGGGGGTGTTTTTTTTTTTCTTTGTTTAAAAATAGAACATTAATGACAAATGATATCTTTGCTAAATATGTTGTAAGTTCGTACTGATAAAGATTATCATTTTCTAAAAAAAATGGATATTTAAAAAATGGATATTTTTCATTATAAGCTTAAATTAAAATCAAATTGTAAGTATTTAATTTTGATTTCTCAATCGACAAATTGATCAACATAGAGAACTAAAGAACAATGTGTAGGCAAAGGAGAAGGTCATAGCCCTCCAACAATTCAATAAACAAGGTAGTGATAGCGATTAGTAAACCAATCACAATGCTTCGCAACGGCTTCTGATACGTATAAGAAAATATAATTGATATTGCTTTAATTTACTTATTATTATAAATGTGATTGTTGCGAATGCAAAAGGCGCAAATGTTGCGATTATTGTGATTGTTGCTGAGTTGATACCTGTCCACATACGGACAGACAAAGCGAGGATACGTGGTATCAGAAGCCTAAAAAAGTTTTTAAAAAATCAATCACATACCATTGTTAAGTTATTCACGGTTTTCTGAATAATATTACATAAACCTTTCTTTTTCCATTGTAATCTTGTTTGAAATTATCCCTCTTAAACGGATTCTGGCTCAAACTGCCAAGACTGTTCCAAAGCCTTCCAGTTGGCACGAGGCAGAGTGAGTTATAGTAAACATTTTCTATCTGAAGATGAATAAAAATTTGTTTGGATGAAATATAATGTCAAGTCATTCACAGTAAATGTAAATATTACTCTAAAGAAGGAAGTAGACTGTTTAAATTAGCAAGTGATCTTACAGTGAAACAGAGTTTGCCGCCGAAATTCTAACTTAAAAGATAGAAAAGAATAACTTTTATTTACACAATAGACAAACAATAGGTTTCTATGTTTCTTTGTGAAATGAGTTTCTGTTTCGTGGCAGCTTTGAAAAATAAAGAAAAGAAATTTTACAGCAAGTACAGACCTGTTTGTTACGTCAGGAATGGATGACACACCAATAAAATACAACCTCAGGTTTCACATCAGTAAAACGTTTTGTCTTATTTCTGCTAAGGACATAATTCTGTTTTTAGATTCGTAATTTATAATTTTATAATGAACTAGGCCATCCCCCTGTCTCCCCCTCATAAGTATTAGATAATCCAAGAAGAATCGATTCCAAGCGGTTACGGCAAAAAGTGATATTTTTATTCCTTTTTGAATGAACTCATTATTTGATAGCGCGCGGACAAATAGAATAAAAGTAGGATTGGATATTGGGGGACCAGCAGTAGTCCAATGGTTGGCGTTCTGACTGCGAGGACGAAGGTCCTCGGTTCGAATACCTTGCAAGGCGGAAAAAAAAATTAAAAAAAAGAAATTTATTTAATCTGACTTTCTCAGCAAGGGAAACAATTGCGCCGGACAGACAGAGAAATAAAAGATTTTATTAATATAGATTATTTTATTTATTTTGCAATTAAATTAAATTAAAAAAAAAAGGTCAGCTAACTATTAATACACTAACGAATGCATTAATATCTACAAGAAAAATATTAGGTTTTGCTGTATAAATATAGTCCAATACAGCAGATAAGAAGCTAAGACTCACTGCCATAGACTCTCTTATTATTATTATTATTTTTTTAATAGCAATAAACATTATTATCATCTGTCTCAGACATCTTAATTGGTAGCCTATTACCAGAAATGGATCAATCCACTTTTACAGAAGGATTAATTACTAATCCTGACGAGATTATCATCGAGTAGGTGGGCGAAGCAAAGGAAAGAATTCTACAACGAAATATATCGAAGGAGTATCACTAAGGACATCTTACAATGCTGGGAACTCAAGCTGAACATTTCCCACAAGTATTGTCCAAAGAATCAAGGAAAAAAAATAAGAAAGACGATACAAGGTTAAAACAAAGCGTGACCTCATTAAAGAAGAGTGAAATGTATATTATAGCTTTTACAAGGCCACAGAATTAAGACTTTCAACGAGAATGTTTCGCAAATGGTGTACTTAAGGAGCCTAAAAATCCTATTTACAGACCAGAGGCTGCGCACGTGTTATTATGAATTAGACATACATACTGTAATTGCGTAATTGTCGAATACGAAGCTCGTAACTCCTATTACAACTGGAAGGTTTATATAAAGTGGGTAAAATATAAGACACGTATTTTGATGATTGCAAAGAGAAAGGTACAATCTTTTATTCCCAGACCCAGGTTGATAAAAAGAGTCCAAGGGTTTCATTACAACAACAACTTTTTTTTTTTTCCTTTAAAATTTGATTACGGTAATTTCGTACTTGGTTCTTATAAAAACATAATAATAAAATATTCAAAATAGATATTCGATTTATTACGTCTGGAAGGATTCGAGAGACTTTTAGCCAATCCACAGGAATCTATCCATTCCACTAAAGAAGTTTATAGCACATAATACAACGAATTATTTACCTTGTATTTCATTTATTATTTCTAAAGATAATATTACAGCGAAAGATTGTATCTCAATATACTAATATATTCTTCGTATACATTTTAAATAAAGGCCTAACAAATATTAGAGAAAGATAATTTAATTTCTCTCTTAATAAACTGGATACTTAGCTATAATCACATATTCAAAGGGTCATTTATAGTAAAATGCTATAAAAGATTACAAACTCGGTAAGGAACGTCGTCTGTTTGTTAATAATTCACAATCTCTTAGAGTTATCTGAAGAACAATTCAGATCCTCGAAGGAATACAACAACAGTTCTTTGAGTTGTTTTCATTCCCACTTGGATTTGTTTCTTTCGTATCGGTGACTCAAATAGTACACGAATTCAACGAGAACTTTGATAACTGAAATGTACAGTAGCAACCTCAAGTACAAAAAATAAACCTGCAAAAAAAAAAAAAAAAAAAAAAAAAAACTTTTTCTTTAAGCAAACAATGAACATATTAACATCCCTCTTAAAATAATTTACTTATTTCAGCAAGTTAATCGTGTTAAACAGCTTCAAGACGATAACTTAAAATCACTTTGCCGGTTCATTTTTATACAGGTTGATTCATAAAGTACTGGAAAAATAGGCCTATAACGAACGAACATCGAAATATTTTTCTGCCAAATTCGGTGGAAAAAAAAACTAAAATAGGATTTCCGGATCGCACGTGTGATTCTGAGTCGGAGAATGGGGTATTTTAGCCTTTTTTTTCTGCCCCTATGAAAAAAAATGATCTAGTTAGCACCCTTCACAACCGGGAAGAGCAAGGAAAGGGAAGCGAGATTAGAATAGGCTAAGTTAAATGGAGTATTGACTCCATTGGGTTTATTTCAAACACAAGGAGCCCGGGGGGGGGGGGGG